>JACEEZ010025467.1:0-12500 GCA_016584305.1 Chionoecetes opilio
GCAGGCACTTCAACCCCGCTTGTGTGCTTTTAAACATGTGGGAATCCCACACTCCACTGCAATGTTGATTGGTAGTGTATTATTTTTTATTTTATGTTTTATAATTTTTATTTTTTTTTAGGTTAGACATTTTAAATGCGTAATCATTTTTAATTTTGTATATTTTCATTTTTAACAAAAAAAAAAAAAAAAATGTTTGTATCCTTTTTAGGCTGATGATGGCTTATGTATAGCCGAAACGTACCAAAAAACAATCAAGATGTTTCTACCCCGCGCTGGTTTATATCTTCATTATAAGATCTCGATTCCCTCATGGAAAAAGGGTATTGCCTCTCTATATATATATTTAGTATAATATATAGGGGTTTCCTTGGCATTTTAAAAAATTATTACAGGGTTCCTCCAAGGTGTAAAGGTTGTGGGAATCACTGCAGTAGATATGGATGGAGTCAAATAACACAAATAATGTCTTATCCCACGAACCATGAAAGCTGGAGTACCCTACGCTTCTGAACAAAACCCACAAGTTGGTCAAATGTGTCTGTGTATCAGAGCGACCGTGTCAGCGTGGTAACTGTGGCTGAAGGGGGCATCCAACTTTCTTGCACTATGTTCTGCCACATGTGGTGCAGAACATAGGTGGTCCGGCAATGCTTGAACCCCCTTTTTAAAATACAAGGGAACACGAAACAGATGACACTGATTATTAGATATTGACGATTATAATTATGATGCGGAAGAGAATGAATAAAATTTCAGCTTTAGTATTAATTTTGTATATTTTTTCTGATGATTTAAGCGGACATCTTGCAATTACATCTCCAAATTTGCCTCCAAATAGTAAAATAGCGTTATGATCAGAACCACATCCTTAAAAATACTATTAGATCCCAAACCCTCAACGTCCTACTGCACTCTTAGCAAAATTTATGACGAATTCGAATTATGGTTCTATGTTGCGGTATCTTGGCCGCCATCTTGGATTCTGAAAAAGCCAAGCGGCTGGGAAGTGGCCCCCCCAGCCTAAAATTCATAAAAGGGACTAAGAACTATTAGAAAATGCAAAAAAAAAAAAAAAACGTTAACCCTCTCACGCACGAAAAGGTTTAATAAGTTTTCTCTTTCCACTGCGACATCCGTCTGGGGCTCCCCCAAGGGGCCCCGCGGAATGGGCCTGACTGTACGTGAATTTTTTTTTTATGTTATCAATTTCACCAACGAGTATTTCTTTTTTCCTGGCATTATTATATATCGTTTTGGTTTTGCAAGAGATTATTCTGCCCTTTTGAAAAAAAAAAATAACAAGAAATGCAAATAAATAGCGGAGTTTTAAACCGACTCCGAAAAAAAAATTGAGCAAAGAGAAATAAGAATACTTACGTTCACCACTTCGTAGCTCGAAACTCCTAAGTCGACTTTTTATGGTTTTATTTCCAATAAAAGCGGATTTTTATGAGGATTCCAACGCTAACCCTTTGAATTTCATATGGCCAGTAGTTTCTTGAAAAAATAGAGGAAAACTGAAACACATGCTGGAAGACGGATTAGGCTACAATAAAGGCTTACCCGGCTCGGGACAACGTTTTAAAGGGACAGCAGTCCGCGCTCACAGGCTGCCTGCTGAGAGGAAACGAGACACAGGCCCTTATTTTTCAAATCCACCCTCACGAGAGAGTTTGACAATTAGTTTTTTTTTATAGGTCTAGCTTTGGATCTTTGACACAGAAAATGTTGACGCAATTCTGATAAATACTTTATTTTTGGCGAATTTTTACAAATTTTTTGACGCGAATTGCGTCAAAAGCTCAGATGTAGACGATTCCGTTTTGACGCGAATCGCGTCACGGTGCGTGAGAGGGTTACAGACACTGCAAGGTATATGCTCCCTGCCACTGGACTATATCTATTACATATTCTTGTTTTCATCTACATAGGCCCGTCCTCACTAGGCATTACGATGCTCATTATAGGTGCATTATAATGCTGGAACTCGCTTTTTTGGGGTTGGGGTGATGCGGGGGAGTAATGCGGGAGGCAAATCTAGTGCGGGGCATTTCTGCAACGTAATGCGCGCATCAGTAGCCGTCTGGCTCTCTCTGGGACAAGTTTAGCCATGTTATAAATTCAGTAAACTCCCGCATCATGTGCTGCGGGAAGTAATGCGCGCATCACGCCAACTCTAGTGTGGATACACACCCGTTCTGCATCACTTCCCGCATCACATAATGCGCATCGTAATGCCTAGTGTGAACGTAGCTTAAGAGGAACGCATCTTTAAAAACCGCGGGTCACACGAGCACTTTTTTCCGGCAATATTCAACCAGCAATATTCGCCAAGGCAATTTCTTGCCGATAAATTTTGGGCCCCACGGACTTTCATAAAGCTAGCCGGGTTTTAACGCCAATTTTAGCTAATCGTTTTAAATCGGCGCGGGGGGCCAAGCCGTCTCTGAAGAAGCGTCTTTGGAAAAAAGGAAAAAGGGAAAATGTTCAAAAAATGGGGGTGGTAATTTTGGGGAATGGACTCATGGGTTTGGAGCCGTCAGTGAGCATAAAAAAAACGGTCCAGTACAGTTCCCCTAAAAGGGGCAGACAGCCAACAAAGAAATAGGAAATCCACCCCAAAACTCATGAAATCCTTTAAGTGTTTTATATTTTTTAAAAAATGTTTAAAAAAAGGTACAAGATTTCACAATTCGTATTGTATGGGTTCTTCCCAAATATTTTGTTTTATTTTAGTTTCTTATTTAAATTTAGAGCGTGCTTTAAAACAATGAATGTCAAAAAATACCGTTGGTGGAGAATTTGGGGAAATTTTTCAGCCGAGAAAGCCAACTGTTGGTCTTCCCCTCAAAATGGGAAAATTTTCCCGAGTTTGACCCGGGCTTGTCTTGCGGCTAATATTCCCGGAAAAAATGCTCGGGGTGACCGGGCTTATTCCCTCGCTCACGTCCTCCTCCTACTTTCATCTACACGCAGTTCTGTCTAATGACACTATCCCCTTGTTACCTCTGCAGGAAAACAAAAGCTATCGGCGTGCGGCAGACGCTGGTCTTCCCAAAAAGGTTTGGGGAATGGCGAGGGGTGGTGGCCCTGCTCCCTCCGATCATTTTTTTAGTCTTCGTGCTGGTTTGCTACCCCACCACACCCCCGGGACCAAGACTGTCTGTTTCCCGCATTTCCCCGCCCCCCATTCCTTGGCATCATCACACACAGTGAAAGGTTCCCGCCTTACCGTAACCCTGTTCTAGTACCTCCTCATGGATGCCCGATCACCGAAGAGACAGTACAAAAGGACGAAGTAGCTTTTTTTATTTGTTTATATATCTTTTTTTTTTGACCACACTAAATGGTAAAAAACCCAACAGGCTCTGTTGAAAATTGAGTACTAAAAAGGTAAAATAATTAAAAAAAAGAGTTAAGAGAGATATAGACAAACATTAAAAAGATAGAAAAATAGATCAAAAATAAAAAAAAGGAAGGCAGATATATGAATAACCAGATTTCGAAGTATAAAAGACAAAAAAAAAATAAAAATAAGGTGCAAATATGTTTAAAAAAATCAATTGCCCCCCCTTTTACCAACATAAGTAAAAAAGTTGAAATCAAAGACGAATTATGAATCCAGACCATCACTCCACTTTACATCCGCTTCCCAATTGTACCTCAACCCTTTAAACACCCCATGGTTTGTGTTCCTTCCAAACCCTCATGATGACCCAAAAGAGAACCACAGACTCTGCCACTCAAAAACGAAAGTACTGAAATTTGGGGAAAGCCCCGTCACAAGGCAGCAATTTGTGTATACTTGACTGATAAATGACGGGACTTTAGCTAACGGCAATACTGCAGCATCTGGGAAACGTACAAGACTATCCATTCAATCACAGTCTATAAGGGTTTTCCGCGGCGGGGGGTTTTGGCTCACGCTCCACCTACGCCACGCGTCCGGCCCCCCAGCCCTCTCGATCTGCCTCATTCTATCACAGCATAGCTAAAGGGGCGATGATCCGCTCCGTGCGCCCATGTTATTCCTATCATATTCTATTTCAAAGATAAACTAATAAAATAAAAAAAATATAAAAGAATAATAATAAAAACTACTCCCATCTATAGTAGTAGTAGTAAAATAGTAAAAATATAGTAGTAAAAATTACATAGAATGTCGTTAGTAGTATAGTTGAAAAGTAGTAGTGGTAATAGTATAATAGTGTGTTATAGTAGAAATACAGGGGTAGTAAAAACTTTACCTTATAACAACCAATTGGTTTTAAATGGACATTTATTTACCCAAAAAGCAGTACATGAAATAGCAGGCTGTATAACTACTGTACAAGGCTAAGGGGCATCGTTTTGGGGCGGGGGGGGAAGGGGGGACTAGGCTGCGCCAGCGAGTCCGTGTCATCACGGTTACATACCCCCCTCCCCCCAAAACGAGGCACCTGCCTTTTATTGTATTGTTTTTTACATTCATGTTTTTTATGTACTGCTTTTTTGGGAAAATACTTTATAGGGTCCTTAGGGCGATTCGCTTCACTTAGGTAAAGGAAAATTTTTGGGGTCTTATTCTAAGCATTTTGTGCCGGCTGAATCCAAAAATCGTATTGGTCACTCTTTTAGCGGAAAATTTTCGCGAAAATTTGCAATTTTGGGCAATTTGGCAAAAAAATTTGGGGCATTAAAAAATGCAGAATGAAACCCAGACGCGTAGAGACCTCTTTTTTGCCCAAAAATTGAAGCTTATTAAGAGTGCAAAAATGTTATTTAGACTCCGGGTTGTATCTGTTCGCATTACTAAACTAAAATGGAAATAGAGAAAAGGGGAAAAAAAATGGAAAAAAATAAAAAAGGAAAATTTTTGGGCCTTAATTTCACATAAAAATCTGAAATTTTTTTCTGGCTGTTCTGTTCTCAAAAAGGTTTACCTCTGATTAATAGAAAATGGTAACTTTTTCCTGACTGTCCCCTCATGGTCGTATTTTATCATACGGTAATAAATTTTCCCGCAAATAAATGTAAATTTCATTGGCTATAATTTTGCGCAGCAAAGTCCATGGGGGCCTGATCTCGCCTACCAATACATTCAAAAAACGCTGGCAGAAAGCCAAAATTTCAATCGGGGGAAGCAGGGGATTGTCACGGGACCCAGACTTCCCTCGGGGGCCTGCTGCCGCCCTCCAAATCCAGCAGTCGGGGGCCTTGCACCATCATCTCCAATATGACTCTCCCTTTTTCCCCCCTTGCCCTCTTTGACGCCAAGGCCACCCGCGGGGCCACGAAAAAAAGTGCCCTTCTCAGGGTTTTTGGGGAAAATGAAAGCGGCGGTCCCCACGGCCTCGCAAAAAACCCCATCCTCTCGCGTCTGGTCCCAAAAGGGGTGGCTATCCTTCAGCACACCCCCCCTTTCCGGCTCGCAAACTTTTAAAGGGCCTGGTTGGACCCCCTGCAGAGGTTGCCCTAACTGGGTTTTGGCTACGGGGGTTTTCACCTGTCTTTGACAGGGACACATCGGCCGCGTCCCTCAAAACAAGACGAGGACAGCGAGCCCGAGGTGGGGGATACATTCGACATCCCAAAACGACGAGGATCAAACTGGAATGACCTGGCTAACATCTTTTCCCCAAAAACAACAAAACTGCTTGACCTCTCTCTTGCCTCCCAAATCCCCGCACCATTCATGGGGGTTACGCGTCTCTCGCGTGGGGCCACAAAGCCGTGGAAATTCTGGGCCGGACGGAGCCCAAATTCGCTTCGAAACAAGAGGAAGCGGCACTAAAATATATATCTCTTCCCATGCTCGACAAAGATGTGGAGGCAAACGTATTTCTCCGGAACTGACTTCCCCGCCCCCTCCTCCGACCTTCCCCAAATACCCCCCAACCGTGCCTCCACTTGGCAAGACGACTTTTTAACGTTCACTCATCCACGTGAACTTGGGGTCCACGCGGATGTGATCCGTCCCTTCCTGCTCGCTGGTTGCGACACCACTTGCGCCCCCCCTTTTAGGAAAGGGAATTTTCAAGCTTGGCCTGGTTCCGGGGGCCGCCGGGAACCCTCGACGCTTTGGGGGACACTCCGAACCCTGTCCCCCTGACGCAAAGAAGCCCCGGGCGTGCTGTCCGTTTGTGACAAATTTTACGGGTATCCTGCTCTCTGCCGCAGGCAGGTGGCGGGACTTCAGAAGAAGAAGGTTGGAGCGCACTGGCCCCCCGACAGTCAACGCCACCACCCAGCCATTATGCGGCCCCCTACAGGCCTCGTCTGGGGGGGGGCTTGAAGAAGGAGTTGGGGACCCCCGACCCCACCAAGTCGCTACGGACCAAAACCCGGCGCCTATCCCCCCCACCCTGCCTCCCCCCCGCAAAGATTCAGTGGGATGCAGTGCGGGGCAAGACGAACTGCTCGACCAATCCCCGGCGGTGTCAAAGCCTGCAGACTCCTTTTTCGGGGGCTTTGCGATTGCTCCCCCCCAGATGTGCATAAAAAACGAGGGAAATGGGGATGAGGACGTCGATGGCGTAGACGACGATATTTTTTTTTTCAAATTGTGAACGTCGCTATCGCAAGTAAGGTTTTTTTGTGTTCTAATTGTTATTTTCCAAAAATACGCGGAGAACCGGTTTTGTTTTTGAAAAATTTTTTGTTCTGGGTTAAATTTTCTCGGGTCCTTCGGGGGAAAAAAGGCTTTCCTTACCTTAGGGGAAGGATTATTTTGAGGGTCTTTTCCTAAGCATTTTTCCCGTTGAAATACCCTGTTCTACGCAAAAATTGTACCCACCCTTGCACAAATTCGTTAATTAAAAGTTCCTAAAAACTTGTTTTTTTTTTACTTTTTTTACTAATTAAAATTTAGTTTTTAATTATTTAAAAACTCAGGGTTTAAGGGGCCAAAAATTTTTCCCCTTTTATTTTTTCCCATTTTTTTCCACTTATCTCTAATTTCCATTATAGTCAGTAATCCGAAAAGATACAACCAGGAGTCTCAAAACATTTTTTGCCTCTTAATAAGCTTCAATTTGAGTCCAAAACGAGGTCTCCGCGTCTGGTTCTATTCTGCAATTTTTTAATTGCCCAATTTTATTGCCCAAAATTTCCAAAATTTCAAATTGCGCGAAAACTTACCGCTAACGATGACCCAAATACGATTTTCGGATTCAGCGGCACAAAATGTTTGGATAAAAACCCTCAAATACTTCCTTCACCAAGGGGAAACGAAAGCCTTTTTTCCGCCCTAATGACCCACATAAAGCGAAAACAAATTTTTTTTTTATAAATTTATTTTTTTTTACTTTTTCCGCTAAAAATGTCAGGAAATACTTGGCATATTGAAATTCTAAGGGCCCCCATAAAATTATCATGAAATTTCCCCTGTTAACATGCATTTCATATAAGTTGGCTCATAATTTTTTTTTAGCTATGGAGGGGGGAACATAAATAAATGATATACCAGCAACATCCACTGCTGGCATCTTTGGCAGATATTACGTGTTAATTCTATACTTCCTATGGGAAATATAATTCTTTTTAGCTATGGAGGTGTGATTAGTATAAAAAAATGTAAACGTACTTTATTCGGACTACATCAATGGGTCTCTAGTTGTTTTATGTTCTATTTTTTCTTATGTCCAACTACAACCAATAACGAAGCCATTGATATATTATATATAAGGATGAAAACAAACCGTAGGGGTAAACATTGACAGAAAACTATATATTTCGGCGCGCTGAGGCTTAAGCTAGGCCAACATGAGAGGTGCTGCAAAAATGCATGGAAAATAAAACATACTGATGCGCTTAGCAGTGTTTTTCAAACTTTTTCATCGCGACCCAGTTTGATTTTACGCATTACATTCACGATCCTATTGTACGTCTATTGCTGCTTTCTTTCTCCGATGTGATTTTTTTCTACAATTACATGCATAAATATGCATATAAATGTGCTTACATATATACATCCATGCATCTATGGATTCAAAATAATTGCATATATTTGAGTGTGCCAATGTAAATTATCTATCAGAATTATTTAAAAAATATATAGATATATTGTGTAAATTGAAACTACGTAAGTAGGGAAACATAGTATTGATTGATTGGCAAGTGAAGATTATGCGTACAAGTCCTGGAGCCGTATTCATTTTTTGTTTGCTACCGTGCTTAAAAGCTGTGCCACCTAAAAGTAATGGTAAAAAAGTTGTTCTCAAAAATATTACCAAACGCTTTTAACATTAGCAAGATTAGCCATCTAACTTAGCTGCACTCTGCTAAGTTCCACTAAAAGTAGGAATATATACCGGGAATAGGATATGAAGGCTGATTTGGCGCGCAATATTAAGTAAGAATATTTTCAAGGTTAATTTATAACTTATTTTGTTGTAATTGTAGCAGATTTTATTTTATAAACAAAAAAGTAGGATAAACTAATCGATGTTGGCGGTTTGTGGCATCTCATTCAAGCATCACATGTCACACGGCTGGGTGGCAGGCGTCGCCAATATTGGATTTGGATGTCCGCCTCGTTAATCTCCGCCTGAACCACACAAAACTTACGGCTCACATGCACCACCTTCGATTGTCCCCAGACCCTCACTGCCCCTGGTGTAGGACTCTCCCAGAGACCATTAAAAAAAATTGCTGTTGCAGTGTGCAAGTGTCTAGGCTTCCATTCCCACCGCGTTGCTCCCACTCTCAACTCCTCGTCCTGAACGTCACCACCTTTGACCTGCCCACCCTACTGGTGGCGGCAGGTCGACCCCTCATGATAACACTGTCATCCGTCTCTTCTATACCTTCCTGAAGAAGACAGCCACGCCTGTGATAGCCTCACAGGTCCTCGCCAGGGCTCACAGGGTTCCTTAAATTCTCCGCCGCCCTAAATAACACCAAGAACAAACATTAAAGGTTCGCTGTGGCAACGTTTTAGTAATGAGAAATCCATGTGTAAGTTAAGATTATGGGTGAGCTGGCATTTCATCACTGTACTCTTGAAATGTCATTTCTATCACGAAAACCTCGCCTCCATTGCTAGGTTTGTTGTTGTTCTGCCGTGGTCGTCGCTAGCAGACTCTGGCTAAGGGGATAAAAGTGCTCAAGACCACTTCTAGCTGAGCAGCACTTCCAACCCCCTTCACATGTTTGCATATACACTACTAGTGGTTAACAACAAACTGCTAGCCTAGAAAGCATATTTCGAGCGGTAACTGGGTTTTGCTAAGCGTTAGCAAGAATAAGTATACGGTCCCTGCCTTCTCCCATCGGCATTCTCTCTCTCTCTCTCTCTCTCTCTCTCTCTCTTTCTCTTCTCTCTCTTCTCTCTCTCTCTCTTCTCTCTCTCTCTCTCTCTCTCTTCTCTCTCTCTCTCCTCTCTCTCTCTCTCTCTTTTCTCTCTCTCTCTCTCTCTCTCTCTCCTCTCTCTCTCCTCTCTCTCTCTTTTCTTTTCTCTCTAATTAATGTATTTCACATATTATTTATATAATCCCTCTTTTAACGATGTTTGTG
Source organism: Chionoecetes opilio (assembly GCA_016584305.1). NCBI lineage: Eukaryota > Metazoa > Arthropoda > Malacostraca > Decapoda > Majidae > Chionoecetes > Chionoecetes opilio. The sequence goes on from JACEEZ010025467.1 coordinate 9,499, forward strand.
ACCTACTGAGCAAAAGCTTGCGACCCAGTATTGGATCGCGACCTGTACTTTGAAGAACCGTGCCCTAAAGGATAAGATAAGATACTTTGATCCTATCTAGACACTTTGCAAGTACCAACTACAAGGTTATTGACTATACAAAGCGCCACCCACACCAGGACGAATTTGGTGACTCGACCGCTGACCGAATGGCGCAGGGACTCTGCAACACCAGTCCGTGATTCTACCACCGCGTCACCCTGGCGGGTGTGCCCTAAAGGGGTAATACTTATAATCATATATATATATATATATATATATATATATATTATATATATTATATATTTTATATATATATATATATTATATATTATATTAATATATATTATAGTATATATATATTGTGGCCAAGTGGTTAGCGTCTTGGAGTGGTGAGCTCGATGTTCCGATTTCGAATCCTGCCGGGGACAACTTTTTCAACCTACATTTTTTGCAGTTGACAAGAGCCTGGTAGGTGAGCAGAAGGTCCCGAGTTCAAGTTCCACCAAGGAGCAATTGTCAAATTTATCGTTGACTGGCCGTAGAAACCCGAATGAGGCATACCTATTCTTCCGACTGCGACTACAAGTGCGGCGGAGGGAGCACCAGGTGGCAGCATGAGCCTGACTGAGGAACCGAACATCACATAAAACGGGATCTTCACCTATAGATCACAGGTACCACTATAAAAATCAAGCCTGCGCCATTAACGGGCGAGGGCCAACCATCTCGACGCACCAGAATGTACAGGGCCAATCACCTGAGCCCTCAAGGAATAAATTGCCTACAGGCGCTATAGGCTCAAACGTAAAAAAAAAAGATATGTAAAAAGATATATATATATTATATATATATATATATATATATATATATATATATATATATATATATATATATATATATATATATATATATACGTGTTATATAATATAGTGTATATATTATATAATATATATATATATATTATATATATATATAAATTTCCCGCATGCTTTCCGCCAGAAATCAATGTAATTGCATTATCATTGTTATGTTTTCATTTCTATGTCTTACCTGATTCATTCTACGAATATTATCATGGCTGGTGTGGCCTGCAACGCAGTCACACATCCCTGCTGTGACACCGAGGAGAGTAACTGACACTCGTCAGTCAGTCACCCTCCGGGTCTCCGTGCTCCACGAGCTCCCACTGCCTATTGAGTGATGCAGTACGATATGTTGGGCAGCAAATCACTTTAAACTAGCGTTTCACTTATATTTTAACTACAACACAGGTCTTAATTGCAATGAGTGTTTTGCCATATATTTTAGGCGTACAAATTCATATTTCCAATGCCCACTAGAAAATTTTAATTTACCTTAAATTACAAACTCATTTAGACGCTTATTTTGCAGCCTCATTTTGAACACTACACATTAACTTTACTCAAAACAAACTAACAGATGATATTGCACGCACGCACGCACGCACGCACGCACGCACGCACGCACGCACGCACGCACGCACGCACGCACACACGCACACACACACACACACACACACACGTGACCTATAAGTCTACGCAGCTCTCCATAGGGCATCCTGCACTAGAGGGCATCCTCCATAGGGCATCCAGTACTCATGCCTTTCCTATTACTACCGGCACGGCACGGCACGGCACGGCCCGACCCGACCCGACCCGACCCGACACGACCACGACCCCGACACGACCACGGACACGACACCGACACGACACGACACGACACGACACGACACACCGACACGACACGACACGACACGACAAAGACACGACACACACGACACGACACGACACGACACGACAGACAGACAGAAAAGACAGACAGACAGACAGACAGACAGACAGACAGACAGACAGACAGACAGACAGACAGACAGACAGACAGACAGACAGACAGACAGACAGACAGACAGACAGACAGACAGACAGAGAGAGAGAGAGAGAGAGAGAGAGAGAGAGAGAGAGCCCCCCCACAGCCTGAAGTCGGACGGCGCATTCCATCTTGCTCCCTCGCCCTTTTTGGAAATTGGGCGTGGGCGGGAGGGGACGAGCGGCCGTGTGTCTGGAAGTAATTAATATTGTAAATTATCGATGCCGCGCCGGGGACATTGACAGCCGCGACAGGAAGTCTGGCAGATGGAACGTGTGTCGTGGGAGTTCAGAGGCTGGGAGGCTTTGGACCGTTATATTGAGGATTTAGATGGTTCGATTAAAGATTCACATAAATACGTCCATGTGTGTAAGTGTGTGTGTGTGTGTGTGTGTGTATGTAAAACAATTTCAATGTTTTCAATATCAAACTAGAAATACCTCAAGAACTGGACTGAAACTGGAAGTGTTGCAGTGTATGATGAAGAGGAGGGAAGTGGAAGGAAGCTAATGGAAGGGAGGGGTAAATAATGGAGTGAAGGGGAGAGAACAGATGAGGAGGAGGAGAAGGAGGAGGAAGACAATGGATCTTAAGAGAAAGGCAAGAAAACATGAGAAGGTATGGGACAAGTAGCATAAAGGGTAATACAAATGAAGAGTAAATTAGGAAACATATTGAATCATTAAAATACAATGAGCCGCCTTTGTTGTCGTTGCAAAGCGTTGTTTCCCAAAGCGAGTGTGAGGCAGCGGTTGTTGACAGGCGAGGATGCACCGCTGAGTCACCTCTTGAGAAAACTGACAGAATTCATGAAACTCTTGTGAGGGAAAGGTGAGTGTGTTTGGTCTGCGTTATTGTGTGTCTTTCGTGCTTTAATTAAGGTTTGGACACACACACACACACACAAACACACACACATACACAAGATGGATGGATGGCGGTTTTCTTTTCTTTTTGGTAAGTATTCATTACTTTGAAAAGGAAGCACCTAACCTATTTTTTGTGCGTCCAGCCTCCTTGAACTGCTTGATGGGATAATTAGTAGATGAGTTAGAAAACATTGACATTAAATGAAAAGACATCAAGCGGTACCG
>JACEEZ010025467.1:17500-23760 GCA_016584305.1 Chionoecetes opilio
GGGTCACGTTCAAGAAGTCTTACGACGGATTGGCATAGCCCACGGTTGTTATGGACCGCTCAGCGGGAGTATTTGGCGTTGTCAGGTACCTGTGCAGGAGGACAAAGTCCGGATCTTCAAGTGGCTTGTGATCCCTGCTTACTATATGGTTGTGAGACATGGACACTAAATAGTGATTTGAAGAGACGAATCAATGCCTTTCGGTAATAAGTGTCTTCGCAGAATCATGGTTATCGCTGGGATGAGTACGTAATTCAAATCAGCGATTGCACCGTGAGACTGAAGCAGGCCTCTTACCTGCATAGTTCCGTCAGCGCAACTTCGGCTATATGGGCATTGGCACGCTACCCTGAAACCGATTCCTTCCATCGGGTTGTATCTGTAAGAGACAATCCGGTCATGGAGGAGGCAAAGGGCGACCCCAAGGCTCGTGGCTAGGCAAGTTGATGTTTCTTGTCCGAGAGCTGCTTGGTTTACATGGGAAAAGGAGCTGCATGGGAACTCGCGTCCTAGGGTGACCCCCGGGAGTGGCGTCGTAGAGGGTGTGGCGAGGCGACGCGCCCCCCAGCGCTATGGCCCCCAATGATCTCTCTCTCTCTCTCTCTCTCTCTCTCTCTCTTCTCCTCCTCTCTCTCTCTATCTCTCTCTCGCTCTTGCTCTCTCTCTCTCTCTCTCTCTCTCTCTCTCTCTCTCTCTCTCTCTCTCTCTCTCTCTCTCTCTCTCTCTCTCCTCTCTCTCTCTCTCTCTCTCTCTCTCTCTCTCTCTCTCCTCGGAGTGAATGATAGAGATATATAAAAATAGTCTAAAGAGATAACATCCAATCCTTGCGTCATTTTAAATGTTCCTATTGATATCGAAATCAACGGAACAAACCACATACCACATACACGTTCACACTGTAATCCTTCCTACATGCAGTATGGGAAACCCCTAACCCGGGGGGTTTTTTAAGTTCCGCCCAGCGGGCCCCACCCCTTTTCGGCTTTTTTTTTTATTGGGGAAAAATTTTTGTGGCAGCAAAAAACCCCCTTTTAAAACCGAAAATTTCCCATCGGGTTTTTTTGGGTTTTTCCCTTTAAAAGGGGATTTTTTTTCCGGCCATAAAGGGAAAGGAAAAGGGCGGGGGGGGGCCTTTTGTAAATTGGTTTCCAAGGGGGTTTTTTATGGGAAAACTGCGGGGGCCTCGCGCCGGGGTAGGGAGTGGCCGTAGGGGGGGCGACACCCCCCCCGGGACCCCCAGACCCCCTTTTTTTCCCCCCCTTTTTTCCCCCTCTCCTTTTTTTTCTTTCCCCCCTTTTTGTTTCCTTCCCCTCCCTTCCCCCTTTCCTCTTTTTCCCCCCCTTCCCCCTCTCCCCTTCTCTCTCTCTCCCCCCCCCTTTTTTTCTCTCTTCTCTCCTCGGGTTGATTTTAAATAAAATGCAAAAAAACCCCCCCTTCCTTCAAAAAATAAATTTTTTATTAAAAAAAAACAACACAAACAATGTATCCTTCCTACATTCAAATACTCTAAAAAACCCGAATAAAAAAAATGGGTAGGGTGAAAACGAGGAATTGCAAACCCTAGAAAAGAAAAATACAAATAAAAATATAAAAAATCCTACAAAAAATTAATCTAAACTAAAAGGAAAAATATTAAAAAAATAAAATTGGGGGGGGGGGGGGAAAAAAATAAAAACAAAAAATTTAAAAAAAAAAATTTAATTGGAATAAAGGGGGCCCCCGGACCCTTCCCAAAAAAAATTGGGGCTGGGGACATCCCGGGGCCAACCCCCACCCAGGGCCGTAAAGGCTCCTGACCAAAATTTACTTCATTCCCTACAAAAAGGGAAATATTATCCCAAAAAAAATCCTGGGGGGGGGGTTTTTAAAGTATAAAATGAAATTATTTTTTCCCAAAAAAAAAATATGTTTTAAGTTTAAAATTTTTATATTTTTTGTAATTTTCTTTCTTTTTACCCCCAAAGTTTATTCTTTTCCCATTTTCCTGACCTTTAACTTGCCCCATTAAACTTTCCTTTTTTTTAATTCCTTCTTCATTCCCCCTTCCATTCACTCTTCTCATTTTTCTTTTATTTTTTTAATTTTTCTTTTTAATTTTTTTTATTTTTTTCTTCCTTTTTATTACCTTCTTCCTTTCCCTTCTCCTTCTCTTTCTCTTTTCCCCTTTCTTCCTTTTTTTTTTCTTTCTTTCTTTTTCTTTTTTTCTTTTCTCTCCTCTCCTTCTCTCTTCCTCTCTTCTCTCTCCCCCTTCGTCTCTCTCTCTCTCTCTCTCCCCCTCTCTCCTTCTTCTCTTCTCTCTCTCTCTCTCTCTCCTTCTCTCTCCTTCTCTCTCTCTCCTTCTTCTCTCTCTCTCTCTCTCTCTCTCTCTCTCCATGCTCCTAAAAATTTAAAAGACAAACACAGATTCACTCATTTATCCAAATCTTTTTTCCTTCCTTCACCTTTAGGTTTTATCACTCACCCCATCCCTCATCACTTTTCCTCTCTATAACCATTCTTAGCCCAAACAAAAGGTATTTTGGTCTTTCACCGAAATTGGGTACAAGGTTTAAAAAACTTTTTCCTATGTTTTGATGTGGGAAGAATGATGGTCCATTAAAAAATTTGGAAATGCTCATTTTTTCGTTTTCCCTGCTTTAATTAGGCTTTAAACCCAACCCGGGTTTTAGGTTAGTGAACTAGGGGGGGGGGTCTGGGAACGCAACCCCCCCATTTATGCAGGTTACGAAACCCAAATGTCCATGTATTGCATTAACTGCATTTTAGCCGTTGTAGTTTTACTAGGATTTTTCCAGAATAGGGAATAATTTTGTAGATTTATCAAATATATTTTTTTATTTTCCCCGCCAACCCCTTCCCTAGGTTTTTTTTTTTTTGTTTTTTTTTTTTTTTTTGTTTTTTTGGGGGGGGGGTGGTTTTTTTTGGGGGGGGGGTAACTGAAAAATAAAGGTTTCCAAAAATTTTTTTAATGTGACCATTTTTTGAACACACAAATCGGGAAAAAAGAGTATTTTTAACCTCGTACCAAATTTTGGGTGAAAGTACCATTTATAAAAATATGTACCCAACAACAACATCTGTCCGTCACAACCACTCATTTCCCACCCCCCAACCCCCCAAAACCTTTCCCCTCACACTCCCCCATACGACTCACAGTGTCTCAGTGTCAAGGGTTTTCATAGCAATTGTTTGATCTGCCTTGAACGGCTTGAAAAAAATTATAGTGAGAAGGCAATGAATTAGGATTTGCCCCCTTTTTTTGCTTTTTTTCCTCTCTTTTTCATAACACCCCATTCCCTGTTTCTCTTTCTTTACTAAATTCTTCTTTTTATTTTTTTTTTTTCTTTATGCTTTCAAGTCATTGTAAAATTTGCACTCCCCTTTTCCTTCTGACCCCTATTCTTCTCTTCTCTTTTACCCTATTTTGTCTTTGCGTCCTTCTCATCTTCTTCCTATTGATTTTTCTCTCTCTTCTGGCTTTTTTTTTTGGTCATTATCTTTTTTGTCTTCATGGCAATTTACTTCCACCTCCCCTTCTTCCTCTTCACCTGCCACTCAATTTCCACTTTATGACTCATAAAAGTAAAAAAGTGAAAGAGACATCGTGCGGCCGTCCCAATGCGGCTCGAAAAAATCGTGAAAAACGAGGGGGAGGAGAAGGAGGAGAAGGAAAGAAGAGGAGGAGCTGAGGGGAGAATGAACGGGAATGGGAAATGGAAAAAAAGATAAATATCGTAGGAAACAGATTGCAAATACGAGAAAAAAAAAAGAGGGGATGCGAGGACAACAACAAAAAAGGGTTTGAAAAAAAACCTAAGTGGAAAAAAGGGAAAAATAACGGGTGTGCACACAACATGAACATGAAAGGAAGAAAGAATAAAAAAAGTGGTGTTCATATTCCAATTACGCCAGGAGAGAGAGGGGAGAGAGAGAGAGAGAGAGAGAGAAAAGGGGAGAGAAGAGAGAGAGAGAGAGAGAGAGAGAGAGAGGAGAGAGAGAGAAAAGAGAGAGAGAGAAAAAGAGAGGAAAGAGAAAAGGAGAGAGAGGGGAGAAATACAAAGGACACACGAAAAGTCCTAAAATTTACAAAAGTCAATGTCTTCGTTAACGTACAATTTCGTTGCATAATTACAACAAAGTAAACAAGGTAGCAACTGAAGCTCGTATGCAACTGCAACGCTTCCCTATTAGAAGCCACAAAAAAATATTTTTTTCCAGGGAAAAAAGTAGTAGAAGAGTAAAAAGAAAAAGCTTCCTTCTTGTATTTTAGGGCCAATTTTTTCATTATTAACCGAAAATTCAAAAGAGCGGAGTCTGTTTTGAAAGAAAAGAGCAGAGATTCTACCGAGGAAGAGGAGGAGGGGGAGGAGGAGGGGTAAAGGGGGGGATGACCCACTTAAGCCTTCATCAGCAGTGAAGGAAGAGGAGGAGGAAGCGTAGGAGCAGCTGTGTCAATTTTTCCAATAGGGTTTTATGGCTTTAGGCCTCTTTCACACGAGCGGTTTTTGCCGTCCGGTTTCTGCCGCTGCGGCGTGCGGCAGAAACCATGCCTCGTTGCGGGCACTTGCGGGTTCTGCCGCAGGCTCTCTCTCTCAACATCCGTTCTGGTGCCCCAGTCAAGTCAGTGCACGGTGCACCACTGTCTCTTGATGATGGGGGACGTCAGAAAGAAGGTAGTATATGTTCATTTGATGAACAAGGTCATCAAAAAATAAATCAGATTCTGGATTCACCCCTTGAACAGCAGTCGCCTTTCCAGGGTGCATTTTAATAAGTATTTAAGATTTTAATTTTCAATTACTTTTGAAAGTTCACATGAGAGAATATAGTGCATACCAGTTTTTTCATGATGCAGACGAGGTGGTGGTGTGCTCTTCCTCCTAAAGTTGACAAAAAAACTCACCACACGATGACCCGCCGCACGCGGGAAAACCGGATGTGTGAAGGCACCCATAGCAACACATTACCACCCAAACCTTTTCGCCGGCATTTCTGCCGTTGCGGTCTTGCTGGCAGGACGGCAGGGTGCGGCTGCCGCAACGGCAAAACTGCCGTCCCGGCCCTGTGTGAATACCCCATAAGATCAATAGAAAGCTAAACACGTGCGGCAGAAACCGGACGGCAAAAACCGCTCGTGTGAAAGAGGTCCTACTAGCCGCAAAGCCGCCCTCCGGGCGGACTTTTTGGCTAGCTCCTGCGAGGGCTATTGGTGGGCCTTTGGCCCACCAAACACAGACTCTCCAGATAGCCCCTTCCTAACTTTCCTGAAATCATGGATGTAGAAATGTATGTATTAACGCCAACCCATTCACATCACCCCCAACCCATTCACTCACCATTACCCATCATCCCCCACCATTCACTCACCCATTACCCTCACCCCCCACCCATTCACTCACCCATTACCATCACCACACACCCATTCACTCACCCATTACCATCTATTCCCTCACCCATCACCCCCCGCCATTCACTCACCCATCACCCCACACACCATTACCCATCACCCCACCCATTTCACCACCCATTAGCACCCATCACCTACATCAAGGTTTCCTCAATTCCAATGATCTGAAACTCGAGAAATGCCAGTGTTCGCTGGCAGTTTAACTCAAGGTTGTCTACTGGTTTTGGCTCCGCGACTAATATTTTTCATAATTAATTTCGCGATAAACATTGATGCACCGCATCTGAATACCAAAAAATATAGTTCTTCTGTTGTTCTACTAATTATATGGATGACATGCCTTACGATGGAACGTTTCTATAATAGCAATTAATGCAAATTACTCGCCTCGAGAGCAAAGCTTAATATATTTTTTACATGTATATTGTGGCATGTAAAATTTGGGCGATGTTCACACTGTTTTTCTAAGACAGTACTGCTGCATCTGGCAAACGCTTGTCAAAATACAATAAGCAATGCCTTGGAAAAACGAAGATAAAAGATGCCGAAATCGCTTGTTGCTGCGACAAATGTAGGTTATAATTGCGGAGGCGACACCCGCGGCGGGGAGTGGTGGTGGGGAGAGATTGTGGCGGGAGATTGAATCAAACATTACGACTTCACGCGTCGACTCATGCACTTCCAGGCTTCTATCTGATTGATACACAAAATACAAAATATGACTGCCTAGTATAAACTTCTAAAAATTTTTTCTTTTAAATTAAAGAATTTTCTCGCCCCCCTTAAATTCCGTTGGGGGTTAATTTCAAGAAAATGGACCTAAATTTCGGGAAAACTTTTAATTTAATTTTTT
>JACEEZ010025468.1:0-15000 GCA_016584305.1 Chionoecetes opilio
CTTCAAACAATCAACCACATACACACCTTCTACACCAAAACACTAACAACACAGGCTCCTTACTTATATATCTTACTATCTGATACATTAAAACTCCTTAAAACGCAAGCATTCCAAATAAAACTAGAATTCGTTCGGGATGACGGGGACAGAAGGCGGGGAGGCAGTCTGGCATGCCATTCTTGCCCGGAAATATGTCTCGCTGACTTGTGATTGGTCGAGAAGTTTTAAAAACAGTTTATCATTGGCTGGTGACTGATGATGAGCTTGATGACATCATTTATGTTTTATGTTTAATTAATGTGCAGTTATGTTATTTTGTGTGCTATTTTCTCTTTCAGAATGGTTTTTCTACAGAATAGGTAGTACAGTGTGGGTAATATAGACGGTGTGTGTTTGTTGTGTTTGCTATAGTTTATTTTAGCTTGAAAAACATGTTTTTTTTCTTTGTTTTTTTTTAATTGATAGGGTCCTGGAACCAAACCTATATTTTACCATTAGTTATGTGTTTCGTTATACGAGGTTTCGCTTTACGAGTATGCCAGGTGGAACCTAACTGCTCGTATCTTCGGGATCTCCCTGTATTCCCTAAAAATCGTCTAAAGGTGGCAAAATTACAATGGAAATTCCGTTCTGGGTCTCAAGGGGTTAAATATATCCCTTTTCGTGTGCTCATTAAATGCTGAGTCGTACCTTGAGGCTGATTATAATGTACCTGTAATTCAATACTAACATTCCCCTGTTTAAATATGTTCCTTTTCGTGTGTTCAGTAAGTGGTGAGTTGTACCTTGAGGCTGTCGGACCAGGAGGGTTTGGGACAGGCCACGAGGGGGTCCGGCCTGACGGGCTGCAGGCGTCGTTGGAAGAGCAGCAGCACACAGTCCATGATGCGCATGATGAGGTGCGGCGGCCGGCCCAGCTTGCGGATGGTGGCTGAAAGGGTCTCCAAGCTGACCTTCATGTCTTAATATAGCTATATGTTTACATTTTACTACTACTACTACTTCTACTACTACTACTACTACTACTACTACTACTACTACTACTACTACTACTACTATGAATTTTATTTTCACCCGAAGGCATACAGGAAGAAAAAAACACATTTTAAGACCCAACGCCATCAATCAACGGCTATCAATGGTGCAAGAGACGGGATTTTCAGCAACGTGGTACATAGACCTGGTACATTAACCACGTCTTATAAGGAACTACTGTAACTAGTGTCATGGGGTAGCGAAGAGGGCTCTCTGATGCAGATTATGTGATGGTGTATGCAGTGGTTGCCGCGTGCGATAAAATGAGCGATAAACGATAAACGATAATTATCGCTGAGGTCAAACCTTTTATCGTTTATCGTTTATCGCAAAGTTTTCTAAAATTATCGCTCATTCATTTACCGCTAGTCCCAAAAAATGAGGAACGATAAACGATAAATTCAAAGACGACTTTTGTAAAAATTAGAAAATGTGCACGGCGGCAATAGTCACAACAGCCCGCCTGACGTTTTCAGACCTGAAAAACCTCATATGAGAGCTGCCAAGTGTGTGTGTGTGTGTGTAGCTGGCCAATCACAGCTGCAGTGCGCCAGTCAGGGTTGCCAATCTTGGTACTAAAGTGCCAGATTTGGTACTATTGGTAGTATCAAGTACGACTTTACCATTTTCTGGTACTAATCTGTGAGGTGCATATCTAGAAGAAATTGAAGAACTTAATAAATTAGATAGATTAAATGAAGAGGTGGCAACAACATTTGTACAGTTAACCACTGGTCAACATTTTTCAACTCGTGTTGCCCAAGAAGTTGACCGCCAGAACGCGTTAGACCAACATTTGTATGATTTGTTGAATTGGTGACGTAGCCGTGACGTTTAAATATTTTTTGTTACGTTTTCTGTAGCTCTGGTACTATTTGGTAGTTTGATTTTGGTACACTCACAAAATCTTGATTGGCAACCGTGAAATATAAAATAGTTTGTATGCTTTTTTTAATATTTCAACTAAATAAAGGCACTTATCATTTATCGCTTTTGTTATCGCAAGTTAAATTTTTTTTATCGCTATCGTTTTATCGTTTATCGCTTACCGCAGGTTGGGTTTTGAAATTTTTTATCGTTTATTGTTTATCGCATGTTGGGGAAAAAATTATCGTTTTATCGTTATCGCAAGTTGAAAAAAAAGTTATCGCGGCAACCATTGGGTGTATGACTGATTATTGGATGACTCACCACCTGCATGCAAACCTTCTTGATGCAGATACAAACACCAGAACAATCACCTATGTGGGCTGGCTTGATGGTGTTCAGAGCATTCTCAGCCTCCTCCAGGGCGGGCCGAGCAGCTTCTAGTTTTTCTTCAGCCAATAACTTGTCCTTGGCGATGTCATTGACGAGCACCTGAGCCTTGTCTCGCACCTTCTCCACCTCTTCCTTGATGGTCTCCGCTTCCTCGGCTCGCAGCGTCACCTCTTCCAGGATCTAGAGAGCACATACGGATCTTTCTTTTCCTATTTTCAAGTTCTAGTTCTCCTCTCATTTGTTGATTAATGAGCACACAAATCTTACAGCACTCAAGATCTGTCTCAACACATCCATACACTTCAGTGACATCCTTCAAACATGCAGCAGCAGCATCAGAGTACTGGTTCTGGCCCTCTTTGTGCCATACCCTAGGACAGTCCTTTGCCACCCACCTTCTGCGCCTTCTCCGAGGCTATGGCCAGCTCTGCCTCCATGACGGACAGTTCCTCCCTCATGCGCTCCACGGCCACGGAGGCCTCTTGCAGCTTGTCCAGGCCGGAGGTCATCCGGGTGGCTGATTCACCTATTTCGTCACGCTTTTCATTGTAGATTTTCTTATAGATGCTAATGAAGGAGAGGAAGGACTTGGGGGTGACGTGGGCTGCCCGGCGGTACCTGAGTGGTGAAGGACACGTGTGTATTGCATGCAAAACGTTGTATGTTGTATATCTTCAAAATAGAAGATATACAACACTTGTATATCTTCTATTTTGTGTCTTTATCAAATCACAGATAACATATTAGAGGTAAATTAGACTACTCCATTGATAGCCGACATACATGAAGCCTACCTTTGGAAGTAGTCATTGCAAAGCTGTGCCACGTGGTCATGAATGCTGCCCATGCCTTTCTCCAAGCTTGCCTTCACCTCCACCGTGCTGATCATCTCATAGTCCTCCAGGAAGTGTTCAGCCACGGCCACCAGCGCCTCCTTGGGCCACGGCTGGAACCAGTCTATGGTGCAGCCGCTGATCAGGCCCGGGAACTTCATGGCACGCGTACGGAACTTCTCCCCGACCTGTGGCAAGGCAGACAGTCTCCTCTAGTGTCACTATAACCATCCTATTATACCAAGGGCTAGACACTAAACATAATGATATTGCAGTGAGCTCTTGTTTGACTTTCAATGTATCTCAAAGGTTGCCATGTGTCTCCCAAGCCTTGTATCTCAAAGGTTGCCATGTGTCTCCCAAGCCTTGTATCTCAAAGGTTGCCATGTGTCTCCCAAGCCTTGTATCTCAAAGGTTGTCATGTGTCTCCCAAGCCTTGTATCTCAAAGGTTGTCATGTGTCTCCCAAGCCTTGTATCTCAAAGGTTGCCATGTGTCTCCCAAGCCTTGTATCTCAAAGGTTGCCATGTGTCTCCCAAGCCTTGTATCTCAAAGGTTGTCATGTGTCTCCCAAGCCTTGTATCTCAAAGGTTGTCATGTGTCTCCCAAGCCTTGTATCTCAAAGGTTGCCATGTGTCTCCCAAGCCTTGTATCTCAAAGGTTGCCATGTGTCTCCCAAGCCTTGTATCTCAAAGGTTGCCATGTGTCTCCCAAGCCTTGTATCTCAAAGGTTGCCATGTGTCTCCCAAGCCTTGTATCTCAAAGGTTGTCATGTGTCTCCCAAGCCTTGTATCTCAAAGGTTGTCATGTGTCTCCCAAGCCTTGTATCTCAAAGGTTGCCATGTGTCTCCCAAGCCTTGTATCTCAAAGGTTGCCATGTGTCTCCCAAGCCTTGTATCTCAAAGGTTGCCATGTGTCTCCCAAGCCTTGTATCTCAAAGGTTGCCATGTGTCTCCCAAGCCTTGTATCTCAAAGGTTGCCATGTGTCTCCCAAGCCTTGTATCTCAAAGGTTGCCATGTGTCTCCCAAGCCTTGTATCTCAAAGGTTGCCATGTGTCTCCCAAGCCTTGTATCTCAAAGGTTGTCATGTGTCTCCCAAGCCTTGTATCTCAAAGGTTGTCATGTGTCTCCCACCCTTGTATCTCAAAGGTTGCCATGTGTCTCCCAAGCCTTGTATCTCAAAGGTTGCCATGTGTCTCCCAAGCCTTGTATCTCAAAGGTTGCCATGTGTCTCCCAAGCCTTGTATCTCAAAGGTTGCCATGTGTCTCCCAAGCCTTGTATCTCAAAGGTTGCCATGTGTCTCCCAAGCCTTGTATCTCAAAGGTTGCCATGTGTCTCCCAAGCCTTGTATCTCAAAGGTTGCCATGTGTCTCCCAAGCCTTGTATCTCAAAGGTTGCCATGTGTCTCCCAAGCCTTGTATCTCAAAGGTTGTCATGTGTCTCCCAAGCCTTGTATCTCAAAGGTTGTCATGTGTCTCCCAAGCCTTGTATCTCAAAGGTTGTCATGTGTCTCCCAAGCCTTGTATCTCAAAGGTTGTCATGTGTCTCCCAAGCCTCCATACTGACGGGGGAGAAGCAGAGGACCACGTGCAGGTTCTGGCGGGTGCGCGTGAGGAAGAAGTCCATCACGTTCTCCGGGGTGGGTGGGCGGCGCGGTAATTCCCTCTTCATGACGGGAATCAGCTCGCTCACTATCTCACCCTGCTCGTCTCGGGTAAAGAGGTTGCTGATCATCCCTAAAGAGAGAGCAGTCAAAAGGTTTTAAGTCAAGATGTTTTCATTACCGATTCAAATTATCTAAATCTTCACTGATTCTAACATTCTACATTTAACCCTTCACGCCCAGATCTTTCCTTGGCTATAAAAAATTGTGTGTTTTTGAGCCATAATATTACGAAAAGTAGCTGAGTATACCAAATTAGTTAGTTGACAAGGATACTAAACAGGTCATATCAACAGTAGTCTTTGGTCATATCTATAAAATATTGCTTATAGTCACTAAAAATCGCCTTATGGTAGCCAAATTACAATGGAAATTACGTTCTGGGTCTCAAGGGGTTAAATAACAAGCCCTTCACACTATCTATCCATTCTTTGTCTTTCTCTTACCCTTCTCTTAGATCTACAGTACATACAAACACAGCAGAAGCCATGGTGTAGGGCAGCACGTTGAGGAAAATAATTAATAGGTCTGGACAGGTAAAACCATAACAATCATTGAATAATAGGAACTATTTTGAACCGTTTGCACCCTTTTACCTCCCTCTCTCCCTCTTCTTCATTCCCTCCCTCTCCTTCTCTCCTTCCCTCCCTCTCCTTCTCTCCCTCTTCTTCATTCCCTCCCTCTCCTTCTCTCCCTCTTCTTCATTCCCTCCCTCTCCTTCTCTCCTTCCCTCCCTCTCCTTCATTCCCTCCCTCTTCTTCATTCCCTCCCTCTCCTTCTCTCCCTCTTCTTCATTCCCTTCCTCTCCTTCTCTCCTTCCCTCCCTCTCCTTCTCTCCCTCTTCTTTATTCCCTCCCTCTCCTTCCCTCCCTCTCCTTCCCTCCCTCTCCTTCTCTCCTTCCCTCCCTCTCCTTCTCTCCCTCTTCTTCATTCCCTCCCTCTCCTTCTCTCCCTCTTCTTCATTCCCTCCCTCTCCTTCTCTCCTTCCCTCCCTCTCCTTCTCTCCCTCTTCTTCATTCCCTCCCTCTCCTTCTCTCCTTCCCTCCCTCTCCTTCTCTCCTTCCCTCCCTCTCCTTCTCTCCCTCTTCTTCATTCCCTCCCTCTCCTTCTTTCCTTCCCTCCCTCTCCTTCTCTCCTTCTCTCCCTCTCGTACCTGAGGAGAGCACGTTGTTGAGGTACTCCAGAAAGGCCTCCTCCTTCACCTCCTGGTCCGTAAAGATGAAGGTGGTGCCCTTGCCCTGGATCCCACACGTCCGGTACAGCACCTTCAAGTCCTCCAGAAGGTTGGTCGTGTTGTAGGATCTAATAGGATAAATAACGAGGAGATGACAAAGATAGTCCATTAACACGATAAGTAACGATTGATTGATTGATTTAATGCCTAAAAATGTGAATGTGCCAGACATCAGAGGTCATGTGGCACTATGGCAAAGCATATAAAGGGTCAGGGTTAAAGAATAATAGTGAAACGATGAGGGAAGGGGAAAGAACGGAATATTACAGCAGGATGGTTAGATCAGATGTAGGATGTGGATTTGTTGGAGGAAGGAGGTTAAATTTTCCAGGGAGAAGGAGGGGGATTCCGGGAGAATGTCCGCAAGACAGGGAGGTCGGGAAAGGGAGGACAAATGAGGGAAGGAACTGGAATGGGCAGGAGTAAGATGAGGGCAGGATATTAGGACATGTTGGACAGTGAGAGGAACTTGACAGGGTGGGGAGGAGCGTGACATGAGATAGGAGTGTGTGAGGTTGGTATGGCCTATGCTTAAACGTGCGAGAGCAGTCTCCCAACGTCTATTAGAGTGGTAAGGATTTGACCATGGAGATATAGAGGGTTTGATCAGGCGAAGTTTATTGGCAGAGAAAGTGGTCCAGGAGGATTGCCAGCGGTCGAATAGGAAAGATTTAAAGGAAGGGTAGTAGTCTGAGGCTGGCAAGTTTGAGAAACGGGGGCAATGGGACATAGTGGCCGAGCGAGCCAAAGAATCAACACGTTCGTTGCCCGAGATACCCACGTGACTCGGTACCCAGCAGAAGCAAATTAAGTAACGAGGAGATGACAAAAATAGTCCATTAACACGATCAGTAACGACGAGATGACACAGATAGTACATTAACACCATCAGTAACGAGGAGATGACAAAAATAGTCCATTAACACGATCAGTAACGAGGAGATGACACAGATAGTCCATTAACACCATCAGTAACGAGGAGATGACACAGATAGTCCATTAACACCATCAGTAACGAGGAGATGACACAGATAGTCCATTAACACCATCAGTAACGAGGAGATGACACAGATAGTCCATTAACACCATCAGTAACGAGGAGATGACACAGATAGTCCATTAACACCATCAGTAACGAGGAGATGACACAGATAGTCCATTAACACCATCAGTAACGAGGAGATGACACAGATAGTCCATTAACACCATCAGTAACGACGAGATGACACAGATAGTCCATTAACACCATCAGTAACGAGGAGATGACACAGATAGTCCATTAACACCATCAGTAACGAGGAGATGACACAGATAGTCCATTAACACGATCAGTAACGAGGAGATGACACAGATAGTCCATTAACACCATCAGTAACGAGGAGATGACACAGATAGTCCATTAACACCATCAGTAACGAGGAGATGACACAGATAGTCCATTAACACGATCAGTAACGAGGAGATGACACAGATAGTCCATTAACACCATCAGTAACGAGGAGATGACACAGATAGTCCATTAACACCATCAGTAACGAGGAGATGACACAGATAGTCCATTAACACCATCAGTAACGAGGAGATGACACAGATAGTCCATTAACACCATCAGTAACGAGGAGATGACACAGATAGTCCATTAACACCATCAGTAACGAGGAGATGACACAGATAGTCCATTAACACGATCAGTAACGAGGAGATGACACAGATAGTCCATTAACACCATCAGTAACGAGGAGATGACACAGATAGTCCATTAACACCATCAGTAACGAGGAGATGACACAGATAGTCCATTAACACCATCAGTAACGAGGAGATGACACAGATAGTCCATTAACACCATCAGTAACGAGGAGATGACAAAAATAGTCCATTAACACCATCAGTAACGAGGAGATGACAAAAATAGTCCATTAACACCATCAGTAACGAGGAGATGACAAAAATAGTCCATTAACACCATCAGTAACGAGGAGATGACACAGATAGTCCATTAACACCATCAGTAACGAGGAGATGACACAGATAGTCCATTAACACCATCAGTAACGAGGAGATGACACAGATAGTCCATTAACACCATCAGTAACGAGGAGATGACACAGATAGTCCATTAACACCATCAGTAACGAGGAGATGACACAGATAGTCCATTAACACCATCAGTAACGAGATGACACAGATAGTCCATTAACACCATCAGTAACGAGGAGATGACACAGATAGTCCATTAACACCATCAGTAACGAGGAGATGACACAGATAGTCCATTAACACCATCAGTAACGAGGAGATGACACAGATAGTCCATTAACACCATCAGTAACGAGGAGATGACACAGATAGTCCATTAACACCATCAGTAACGAGGAGATGACACAGATAGTCCATTAACACCATCAGTAACGAGGAGATGACACAGATAGTCCATTAACACCATCAGTAACGAGGAGATGACACAGATAGTCCATTAACACCATCAGTAACGAGGAGATGACACAGATAGTCCATTAACACCATCAGTAACGAGGAGATGACACAGATAGTCCATAACCATGTATAAAATGTATACTGTATGTAATGCTGAGGTTAAATACCAAAAGTACCCGCCACAAATTGATGGCTAAGCATTGTGGTAGCCAACATAAGTCTGACACATATGTAAAGGTTTAACCACATGTCATACACTGGAATGTAGAAAAATCTTCTATGATGATAAGTTGATTTTTGGCATATTATTTTTTGCCGCAGGGTGTTATTTTTTTTTTTTTCAAAAAAAAAATCAAAAAATATGCTAGTGTGAAAATAACTTACAAAACCTCGAGTTAGAAGTGAAAAAAAAAAAAAATAACACCTTGCGGCAAAAAATAATATGCCAAAAATCAACTTATCATCATAGAAGATTTTTCTACATTCCATGACATAGCTGAATAAATTTCCTTTCCAATGAAGTATAATATATTGTAATTCGCTCCAACGGTCAAGTGAATCTCATGTCAACCGCGCGCTTTTTAAGATTTTTAATAAATATTTAAAAATATTATTTTTGGATGACGCTCAAAGACGTCATTTGTACGTGAAAGGGTTAATATACCAAATTAGTTAGTCGACAAGGATACTAAACAGGTCATATCTATAAAATATTGCTTATATTAATTAAAATCGTCTGACGGTAGCCAAAATTACATTGTAAATTACGTTCTGGGCCTCAAGGGGTTAACAATGTAAGCTTAAATAATGGCTACTTGACAGATGGACTGAAAGAATCAAGTATACACAGACAGAAAAGTATAGACTTGAGTCATTATAGTCATATAGATATAGTCATCATCAAGTGGCAATGAGAACCCACCGAGTGAGAGCAATCTGGAATGTCTTGTATCCAGCGATGAAGGAGGCCAGTTTGGTGAGTGACTGTTTGCCTGAGCCGCCCACCCCCACCAGCAGCGCGTTGCCTCCCGGGTTGCGGATGATGCGGGAGATCTGTGTGAAGGCAAGGGTGACAGTGTGTGAAGGCAAGGGTGACAGTGTGTGAAGGCAAGGGTGACAGTGTGTGAAGGCAAGGGTGACACTGTGTGAAGGCAAGGGTTGACAGTGTGTGAAAGGCAAAGGGTGACACTGTGTTAAGGCAAGGGTGACAGTGTGTGAAGGCAAGGGTGACACTGTGTGAAGGCAAGGGTGACAGTGTTAAAGCAAGGGTGACACTGTGTGAAGCAGGGGACAGTGTCGTGAAGGCAAGGGTGACAGTGTGTGAAGCAAGGGTGACAGTGTGTGAAGGCAAGGGTGACACTGGTGAAGGCAAGGGTGACAGTGTGTGAAGCAAGGGTGACAGCTGTGTGAAGGCAAGGTGACAGTGTGTGAAGGCAAGGGTGACAGTGTGTGAAGGCAAGGGTGACACTGTGTGAAGGCAAGGTGACACTGTGTGAAGGCAGGGTGACATGTGTGAAGGCAAGGGTGACACTGTGTGAAGGCAAGGGTGACAGTGTGTGAAGGCAAGGGTGACACTGTGTGAAGCAAGGGTGAAGTGTGTGAAGGCAAGGGTGACAGTGTTGTGAAGGCAAGGGTGACACTGGTGAGGCAAGGGTGACACTGTGTGAAGGCAAGGTGTACATGTTGGAGCAAGGGTGACAGTGTTGAAGGCAAGGGTACAGTTGTGAAGGCAAGGTGACACTGTGTGAAGCAAGGGTGACATGTGTGAAGGCAAGGTTTGACACAGTGTGAAAGCAAGGGTGACAGTGTGAAGCAAGGGTGCATGTTAGTGAAGGCAAGGTGACAGTGTGTGAGGCAAGGGTGACACTGTGTGAGAGCAAGGGTGACACTGTGGAAGGCAAGGTGACACTGTGTGAAGGCAAGGGTGACACTGTGTGAAGGCAAGGGTGACAGTGTTGACGGCACGGGACACTGTGTGAAGGCAAGGGTGACGTGTGTGAAGGCAAGGGTGAAGTGTGGAGGCAAGGGTGACACTGTGTGAAGGCAAGGGTGACACTGTGTGAAGGCAAGGGTGACACTGTGTGAAGGCAAGGGTGACACTGTGTGAAGGCAAGGGTGACATGTGTGAAGGCAAGGGTGACACTGTGTGAAGGCAAGGGTGACAGTGTGTGACGGCAACGGTGACACTGTGTGAAGGCAAGGGTGACAGTGTGTGAAGGCAAGGGTGACAGTGTGTGAAGGCAAGGGTGACACTGTGTGAAGGCAAGGGTGACACTGTGTGAAGGCAAGGGTGACACTGTGTGTGAAGGCAAGGGTGACACTGTGTGAAGGCAAGGGTGACACTGTGTTTAGGCAAGGGTGACACTGTGTGAAGGCAAGGGTGACACTGTGTGAAGGCAAGGGTGACACTGTGTGAAGGCAAGGGTGACACTGTGTGAAGGCAAGGGTGACACTGTGTGAAGGCAAGGGTGACACTGTGTGAAGGCAAGGGTGACACTGTGTGAAGGCAAGGGTGACAGTGTGTGAAGGCAAGGGTGACAGTGTGTGAAGGCAAGGGTGACACTGTGTGAAGGCAAGGGTGACAGTGTGTGAAGGCAAGGGTGACAGTGTGTGAAGGCAAGGGTGACAGTGTGTGAAGGCAAGGGTGACAGTGTGTGAAGGCAAGGGTGACAGTGTGTGAAGGCAAGGGTGACAGTGTGTGAAGGCAAGGGTGACACTGTGTGAAGGCAAGGGTGACAGTGTGTGAAGGCAAGGGTGACAGTGTGTGAAGGCAAGGGTGACACTGTGTGAAGGCAAGGGTGACAGTGTGTGAAGGCAAGGGTGACACTGTGTGAAGGCAAGGGTGACACTGTGTGAAGGCAAGGGTGACAGTGTGTAAAGGCAAGGGTGACACTGTGTGAAGGCAAGGGTGACAGTGTGTGAAGGCAAGGGTGACAGTGTGTGAAGGCAAGGGTGACAGTGTGTGAAGGCAAGGGTGACACTGTGTGAAGGCAAGGGTGACAGTGTGTGAAGGCAAGGGTGACACTGTGTGAAGGCAAGGGTGACACTGTGTGAAGGCAAGGGTGACAGTGTGTGAAGGCAAGGGTGACACTGTGTAAAGGCAAGGGTGACAGTGTGTGAAGGCAAGGGTGACACTGTGTGAAGGCAAGGGTGACAGTGTGTGAAGGCAAGGGTGACAGTGTGTGAAGGCAAGGGTGACAGTGTGTGAAGGCAAGGGTGACACTGTGTGAAGGCAAGGGTGACAGTGGTGAAGGCAAGGGTGACACTGTGTGAAGGCAAGGGTGACAGTGTGTGAAGGCAAGGGTGACAGTGTGTGAAGGCAAGGGTGACAGTGTGTGAAGGCAAGGGTGACAGTGTGTGAAGGCAAGGGTGACACTGTGTGAAGGCAAGGGTGACAGTGTGTGAAGGCAAGGGTGACAGTGTGTGAAGGCAAGGGTGACAGTGTGTGAAGGCAAGGGTGACAGTGTGTGAAGGCAAGGGTGACACTGTGTGAGGCAAGGTGACACTGTGTGAAGGCAAGGGTGACAGTGTGTGAAGGCAAGGGTGACAGTGTGTGAAGGCAAGGGTGACAGTGTGTGAAGGCAAGGGTGACACTGTGTGAAGGCAAGGGTGACACTGTGTGAAGGCAAGGGTGACAGGCTGCTGCAGGCTGTTGTCTTGCACACACTCTTGGTTTTATGGGATTTATTCCATGCACTTCAGCGAAAACTGCTCTGTGTATTCTGGGTCTACACATGATGATGTACGTATACATATAACACATGAATAACAGTGAAGGCAAAGCTCCATAAAGGCAGTGTAAATAGTCTCAGTGTTAATTTTTTTTACTCTTGGGCCACTGCATGTACTTAGTATAAAAAAAATTAAAAAGTTCACTTGGTAAAAAAAAAAAGAAAAAAAAAAGAAGAAAAAAAGTGCATATAATAATAATTTTTGTGAGGCCTGCCAGACTCACCCTTGTGAGGTGGATCATGGCATCCTGGAAGAAGACCAGGTCCATGCCGGCCCCTCGCACCATCTCATTGTACTGTGACAGGAACATCTGCAGGCGGTCCTCCAAGGCCGAGAAGGAGGGGATGGGCTCGTACACCTTGGGCATCTCCATGTCTGTGTCCTCCCCCTCGTCCCCCGTGGGCTCCGGGGCGTCCCTGCAACACACACACATTACAGTTCATGACCATTGTACTGAGGGTAGACCATCATAGAAAACGGACCCTCAGCTATAACATCACAGGTGTCACTATAAAAATCCAGCCTGCGCCAACCAACGGGCGGAGGGCCAACCATCATGTCCCTCCATATAGTAAAATGGCCTACTGGCGCTATAGGCTTCAATGTAAAAAAAAAGTGACTCCTGACAGTTTTAGAAAAAGGGTAGCACATGATACACATCAATATAATCAATCTTCAGGAAAAACTGCTGATAAAAATTTATAAAAATCCTTAGATACAGCTTTACATTTCCTCACCTATATACAAAGGTGGGCATTCCGCAATTTTAGTCCGCAATTCCGCAACTTGCGGAATTGCGCAATTACGGATGCCTGAAAAAAATGCAGAATTGGTGCGGACCGTTGCCGCAATANTTTTTCCATGGGAAAAACATGGGGTTTTTTTTTTAAACCCCACCCGAAATTTTTGGGGCCCCCGGGGTTTTTTTTTAATAATTACCATTTTTCCGCGTTTTTACCGTTTAGTGGGTCAATCCAATCGACTTCGCTTACCCTGCTGTCTTCGTGAAATCCCTTTATTAAAATTTGGAACTAAAACCGTTTTTTCTGTGATGTCAAATTTAAATTTTATCCGCATCTGTTTAAACCTTGCGCTGTTTCCCGATGTTCCCTATATGCAAAATCTCAGATCATTGGGATGAAAACTAATCTAAATATTTTACCCCTTTGGCCCGGACCACCTATTTAAATTATTTTCTTTCCATTAAGCAATCGCTACCTTCTCTATCCAGAATTTTATTCCTTTACCCGGGGTGGGTTAAATCTCCATAAAATTTGTATCGTTTTATTGTTGAAAACTGACTTTATCTCGCTAGAGGGGAAAATCGACTTCCGCATTTGATTTGGGGGGACGTTATTTTCCCAAGTTTGGAATTTCCGTTTAGCTTATCTTTGCGAGACTGGTCATAAGATCTTGATTTACTTTATTGTTTCGATTGTTTGAAAATTATTTTTGATGTAAAAATGACCCTCCCCTTTTTATGCTCCCAAATTTGGAATGTCTTGTAGCCTAATGGCTATTTCACTAATAATTTTTATCTTTTGGTGTTGACCCGCTCTCTTACTGACATATGTGGCGTTTCGAAAACAACGCTCTAATAATTCGTTCGTTTTAAAAATAATCTTCGGGCTTTGTGAAAGGTAATTTAATTTCCCTTATTAGTTTTGGAAACCTTGCGTGGGGTTTCACAGGTGTCTAGGGGCCACTTAAAGGCGTTGTGTTACTTTTTAGTTTTTGGGGAAAACGGAACTTTACCCACGTTGCGGGGGGTAAAAGGGGTTAGGTATGCTGCTCCCGCCGTCCAACTCGTTTTGATCTGTAAAAGAAACTTTATCATTTGAGGAGGAAAGAGGGAGTGGGAGGGTTTTTAGAAAGGAGGAAAAGGGGAGGAGGGGGGGAAGGAGTTGGGTTGCTGTTTAGCGGGGTATTTTTTTTTAAATTTGATTAGAATTCTTTTTTTCTTTAAAAAATTTTTTTTAAGGGGGGGAATTTTTAGGGAGGGGGCCAGGGGAAGGGGGAAGGACGGAAAAACAAGTATGACTATCTTTTGGGGTTGTGTGTTTTTTTGTGGTGTGGTGTTTTGTTTTTGTGTTGTTTTGTGTTGTGTTGTGGGGTTTTTGTTTGTTTGTGTGTGACTGTGTTTTTTTGTTGGTGTTTTTTGGTGTGTTTTGTTTGATGTGTGTTTTTTTGTGGTTTGTGTTTTGTGTTTATGTTGTTTGGGGTTTTTGTGTTTTTGTTGTGTGTGTTTTGTGTTTGTGTGTGTTTTGGGGTGGTGTGTGTGTGGTTTGGGTGACTGTGTTGCTGTACTGTGTGTGACTGTGTGTGTGGTGTGTGTGTTGTGTGTTTGTGTGTTTGTGTTGTGTTTTGTGTTGTGGTGTGTGTGTGTTGTTGTGTGTGTGTGTTTGTGTGTGTGTGTGTGTGTGTGGGGTGTTCTCAAGGCCTTTCGAAAAAAACTAAGGCGATAAAAAGGGACAGAAGTAGAGGCGACAAAAAAAAAGGGGACAAACGTGAGAGAAGGGGGAATAAAAAAAGGAGGAAAGATCAGATAGGAAGCGAAAAGGGAAAAAAAAGAAAAAGGGGAAAGGGAAAAAAAGAAAGGGTAGGGGAAATAACTGGAACAAGGGAAATAAAAAGGGGAAAGGAAATGGGGGATTTTTGAAAAACGAGTCAAAAAAATTGGTTTATTTTTCTGTCCCGTCTTTTACCTTCTGTCTTCTGTCATTTGTCTGTCTGTACTCGTCGTCTCCTATCTTCCTCTGTCCCGCCTAGAGAACAAAAGGAGATAAAGGGAAAAGGAAAAGGAG
>JACEEZ010025468.1:22500-25000 GCA_016584305.1 Chionoecetes opilio
AAAAAAAACTAAAGCTAAAAATAAAAATAATATAAAGAAAAAGAGAAAAAATAAGAAAGAGAAAACAAACTAAAGCTAAAAATAAAAAAAGAGAAGAAAAAAAAATAAAGATAGAAAAAAAATAAAGCTAAAATTAAAAAAGAAAAACAAGAAAAAAAATTATCGAAAAAAAAATAAAGATAGTATATATAAAAAACTAAAGAGAAAATAGAAAAAATAAGAAAGAAGGATAGAAGAAAAAAACTAAAGCTTAAAAAAATAATAGAGAAAAAGAAAAAAACTTGGAAAGAAAGATAGAAAAAAAAGAAAAACTAAAGCTACAAATAAAAAAATAAGAAAAAAAATAAGAAAGAAAGATAGAAAAAAACTAAAGCTAAAAATATATAAAGAAATAAAGAAAAAAAAAAAAAAAAGAAAGAAATATAGGAAAAGAAAAAAGAAAGCTAAAAATATAAAGAAATAAAGAAAAAAAGAAAAAAATAAGAAAGAAATATAGAAAAAAAGAAAAAAGAAAGCTAAAATTATAAAGAAAATAATAAAAAAGAGAAAAAATAAGAAAGAAAGATAGAAAAAAAACTTAAGCTAAAAATAAAAATAGAGACAAGATAAAAAAAAAGATAAAGAAAAAACTAAAGCTAAAAATATAAGAAAATAATAAAAGAGAAAAAATAAGAAAGAAAGATAGAAAAAAAACCCACGAAATCTTGCCTTGAATGACACATGATGATTAGTGAAGAAAAATATTGTAAACTGGATTCCATATTTTTTTCGAGTTTCTTCCAGTCAAAAAATCTGTTCCCTTCATTTCTATTTTTATATTTTTTTTCTGTGATGCGTCCATTGTGCCATCTTTTGTTTCTGTTTTTGTGTTCTTTGTTTTCCTTTTGTCTCGTCCATCACACAGCTGCCTCCTCCTCCTCCTCCGCCGCCGCCGCCGCCGCCGCCGCCTCCTCCTCCTCCTCCTCCTCCTCCTCCTCCTCCTCTCCTCCTCCCTTCCTTCCTCACATCTGCCATCATCACCTCCTCCTCCTCCTCTTCTTTTTCCTCGTCTCTCCCTCTCTTCCCCCATCACTCCAGCTGTCACCATCACCACCCACACACACACACACACACACACAACACAAACATACACACACACACACACACACACACACACACATAACACACACACACACACACGCCAGATACACACACGCACACACACACACTCATACACACAACACACACACCAGGTGGGATCGCATTTTTTTTTTCCAATCCGCAATCGCAATTCCGCAATTCGACCTGACTATCCGCAAGCGCAATTCCGCAATTTTTTATTCAGAAGGCCCTTTTCGCAATCGCAATTCGCATTCCGTAATTCCGCAACTATTTGACACTACAATTAAAAAAAAATGTCTCAACCCTTTTATTAGTGTTTATTTTTAATACTTCTGTATTCCTATTGTTTCTGTCTATACTTGTTACTGTCATTCACAATTAAGCCCTTTGTACCTTTTAGTGTTTTTCTTTACTTTTACACTTACAGTCTACTGGCTAGTAATCATAGGTGACTAGGGTATCTATAGAAAGAGGTAACGCCTTCATAGCCCTATGTTAAAACGCTACTGGCGCCATCTTAGCGCCAGGGCCTCTTCGTTCACCCAAGACCCGGGGAATGTTCTCAAGGCATGACCCCGCAGTTACATGTTATACATGTATAAAGGTATACGTTTATCTTCGGAAATGTTTGTTCTATAAGATTATCCATAAATCACAGTAAAAACATTAAATTAAGCCATTTGGAATTGCAGAAATATGCTGAACTTAAAATTCACTTAAACGCATCGTCATGTAAAACTGGTGGGACAACATATTACATGGAAGATATAATAGAAGCAGACTTGTATTAGTTTCCATATATTTTTCGTTTTCTGAAAATGCATAGTAAGCCTTGCATAAGGAACGTTAACTAATGACGTCGCAGGCCGCTCTCTGTTGAGACTGTGTTCACAAATGTCAAATATATATTGGATATTTCGCCTTTATTCACCGTATAACAATGTTTTTATGTTTTAACTTTTAACTAGTAATTTAAAGAATAATTATAGTTCCACCAACCACGATTTTCTGATGCGCCTTAGTATATAATAAGGCGCATCAGAAAACCGTTGGTGGGTAAAACTATAAATTGACCAAAGATGATTTACTAAATACTCAGTAGTAAGGAAAACTTATGTCCAAGTGACTCAATTATGAAGCTCCTCTCCACCTGTTCCTGGCCCTGCCTGCTCTCACGTTCAGTGCTCTGGTAGGGGCTGAGTCTGCGGGAATCTCCTGAGCCTCCAAGTCACTCCTGACACAATCCCCACTTCTAACACTTCGGTAATCCAGTGTAGTCCACACTCATACCATACTCCTAGGCGACGGAGATGGCGACAAAAACTGTCCATTCTGTTTAAATTTGCCAAATTTTCAAAAGCAAAATGACTTAATAAACGGCGTTTAGTAATAAACGGCT
>JACEEZ010025468.1:30000-32500 GCA_016584305.1 Chionoecetes opilio
GGTGTGTGTGTGTTGTGTGTGTGTGTGTGTGTGTGGGGTGTGTGTGTGGCCGCCCCTAACCACCCAATACGATGACGCCGCTGTCTATTTCACCCCCCGAATATACAATACATGGGAGCGCCTATTTCCAATGTGTTGCCTATATTTCACCCCAAATACATCTCTCTCTCTCTCTTTTCTCTCTCTCTCTCTCTCTCTCTCTCTTCTCTCTCCCCTCTCTCAATTCTAAACTTTCTATTGATTCGTAGTCTCGCTGAACTCATTTACTGCCCCATACCCTGTCTGTCGGGCTGTCTATCAATCTGTCAGTCTGTCTATC
Organism: Chionoecetes opilio; assembly: GCA_016584305.1. Taxonomy (NCBI): domain Eukaryota; kingdom Metazoa; phylum Arthropoda; class Malacostraca; order Decapoda; family Majidae; genus Chionoecetes; species Chionoecetes opilio. Next base: position 30,320 of record JACEEZ010025468.1, read on the forward strand.
TAGTTTGTTGTCTATCAATCTGCCTGTCTGTCTGTTGTCTCTCTGTCTGTTGTTTGTCTTTTCTGTATGTCCTCTGTTTATCTGTCTGGCTGTCTGTCTGTCTGTCGTGTCTGTCTTTTTGTCCGTGTGTCTGTTTGTCTGTCCGTTTGTCTGTTTATGCCTGTCTGTCTATCCGTCTATCTGTCTATCAATCTATCTATCTATCCATAAATATCTCCCCAAAATCTATCTATCTATCAAATGTTTCAAAGGTTCATATTATATAATTATATAATATATATATATTATTATATATATAGATATATATATATATATATATATAATATTATCTGCTGTCTTTTTGCCTGTCTGTATATATCTATCTATCCATCTATATGTCTATATGTCTGTCTGTCTGTCTGTCCTTAGCGTCTAGAACTGAGGAACAGAAGGGTTAGGCTTGTCAGTGGCTTTACTCGTAATCTAACTCCTCCCTCACACCATGCCTCGTCTATCTTCTTGGCCCAAACAAAACCGATTACACCCCAATATGCTCTCTCTCTCTCTCTCTCTCTCTCTCTCTCTCTCTCTCTCTCTCTTCTCTCTCTCTCTCTCTCTCTCTCTCTCTCTCTCTCTAAGGGGAAAGGGGATATGGAGAATATTTCACCTTCACAAAACGCAATTGGCAACGTGTTTCCTCATTATCTAGGACCCCTCTCCCTCCACTCCCTTCCCCCCTGTTCACGCTTACTCACAAAACCCTTTATGAGCAAAACCTTTACCGCTATAACGATGCATGACTCTCTCTCTCTCTCTCTCTCTCTCTCTCTCTCTGTCTCTCTTTCTTCTTTTTTATTTATACCGAGTTACAAAACATCATTCAAAGTATGTTACTATTCACATTACATAAAAATTGTGACAATTTACTGGCTAAAGGAGACATAGTGTTCCGTATCTAAAAGCTCAACTCTTGATAATTGTGATCTCCTTGCCTTCACCTCAGCAGCCACGCGTCCACAAGTTCATTGAACTCTTGAACAGTTGCACTGCCAAGGCGTGGCTGCGAGGCAAGGAGAGCATTCCACCAGCCGACGTAGACGTAGAGTCGTAGACGAACTGGCTCTGGTGGTGCCAAATACGGCAGCGGGGCTGTAGTAGCTCTGTGGGGGCTAGGGCGACGGCCCTTGTGGTAACCTGGGCTCGCCGATGGGCTGGCGGAGTGTTTGTAGGTGAGGCACCCGCTGTTGATGCACCTTGTACATCACGGTGAGGCCCGCTACGTCTCGGCGGTGCTGGAGGCTGTGGAGTCGTGGTTCCTGCCCGGCACCGCTGTCCTGATGAGCCTCACCGCGCGACCCTGTACCTTGTCAAGGAGAGCCAGGTGCTTGTTGGCCGCGCCGCCCCACCCAAGGCACGCGTACTCCATGGAAGACTGAACCTGCGCCTTGTAGAGGACTTCCAACCCCTTGCTGTCAAGGAGCCATGACATCCTCCTCAGGGATGCCAGCTTCCCCGAAGCCTCTCTGGCGAGCCGCTCGATGTGGGCTCTGAAGGTCAGCCTGCAGTCGTAGGTGACCCCCAGCACCTCCATCTCGTCCTGGGCACCAGCGTCTTCCCATCGCAGATAAGGCAGCCCGGGCTCCCACACTCTCTTATCTAACTCTCTCTATCTCTCTCTCTCCTTCTCTCTTCCTCTCTCCTCTCTCTCTCTCTCTCTCTCTCTCTCTCTCTCTCTCTCCCCGCATGGGTGCACAAACACCGCCAAACAAATACAAGAATAACAGATAAAAAAAAGTCTAGTAGAAAACCAAGACACGAGGAGATAATTCTCCAAGGATTTCTTAGTTTTATGGAATGCACACAAGAGAAAATGTTTATTATGTGTATTTCGGATCTTGGAGTTTTTGAGGTGATCGATTTGTGAGTTATATGAACGTGTGTGGGTAGAAATTACGTCATTTTTTGAGAGAATTACTCCTAATGTTAAGCTTTTTGCCTTAGAGGACGATCGGGATAATAGATGAGTTGCTTTGTTTTAACTACTTGAACTAACGAACTAAACTATCAAACCAACTGGCCTTGCCTATTACAAAAACAAGTGAACTAATCTCTCTCTCTCTCTCTCTCTCTCTCTCTCTCTCTCTCTCTCTCTCTCTCTCTCTCTCTCTCTCTCTCTCTCTCTCTCTCTCTCTCTCTCTCTCT
>JACEEZ010025468.1:50000-60000 GCA_016584305.1 Chionoecetes opilio
TGAGAGAGAGAGGAGAGAGAGGGGGAGAGATAGAGAGGACGAGGAGAGTAAGAAGATGAGGACGATCCTTCTGGATCGAGCGAGAGAAGAGAGAGAGAGGGGAGAAATGAGAGAGAAGAGAGAGTTGAGATGCGAGAGAGGGGTACAGAAAGAACTACTGATGCAAAAACAAAAATGAGAAAAAAGATGAAAATATGAGTTCTCGAGGTGAGATAAGAATATAAATAAACTCATTATACTCTGCAACTTTCTCACCAAATTTGGGGGGTTCAAAAAATTTGGAGGAATAACTTTAATACTTTTAACGTGTTATTTTAACAATACTAATTTGTGATTTATTTTTTTAAAATGACTTTATATACTTTTAACAGTGACTTTATATACTTTTAACAGTGACTTCAGGAGACAGTGGAGGCAGGCAGTGAGTCGCCCCTAAAGAGTCGTCGTCGTCGTTGTAAAGAGTCGTGGAGGGTCGTCGAGCAGTCGTTAAGAGGATTCAAGTGGTCTGAACACGTCTCTCTCTCTCTCTCTCTCTCTCTCTCTCTCTCTCTCTCTCTCTCTCTCTCTCTCTCTCTCTCTCTCTCTCTCTCTCTCTCTCTCTCTCACTGCTATTAATGGCTACGCAACTTTAAGGTTCTATAAATGGGTTTTGAAAAATGAAAAAAATGAAAAGAAAATAAGAAAGGAAAAAGAAAGACAGAAAAGAGAAACAGAAGAAAAAAAAAAAAATAAAAGGAAATCTGAAATCAAATAGAGAAAAAAACAAAAGGATTATTATAAAACATAAAAGATAATTGTTGTATATATCGAATCGAAAAAGTTTATCAGATTCACGAATTCATAAAATCAAAGACTGCCATAAAAAGCTGTGCCAATGTGTGCTTTTGAACCAAATAAAAAGTCGAAAATTGCCCTCCCCCACTGCTAATTAGAGAGAGAGAGAGGGAGAGAGAGAGAGAGAGAGAGAGAGAGAGAGAGAGAGAGAGAGAGAGAGAGGAGAGAGGGGAGAGAGAGAGAGAGAGAGAGAAGAGAAGAGAGAGATAGAAAGAGAGAGAGAGAGAGAGAGAAGAGAGAGAGAGGGGAGAGAGAAAGACAGACAGACAGACAGACAGACCCGACAGACAGACAGACAGACAGACAGACAGACAGACAGACAGACAGACAGACAGACAGACAGACAGACAGACAGACACATACAGACAGACAGGCAGAGATAGACACACATACAGACAGACAGACAGAGATAGACACACATACAGACGGACAGACAGAGACAGACAGACAGACAGACAGGGCAGACAGAGATAGCCCCACATCAGACAGACAGACAGAGATAGACACCCCATACAGGGCGGACAGACAGAGACAGACAGACAGACAGAAGACAGAGTAGACACAATACAGATGGACAGAAGAGAAAACAGACAGACGGGCAGCGAGGATAGAACACATACAACGGAAAGACAGAGAAGACAGACGGGCAGACAGACAGAGATAGACACACAACAGACGGACAGTAGAGCAGACGGGCAGAAGACAGACAGAGAAGACACACATACAGACGGCAGACAGAGAAGACAGCAGCCGACAGAGATAGACACACTTTCAGACAGACGACAAGGGTAGGAAACACTACAGACGGACAGACAAAAGGGACAGACAGACAGACAGACAGAAAAAATAGACACACATACAGACGGACAGACAGAGAAGGGGAAAACAGACAGACAGGGAAGATGACACACAACAGCGGACAGAAGAGACAGACAGACGACAGACGACAGAGTAGACACACATACAGACGGGCAGACAGATACAGACAGACAACAGGGCAACAGAGATAGACACACATACAGACGGACAGATAGAGACAGACAGACAGAAAAGGCAGAGTAGCACAATACAGACAGACAGACAGAGATAGACACACATACAGGGACAGACAGAGAAGAAGACAGAAGACAGACAGAGATAGACACACATACAGACGGACAGGGACAGAGACCGACAGGACAGGGACAGACAGACAGGAGGATAGACACAATACAGACGTGACAGGAACAGTACAGACAGACAGGACAGGACAGACAGACAGAGATCGACACACATACCAGACACAGAAAAGACAAATAAAGCCAGACAGACAAGCAGAAAGAGAAACACAAAAATATACATGCATAGATACATAAACAATAAAAAAAAAAAAAAAAGCAAAAAAAGAACAGGCGAGAAAAGAAACAAGAAGAGTGCGATGAAAGCTACAATAGAAAAAATAGAAAAAAGAAAATAGCAACAGAAAGGAAAAATAATGGGTCTCTCTCTCTCTCTCTCTCTCTCTCTCTCTCTCTCTCTCTCTCTCTCTCTCTCTCTCTCTCTCTCTCTCTCTCTCTCTCTCTCTCTCTCTCTCTCTCTCTCTCTCTCTCTCTCTCTCTCTCTCTCTCTCTCACTTTTTTGCTCCACACACGTACAATCAAAAGTGAAATAATAAAAATATATATACGTATATGAGAGAGAAAAGGGAGAGAGAAAGAGAGAAAGAGAGAGAGAGAGAGAGAGAGAGAGAGAGAGAGAGAGAGAGAGACGAGAGGGAAGAGGAGAGAGTAGAGGGGGAGAAGAAGGAGAGAGAAGAGAGAGAGATTCTTCAGTCAGGTGGGATAAGAGACGCAAGGCGGAAGTGTAGGTATAGAAACAAAGATAAGACTGGAAAGTATTAGTGATAAGGATAGAAAGAAAGAAAGAAAATTTTATAAAGAAGGAAAAGGAGCGTGTGGTAAATATATGATAAAAAGATAGGAATAAGGAGGAAGAGAGTTTCTGGGGTTTTCTTTTTCTTTCTTTTTCTTTCTTTTTCTTTCTTTTCTATTTCTTTTTCTTTCTTTTTCTTTCTTTTCTATTTCTTTTTCTTTCTTTTTCGTTATTTTTCTTTCTTTTTCTATCTTTTCTATTTCTTCGTTTTTCTTTTTCTTTCTTTTTCTTTCTTTTCTATTTCTTTTTCTTTCTTTTTCGTTATTTTTCTTTCTTTTCTATTTCTTCGTTTTTCTTTTTCTTTCTCATTTCTTCTTCTTTTCCTCCTAAGTAACTCCAAATTTTAAGGAAATGTTGAATTTACGAAATATCTCGCTAATATCTGAATACCTTTTTTTTTAGGGTTATCTCCATTATCCATTATTTTTCTTTTTATTCATTCCATGCGCTGATGGTAATAATGTCCTGCCCAGCCTCAAGTGAACCTCCAGGGCCTACCACCCGAGCCTTAGAAGTCACTGCCTGTATGACTTCTAATAAGAGAAAATAAAAGGAAGAAAACAAATGAAACAAGAAAATAAACAGAACTGGAAGACTTATTATGAGATGAAAAGAAGGAAGGAAGAAAGAAAAGAAGGAAGAAAGAAAGAAAGAAAGAAAGAAAGAAAGGAAGGTAGGGAGGGAGGAAGGAAGGAAGGAAGGAAGGAGAAATGATTGTGCTGAGGAGACAGGAGAAAAGGCCTTATCTGTCTGTCTGTCTGTCTGTCTGTCTGTCTGTCTGTCTGTCTGTCTATCTATATGTCTGTCTGTGTCTGTCTGTCTGTCTGTCTGTCTCTATGTCTGTCTGTCTGTCTGTCTGTCTGTGTGTATGTATGTATGTAGTCGTGGTGGTTGGAATATAGTGGTGTGTGTTGTGTGTGTGTGTGTGTGTGTGCTGTGGTGCTGGTGTGTGTGTGTGTGTGTGTGTGTGTGTGTGTGTGTTTTTGTGTGGTGTGTGTGTGTGTGTGTGGGGGGTGTGGGTGTGTGTGGTGTGTGGGTGTGTGGAGTCCCGTCTATTCTATAAAACAAAATTAACTCTCAGTAATAGACCGATTTTTGGTGTCGATTTACGTCTTAAGCCCCTATCGCACACCATACACGATTAAGAAATTGCGAAACTCGCTTTAAGAAAAAGTTGAAAAATAGGTTGATTCGTGCTCGACCTTGTGGTTTATGCAAATTCTCTAACCAAACACGACCATATACGACGAACACGACCCTCCATACGACCTCATACGACCTTCATACAACTGAACACGACGCTCATACGACCGTATAAGATATTCATACGATACAACACGATTTAACCTCATTAACACGACCCCAATACGACTGTCATACGACCAAACACGATTGTCATACGACACGACCATACGAACCTCGTGCCCCCTCCCCCCCAACCCTCTCCTTTTTTTTTCTTAAAACGAATAACACGAACACCCATACGATTAAAACACGATCCATTACGATTGTCCTACGACACAAAAATAAACACATCTCCATACGGACTGAGCAAGACCTTCATACGACATATTTTTGTTATTTGGTCACGTGGGTCATCTATCTATAATAATATAGGAAATGTGTGTGTGTATGTCTGTGGTGGTGTTTCTTCCCACGCTCAACAACACGACTGAACGCGACTGACACGATCTTCATACGAGTTGAACTACGATCTTCATACGATTGAACACGACTGTCATACCGACTTCATACGGAACCATTTCTATACGACCTGAACACGATCTTTTCAGCTGTCTTAATATCGTTTATAAATTTTTGCATTACAAAATTTTATAACACGATTTCAAGCGAGCTGCGGACGTCCATACACGGACCGCGCGCGACCACCACTGACTTAACACGAATGTACAACGAATGAGTGCGCGCCCTTCATACGTTCTAACACAGATTTAAGGAAAAACGTTAAATCGTTGTTCATTTCGATGTTCAGATTCGTGAATGTGAGATAGGGCTATAATGTAACTGCAGAGATGAGAGGAGAGAGATGGAGAGACGAGGGACTCTTCTTTCTTCCTCCTTAGAAGAGAGAGAGAGCAGAGAGGAGGAGGAGAGGAGAGAGAGAGACGAGAGACGAGAGAGAGAGATGAGAGAGATATGTTTACAGTGATGGGGTGAAAACATCCTTACAGAATCCTTACAGTAAAACAGAAAATCTTTACAAGTTTTCCTTACCTTCAAAGACGGAGGAGGAGGAGGAGAGTGAGGAGGAGGAGGAGGAGCGAGGAGGAGGAGAGGAGGAGGAGGAGGAGGAGGAGGAGACGAAAGAGGAGGAAACGAATTGAGATAACAAGGAAAATACATCAAGGAACAATAGAATAAAGAAGAGGTGGAGTGCAAGATGGAGTTAGGGAGTGGAAGGCAGAGAGGTGGAGACGTGTACCTAGAGTGGAGAGGAGGAGGAGGAGGAGGAGGAGGAGGAGGAGGAGGAGGAGGAGGAGGAGGGGAGAGGAGGAGGAGGGGAGGAGGAGGAAGGAGGAGGAAGAGGAGGAGGAGGAGGAAGGCATGCAATGGTAAAAAAATTGAATATAAGGTAAAGAAATAAAGCTAAAATAATTACAAGTCACTAAAACATGAAAAGAAAACGATGGGTTTAGGAAAGGATCAAATTACATACTCAAACAGCAGAAGGGAATTAAAGGGCGTTGAACAAAGGCATAAGGGATTTAAAGATAACCTGAGGCACGAATAAGGTTACGCCCCTACATAGTGTTGCCTGGAGCCTCCTAATAAGAGTATAAACACTGTAATTAAAGGATTATTTGGTATTAGCGCAACAATTCCTTGGTATTAAAGAGTATAGAAGCGATCCCCATCTAGTCTTTCCTGGTTATTTGTTTGTTTTCATTAATACGATGATGTTTCAGACTTTTTTTGTGTGTGGGCTGAAGTAATTTTGCTTTAGTTATAAACGCTGTTTGTTTGTTAGGTGTGTGTGTGTGTGTGTGTTGTGTGTGTGTGTGTGTGTGTTTGTGGTGGGGTGTGTGTGTGTGTGTGTGTGTGTGTGTGTGTGGTGGTGTGTGTGTGTCTTGTGTGTGTGTTGTTTGTGTGTGTGTGTGTGTGTGTGTGTGTGTGTGTGTGTGTGTGTGTGTGTGTGGTGTGTGTGTGTGTTAAAGGAGAACTGACAATACTAAAATTTACAAAAAAAAAATTCCAGTCTTTCTTAGTTATTATAATTCACTATTTTTTGTAACACTACCAACGAGAGAGAGAGAGAGAGAGAGAGAGAGAGAGAGAGAGAGAGAGAGAGAGAGAGAGAGAGAGAGAGAGAGAGAGCCAGAGAGAGATGATGGAGGAGCGAGGAGAGAGACAGAGAGAGAGAGAGATGCGATGAGAGAAGATTAGAGAGGAGAGAGAGAGATATTTAATGCATTCTAAAAATAGTCTGATCGCAATTACAAACTTCCTTAACATAACTTCATTACATATCTTTCAAACACCTTATCATGTTTATTATTATTATTATTATTATTATTATTATTATATTATTATTATTATTATTATTATTGTTCCGAAGCTACGCCATGTCTACCAGGAGAAACTTGACCGCTAGGCTTTTTTTATTAATTTTTTTTTTACATTTTTTTTTACATTTTACATTTGTTTCCATCTTTTTTTTATTGAATCTTCTTACATTTTTCAGATTACATTTTTTACATCCATTTTTTTTTTTTTTTTACATTTTGTGCCTATAGCGCATGTAAGCAGTGACTTCTAAGGCTCGGATGGAAGGCCCTGGAGGTTTACTTGAGGCTGGACAGGACATTATTAGCATCGGCGCAGGGAATGAATAAAAATAATGGATAAATAATGGATAGAAAAGAAAAGAAAAGAAGCAAGAAAGAAAAGAAAGAAAATAATGGATAATAAGAAATGGCCATAAAAAAAAAAAAAGTATTCAGATATTAGCGAGATATTTCGTAAATTCAACATTTTCTAAAATTTGGAGTTACTTAGGAGGAAAAGAAGGAGAAATAAGAAAGAAAAAGAAAAAAGAAAAAAAAGAAAAAAGAAAAGAAAAAGAAAGAAAAAAGAAAAAAAACAGAAACTAAAGAAAAACAACAATAAATCAAACGAAGATCAAGCCAATTTTTTTTATTTATATATACATGTTTAGAAAATCTCTCTCTCTCTCTCTCTCTCTCCCTCTCTCATCTCTCTCTCTCTCCTCTCTCGCATCTCTCTCGCGTTAGACGCATGTTTTCTTCTCTCTCTTCTCATCGCTCTCTCTCTGCTATATATCTCGCACACCATACTTCCTCTCTCTCCTCTCTCTATCTCTCTCTCTCTCTCTATCGCTCTCTATCTATCTTCACAATGCCTGTATCTGTACATATATTTTTTTTTTTTTTTTTGTGTTCGATTTTTCCCTTTTTTTCTTTGTCTTTTTTTTTTTTTTTATAACTCTCAACTTTTAATATAGGAACACCACCATCTCGCTATATCATATCTCATCTCTCTCTCTCTCTCTCTCTCTCTATTCTCTCTATCTCTCTCCTCTCTCTCTCTCTCTCTCTCTCTCCTCTCATCGCTCTCTCTCTCTCTTTCACTTCCTTTCTCGTAACTTATAATTCTTTACGAACTCTCCTTTACTATCTGACCCCCACCATCTCTCTCTCTCCTCTCTTCTCTCTCTCTCTCTATCTCTCTCTCATCTCTCTCTATCTCTCTCTCTCTCTCTCTCTCTCTCTCTCTCTCTCTCTCTCTTCTATCATCTCTCTCTCTCGAATCTCCGGGTGGAGTGTTTTAAAGCGTACAATCCCATGCAAAGTTCAATTTGTCCCACTTCATTACCATACGTTAAAACTTGCCTAAAAAGACTCATTATTTAGAGGCGTAGAGACCCGGGCCGCGCCACCACGTCACGCCCTGACGCACTATCTTGGCTGCCAGGGCGTTTGGGGGGGACGTGGGAAGGCGTGGGAGGGCGTGTGAGGGCGTGGGAGGGTGGGTAAGAAGGCATAGAGAGATGAAAAAGGCGGGAAACTATGTGAAAGAGGCAGAGTGAAGGAATGAGGGATGTGATTTTAAGAGAGAGAGAGAGAGAGAGAGAGAGGAGTGGAGAGAGATGAGAGAGAGAGAGAGAGAGGAGAGAGACTCGATGAGGAGAGAGAGAGAGAGAGAGCTGAATTGAGAGAGACAGAGATACGAGAGAGAGAGAGAGACAGGAGAGACATAGAGAGGAGAAAGAGAAAGAGAGGAGAGAGAGAAGAGAGACGAGGAGGAGAAGGAGAGAGAGAGGAGAGAAGATGAGAGAGAACGAGAGAGAGAGGCGAGATGAGGATCGAGACGAGCGAGAGAGAGAGGAGGAGAGAGAGAGAGAGGGGTGGCTAATATATGGCGAAGTGGTAAAAAAAGGGAAAGAAGTTAGAAGGGAGAGTTTAAGAGAAAGAAAGATGAAGGCGTTAAGAGTTAAGAAGTGAGAGAAGGAGGCGATAGATGAAGAAGAAAAAAGAAAGCTGAATTAAAGAAGAGGGAATTGAAGGAGACAAAAAGAGAGGGTGAATGAAAACTGAGGGGAAAAAAGTGACACAAAGCTAAACTAGAAAGATATGAAATAATATGAAAACACAACGAGGGAGTTCAGAAACATTATGGCAAAGAGAAGAAAGAGAGGAAGGATAGACAAAAAAATAAGGAAATAATAATAACAATAATAATAATAATAATAATAATGTGAGAAAAAAGCACAGGGATAATGAGATCAATGATGTGCACATTTGAATCGGATTACGAAAGAGAAGAAAAGAGGAAGAAGAAAATAACAAGACTTGGCATAACGAGAGAGAGAGAGAGAGAAGAGAGAGAGAGATTTTTTTTTTTTTTTGTTTATTTTTTGAAGATTTTGAGAGACATGAGATGTTCGGATGTATTTTTTGCGAGAGAGAGGAGAGGGAGAGATGAGATGAGAGAGGGAGAGAGAGAGAGGGAGAGAGAAGAGAGACTAGAGAGAGAGAGAGAGAGAGCGAGGAGAGAGAGCGGATCGATTAGATGAGAGAGAGAGGATGAGGAGAGTAAGGAGAGAAGATGAGAGAGAGAGATGAGAGAGAGAGAGGAGAGAGAGAGAGAGGAGAAAGAGAGAAGAGATGAAAGAGAGAGAGAGAGAGACGAAAAGAAAGAGAGAGAGAGAGAGAGAGGAGTAGAAGGAGACGAGAGGAGGAGAGAGAGAGAGAGACAGGCAGAAAAAAAGAATATAGATAAACACAGAAATTAGAGAAATCGAAATAGGTAAAAAAAATAAAGAAACTAAAAATAAATCTAAGGAGTTTGTTCATAATTAAAGTCCCGTCGACATTAGGCCCCCCCCCCCCACCAAAAAAAATAGCCGAGGTAATGTGAAGTTAGGGTGGTGTTGTGTGTGTGTGTTGTGTGTGTGTGTGTGTGTGTGTGTGTGTGTGTGGTGTGTGTTGTGTGGTGTGGTGTTGTGTGGGTGTGTGTTTGTGTCTGTGTGGTGTGTGTGTGGTGTGTGTGGGTTGTGTGTGTGTGGTGTGTGTGTGTGTGTGTTGTGGTGCGTGTGTGTGTGTGTGTGTGTGTGGTGATGTGTATTCAATAGTTGTATTTGACAGGGCCAGAGCAATGCTCGTATGGCCTCCGTCTCCATATCAACATTTTTTATCAGTCAGTCAAACTTAGTGTCTTGGTTTTGGCGAAGCCCCACCCAGAGAGCAGGTCACAAACCCGGCTAACAACCGGTACCATTCACTGACCCTTTTTGGGGTAGACAGGGGGCTCGGGTTTTAAGGAACAACAGCCATATGTTTTCGCTCCGCCCGGAGATCGAACCGGGGACTTTCGGTTGTGTGAAACCGAGCGTGCGATACCCCCTACACTACGGAGTGCCCTTGTGGCCGTGTAAGTGTGTAACGTTATGTACCGTGTTGTGTGTGTGTGTTGTGGGTGTGCTGTGTGTGTGTGGTGTGGGCGTGTGAATGTTGTCGTTGTGTGGTGTGTGTGTGTGTGTGGTGTGTGTGGTGTAGTGAGTTGTGTTGTGTGTGTGCGTGTGTGTGGTGTGTGTGTGTGTGTGTTGTGTGTGTGGTGTGGTTTGTGTGTGTGTGTGTGTGTCATAAATCACGGAACATTTACACTCCACCCTCGTCACAATTACTATAACAAGAAACAAACCAATTATAACGTCTCCAGTTTACTTCTTTGCGTTACACCCATGGGACGGCGTAACAGGTTCTGCGAGGCTCTT
>JACEEZ010025468.1:65000-67500 GCA_016584305.1 Chionoecetes opilio
ATTATGTGAATATGCGTATACGATACTTCTAACTCTTTATGAAAAACCAGATATGAGTTTACAGTATAAATAGGTACGTATGTATTATATTAGCTTATGTGCCCTAGGTAATTATTGAAATTTACGTAGATTCTTTTTGGGAGCTCTTTAAAAATGTTTACATTAAAAGAGCTCTGCCTTGATATTTGTGATATGTTAATTTTCTTCGGGTTAAAGATGGGCAAATAAACAATTTTGACTTTGACTTTGACTTTGAGAGAGAGAGAGACAAAGAGAGAGACAGAGAGAGACAGAGCGAGAAAGCGACAGAGTGACAGAGATATAGACAGAGAATGAGAGAGAGAGAGAGAGATACAGAGAGAGAGAGAGAGAGAGAGAGAGAGAGAGAGAGAGAGAGAGAGAGAGAGAGAGAGAGAGAGAGAGAGAGAGAGAGAGAGAGAGAGAGAGAGAGAGAGAAAGAGAGAGAGAGTCACTGATGTCCACTGTTGCAATCCCGGTTTATCCTTTCTCGGATGGAACCAAAAAAAGGATGAAACAGAATTATAGATTTCCTTTAAGTCCTGGAAGGATAATTGGGTGCCTTGGGAGTATATAAGAAAAAAAACATCAAAAATAAAATCTGCACTCTTGTCTCTGTGGCCAAATACAAAATAATAACAAATATAAGTCTTCTCATCTCTAAGACTTTAGTACTCACGAATAATAGAAGTGTTTTTTACAATTTCTATATTTTCTTTGGGTTTACTTTACTACGTGCCTCCCCACTGTTCAGCATATCTTTGGGGGTTAGGTAACTTTCAAAATCTTCTTTGCATCTTGTAGGGAAACTCAACCATTCTCCTTAACTTCTTGTACTCTGGTCAAGGACTCTTTTTCTAAGTCTTCTATAGGAATTCCAAATACATAGTCTAACTTGTGAAGAAGAAGTAGTGTGTCTTGTCACTTCTTCTTCCTATAAACACATGGATGAGAGAGGGAGAGCATATCTGGGCATGCCATTATCCATCCTTCCATTCACTTAATATCCTTATGCCGTATTTATCTATCTATCTATTCATCCATCTATCCACCAACTGAGTCAATCTACTAACTGACTGACTGACTGACTATAGTGACACACCATCTACATAATATTTCCTTTCTTTTCTACTCAAATTTCCCAAGAACTTGAGTATTTTCGAGTAGGGGAGGCGGTAGCGAAGTGGTTAGCGTCTCCGACTGGCGTTCTCGGTGACCCGAGTTCGATCCCCGAAGAAAACCAAAACCTTTCTGCACCGTCGAGTGGCCTAAGAACACCCACATGCCCTGCCCATCAACTCTATCTTCGATTGCGAGTGCATCGGAGGACACAGGGGGGCAGCATGAGCCTCTAATCACAGGCGTCATTATAAGAATCCTGCCTGCGCCACCACGGGCGAGGACCAACCATCACAGCCCTCAATAGTCCGGGGGCCAAGGGCTGAAAAAATCATTTTCGTGGTACCCATGCGGTAACAGCTTCATATTATACCATCTGAAAGGAAATTTTGTCTACTTTTCAAATCTGGCAATGAAAACTTCGAAATCGTGTAGCTTCATGGTGATTTTTTGGTTACCATGAACAACCACATTACATATTTCAGACCAACATGTTAGTCTAGTCCAGTGGACCCCACGTGCACCCCCTGGACAATCTAATGAGACCTACTTTTTTTGATGCACAAATTTGTCTAGAAACAAAAATCAATGANGGGGGGGGGAAGGGGGAAAAATACCATTTATAATTACGTTTATGGCCGGGGGCCAGGGCTGGAAAATATTTTCGTGGTACCATGGGTAACAGCTATAAACCATCTGAAAGGAAATTTTGTCTACTTTTCAAATCTGGCAATGAAAATTTAGAAATCGTATAGCTTCATGATGATTTTTTGGTTACCATGACAACCACATTACATATGTCAGACCAACATGTATAGTCTAGTCCAGTGGACCCCACGTGCACCCCATGGACAATCTAAGGAGACTTACTTTTTTAGATGCACAAATATGGCTAGAAAACAAGAATCAATGTTTACACTGTCAATTAATGTCCCATGGGGTTCGTATGGCGGCCATCGTCGATCGCCAAATATTTGACATTCTCGAAATTACCAAAATGTCCATAAAATCACAAATAATGTAGTTACAAATTTAATTTTGGTGCCCACGTGAGAAGAATAACATGGCCTATTGTAATAAGAACTATTAATGCAGGAATTGGTACAAGTTTATTCATGGAACGGCAAAAACCTAAAAAAAAGGCGGAAAAATTACTTCGGTTTCGCCGACAACTTTGCAACATAAATGACAATAACTTCACAAATATACAATATACTGGTCAGTTTAACATATCAAAATCATCGTCTATTATTCCCCCATTTTTTTTTTGGTTACCATGACAACCACATTACATATTTCAGACCAACATGTTCATATATTGAAATATAAATAACATATAGAATAAGGCCGACAAAGAAAAAGT
>JACEEZ010025468.1:72500-75501 GCA_016584305.1 Chionoecetes opilio
GGTAGAATTTAGAAAAATAAATCAATCAGAATTTTAAATCTAAAAAAATTTATGAGGTGGCTTTCATCCTCATAAACACTCCATTGTGTACGGTCTTGTGCCATTGTTTGTGAGATTTGACGTGAACTCAAATTCCAGTGATGCTGTAAAAAATATACATATTTTACGCCGTATAATATAAATTTCAATGCTTCTCAGTTTTATTTTTTTCAGAATCGAGATGACTTAGTATAGTTTATGCTTGTTGTCTACCCAAAACAGATTCCGAAAACCTCAAGCTGCATCATGGGCAGGAAGTGTGTTGTAGTCCAATGCCGCCCCAAAGCACGAGGAAAAGAAGAGCATCGCGGCTGGGGACGACAATCCCTGCAGGAAGTTAGTTTTCTGATTTCTTGCTAAAAAAAGACCTGTCTGCAGCTGGCTCAAGGTAGGAATGCCATTTGGCTACAATTAAAAGAATGAAAAAACAAAACATTAGATAGTTATTTTAACTTAACGTATGATAACTATCTTTACAGGCTATCTCCCGTGACGAAAGTTTCGCCAACCTCGTTTACGCGGGTGTGTGCGAGCTCCACTTCCAGCCCGAAGAGTTAAACTCCACTGTCAACACCATCCACGAAGCTAAAAGGAAGCGCATCACCTTGAAGGCAAACGTTGTTCCCAGTGTCTTTAAGGACTACCCCAGGTAAGTCTTAAAATTAGTCATGAAATTTGTGCGTAAATTCTTAAATTCTGATCCACAGCATAATGAGTTGTTAACACATCTATAATAATATAAGCGAAAGTGTGTCTGTCTGTCTGTCTGTCTGTCTGTCTGTCTGTCTGTCTGTCTGTTTGACTGTCTGTCTGTCTGTCTGTCTGTCTGTCTGTGTGTGTGTGTGGTATAGGTTCCGCCCCCCGTGGCGCAAACACCTCATATGGCACATTTTTGGAATCAGGTTGACCAGGGGAAGGTCATAAGCCCACTTATGAGATGATCCGATCATTTTTTTTTTTTTTTTTTTTTTAGCAGCCTATTAGCGAGAATTGTGAAAACAAAAGTGGGTTGCGAGAATTGAGGAAGCCTTGATGTAGGGTGATGGGTAATGGGTGAGTGAATGGGTGGGGTGATGGGTAATGGGTGTGGGGTGAGTGAATGGGTGGGGGATGATGGGTGATGGGTGAGGGAATAGGTGGGGGGTGATGGGTAATGGGTGAGTGAATGGGTGTGTGGTGATGGGTAATGGGTGAGTGAATGGGTGGGGGGTGATGGGTAATGGGTGAGTGAATGGGTGTGTGGTGATGGGTAATGGGTGAGTGAATGGGTGGGGGATGATGGGTAATGGGTGAGTGAATGGGTGTGTGGTGATGGGTAATGGAAGAGTGAATGGGTGTGGGGTGAGTGAATGGGTGGGGGATGATGGGTAATGGGTGTGTGGTGATGGGTAATGGGTGAGTGAATGGGTGGGGGGTGATGGGTAATGGGTGAGTGAATGGGTGTGTGGTGATCGGTAATGGGTGAGTGAATGGGTGGGGGGTGATGGGTAATGGGTGAGTGAATGGGTGGGGGTGATAGGTAATGGGTGAGTGAATGGGTGTGTGGTGATGGGTAATGGGTGAGTGAATGGGTGGGGGGTGATGGGTAATGGGTGAGTGAATGGGTGGGGGGTGATGGGTAATGGGTGAGTGAATGGGTGAGGGGTGATGGGTAATGGGTGAGTGAATGGGTGGGGGGTGATGGGTAATGGGTGAGTGAATGGGTGGGGGTGATGGGTAATGGGTGAGTGAATGGGTGGGATGTGAATGAATGGGTGGGGGGTGATGGGTAATGGGTGTGTGGGTGATGGGTAATGGGTGAGTGAATGGGTGGGGGTGATGGGTAATGGGTGTGTGGTGATGGGTAATGGGTGAGTGAATGGGTGGGGGTGATGGGTAATGGGTGAGTGAATGGGTGGGGGGTGATGGGTAATGGGTGAGTGAATGGGTGTGTGGTGATGGGTAATGGGTGAGTGAATGGGTGGGGGGTAATGGGGGAGTGAATGGGTGGGGGGTGATGGGTAAAGGGTGAGTGAATGGGTAGGGGGTGATGGGTAATGGGTGAGTGAATGGGTGGGGGGAATACATACATTTCTACATCCATGATTTCAGAAAAGTTAGAAGGGGCTATCTGGAGAGTCCAGGTTTGGTGGGCCGAAGGCCCACCAAACACAGGTGGTGGGCCGAAGGCCCACCAATAGCCCTCCGCAGGAGCTAGCCAAAAAAACCGCCCGGAGGGCGGCTTTGCGGCTAGTATATACTAAAATCTTTAAAATTTTGTTTCTTACAGCTTGTCAAAGTGAATCCCAGGAACGAGAAGACTAGGTTCTTAGCCCGCCGCCAGATCGACGGAAAGAAAATGGAGAATTTAAGCAAGGCCTTCCTCGAACAGGACAAGGTGATTCTTCCACATTGCAAAAGAAAAACATATCTAAAAAGACATTTCATACACGGCACATTAAAACATTCATGCCATAATTATTTGTCAAAGGTGTTCTATTGTTGTATGTCTATTTGTTTGATGAGTGTTGGGAAAAACTGGCCAGCGAGCGTTTGCCGGAGGGATTTGTCGCCCACAAAGTGCCTCATAAGGACAGCTTCCTCATCACCATCAAGCTGGAGAAGATAGACGACAGGGGAGCCCCAGTCATCACCCACAGCATGTCAGTCTTCCCTCACCTATCCTACAAGTTCATAAAGAATGGGATGGGGATCCACATAAAACGTGTATATATTTATTCATGTATATAATTGTTATTTGGCAATAAACTCTATAAACTATAAAAAAAAAATATACCAGAAAGTAATTTCTATTTTTTACATAAAAATGAAGAAACAAAATATTTATAATATATATATATATATATATAATAATAATATAATATATATAATATATATATATATATATATATATATATATATATATATATAATATATATATATATAATTAATATTATATATAATATATATATATATATATATA
>JACEEZ010025468.1:76440-106840 GCA_016584305.1 Chionoecetes opilio
TCTTATAATGAAGATATAAACCATCGCGGGTAGAAACATCTTGATTGTTTATTGAACGTTCGGCTATACATAAGCCATCATCAGCCTAAAATCGGATACAAAATTTTGTTTAAAATGAAAATATACAAAATTATAAAATTATTTGCGCATTTAAAATGCCTAACCTAGAATAAAATAAAATAAGAATAAAAATTATAAAACAGTAATAAAAAATACTACACCTACCAATCAACATCGCAGTGGAGTGTGGGATTCCCACATGGTTTAAAAGCACACAAGCGGGGTTGAGGTGCCCTGTGCGCAGAGGGACGGTTTGTGGTGGTGGGTGACGAATTTTTATTCTTATTTTATTTTATTTTAGGTTAGGCATTTTAAATGCGCAAATAATATAATTTTATGATTTGTATATTTTAATTTTCAACAAAATGTTGTATCCGATTTTAGGCTGATGATGGCTTATGTATAGTCGAAACGTTCAAATAAACAATCAAGATGTTTCTACCCGCGCTGGTTTATATCTTCATTATATATATATATATATATATATATATATATATATATATATATATATATATATATATATATATATATATATATATATATATATATTGCAAACAAATATATCATGCAATTGATCTAGTCATCTAGCAATTATCTAATGATGCACATGGTACAATTTGCACATTGTCATTGACCTACCGTAACTCATCATATTAACACCGGCGAGTATATAGTGTGTATATATACACTGTACCTGTTACCATGGTAACATTGTTTATCAATCAGTCCCGTTTGAATAAAAATGTGATAAATATATTAATAGAATGTCAATTAGTGTAGGCCAATTAAGTCCTTATATATCGATTTTATAGTTTTGAAATCATTTATTTATTGAAAATGGTGAAAACATTTTCAATAAATAACATATACGATGTGATTCAAATACTCTTAATATGTTTCCTTAGTTATTATAGCAAGACATGCATACAGTGCTATATTAGTATGATAGAGTAGTTAATAGTGTATTTGTGCTGATGGATCGGCAATTTTATTTGAAATATATGTACATAACTAGCCGCAAAGCCGCACTCCGGGCGGAATTTTTGGCAAGCCCCTGCGGAGGGCTATTGGTGGGCCTTCGGCCCACCAAACACAGACTCTCCAGATAGCCCTTTCTAACTTTCCTGAAATCATGGATGCAGAAATGTATGTATTAACGCCTTACCCATCACCCCCCACCCATTCACTCACCCATTACCCATCACCCCCCACCCATTCACTCACCCATTACCCATCACCATACACCCATTCACTCACCCATTACCCATCACCCCCCATCTATTCCCTCACCCATCACCCATCACCCCCCACCCATTCACTCACCCATCACCTCACACCCATTACCCATCACCCTACCCATTTACTCATCCATTACCCATCACCCTACATCAAGGTTTCCTCAATTCTCGCAACCCACTTTTTTTTCACAATTCTTGCTAATAGACTACTAAAAAAAAGAGGAAAAAAGTGATCGGATCATCCCATAAGTGGGCTTAAAACCTTCCCCAGGTCAACCTGGTTCCAAAAATGTGCCATATGATGGGATTCCGCCACGGGGGGCGGAACCTATACCATACACACACACACACACACACACACACACACACACACACACACACACACACACACACACACACACACACACACACACACACACACACACACACACACAGACACACACACTTTCGCTTATATTATTATAGATATATATATATAGTGATCGAGAATATAGATGTATATTCAGCTTTTTATGTGAATGTATATTTTATCATCACCATAGCAACCGTTACTAAGCAAAATAAATTTCATATATCTGTACAAATAATTATGATACATGTCTATCTCCGAAATATAAAAATTTTCTTTTTTCACTCATAGTTTATGTTATTTATATTTTAAAATATGAACATGAATGTAAACAAATGTGTAATGTGGTGGTCATGGTGATGGGGGAATAATAGACGATGATTTTGATATGTTAAACTGACCAGTATGTTGTATATTAGTAAAGTTATTGTCATTTATGTTGAAAGTTGTCGGCGAAACCGAAGTAATTTTTCCGCCTTTTTTTAGGTTTTTGCCGTTCCATGACTAAACTTGTACCAATTCCTGCATTAATAGTTCTTACTACAATAGACCATGTTATTCTTGTCACGTGGGCACCAAAATTAAATTTGCAACTACATTATTTGTGATTTTATGGACATTTTGGTAATTTCGAGAAAGTCAAATATTTCGCGATCGACGATGGCCGCCATTCGAACCCCATGGGACATTAGTTGACAGTGTTAACATTGATTTTTGTTTTCTAGCCATATTTGTGCATCTAAAAAAGTAGGTCTCATTAGATTGTCCATGGGGTGCACGTGGGGTCCACTGGACTTGACTAAACATGTTGGTCTGAAATATGTAATGTGGTTGTCATGGTAACCAAAAAATGACGATGAAGCTACACGATTTCGAAATTTTAATTGCCAGATTTGAAAAGTAGACAGAATTTCCTTCCAGATGGTATATTATGAAAGCTGTTACCGCATGGTACCACGAAAGTCGATTTTAAAGACACTTCTCAGTTTTGGCCCCTAGACTATTAGGGGTATCTGAAGGGATCTGTGAAGTCTGGAGAAAAAAGCCCACTAAGGGCGGGAAAAGACAACAATTTTACCAAAGCAAGTTCTTGTGTTCCTCCTATATACTTACCCTCTAATATTACAACTGTAATTAATGTGGCGAAATGCTTCCAGCGTGTGGGCGAATTGCCTTTTGGCGAAATGACGTTTTAGTGTGCGAGAAATGACCAAATACCGTGTTGATAAATAGGTAGCATTCAAGGGTTTTATGATGGTACAGTATCGACGGATGATTAGTTGTTGTATATGTATATGCATAGTGTTTGACATGGCGTATATAGGACAAGAGCACTCAGCCATGGCCCATTACATTTTCTCAACCCCCCCCCCCCATCTCATGAAGATAATTATGACACTGTAAGGCTGTTACTAGGAATCAAATTCAGGGGAATTCCACTTAAAGCAAAGAATACTAACCACTATTTATTGTTTGGTAGAATTTAGAAAAATAAATAAATCAGAATTTTAAATCAAATTTTTTTTATGAGGTGGCTTTCATCCTCATAAACACTCCATTGTGTACGGTCTTGTGCCATTGTTTGTGAGATTTGACGTGAACTCAAATTCCAGTGATGCTGTAAAAAATATACATATTTTACGCCGTATAATATAAATTTCAATGCTTCTCAGTTTTATTTTTTTCAGAATCGAGATGACTTAGTATAGTTTATGCTTGTTGTCTACCCAAAACAGATTCCGAAAACCTCAAGCTGCATCATGGGCAGGAAGTGTGTTGTAGTCCAATGCCGCCCCAAAGCACGAGGAAAAGAAGAGCATCGCGGCTGGGGACGACAATCCCTGCAGGAAGTTAGTTTTCTGATTTCTTGCTAAAAAAAGACCTGTCTGCAGCTGGCTCAAGGTAGGAATGCCATTTTTCTACAATTAAAAGAATGAAAAAACAAAACATTAGATAGTTATTTTAACTTAACGTATGATAACTATCTTTACAGGCTATCTCCCGTGACGAAAGTTTCGCCAACCTCGTTTACGCGGGTGTGTGCGAGCTCCACTTCCAGCCGAAGAGTTAAACTCCACTGTCAACACCATCCACGAAGCTAAAAGGAAGCGCATCACCTTGAAGGCAAACGTTGTTCCCAGTGTCTTAAGGACTACCCCAGGTAAGTCTTAAATTAGTCATGAAATTTGTGCGTAAATTCTTAAATTCTGATCCACAGCATAATGAGTTGTTAACACATCTATAATAATATAAGCGAAAGTGTGTCTGTCTGTCTGTCTGTCTGTCTGTCTGTCTGTCTGTCTGTCTGTTTGACTGTCTGTCTGTCTGTCTGTCTGTCTGTCTGTGTGTGTGTGTGGTATAGGTTCCGCCCCCCGTGGCGCAAACACCTCATATGGCACATTTTTGGAATCAGGTTGACCAGGGGAAGGTCATAAGCCCACTTATGAGATGATCCGATCATTTTTTTTTTTTTTTTTTTTTTAGCAGCCTATTAGCGAGAATTGTGAAAACAAAAGTGGGTTGCGAGAATTGAGGAAGCCTTGATGTAGGGTGATGGGTAATGGGTGAGTGAATGGGTGGGGTGATGGGTAATGGGTGTGGGGTGAGTGAATGGGTGGGGGATGATGGGTGATGGGTGAGGGAATAGGGTGGGGGGTGATGGGTAATGGGTGAGTGAATGGGTGTGTGGTGATGGGTAATGGTGTGAGTGAATGGGTGGGGGGTGATGGGTAATGGGTGAGTGAATGGGTGTGTGGTGATGGGTAATGGGTGAGTGAATGGGTGGGGGATGATGGGTAATGGGTGAGTGAATGGGTGTGTGGTGATGGGTAATGGAAGAGTGAATGGTGGGGGTGTAGTGAATGGGTGGGGGATGATGGGTAATGGTGTGTGGTGATGGGTAATGGGTGAGTGAATGGGTGGGGGGTGATGGGTAATGGGTGAGTGAATGGGTGTGTGGTGATCGGTAATGGGTGAGTGAATGGTGGGGGGTATGGGTAATGGGTGAGTGAATGGGTGGGGGATGATAGGTAATGGGTGAGTGAATGGGTGTGTGGTGATGGGTAATGGGTGAGTGAATGGGTGGGGGGTGATGGGTAATGGGTGAGTGAATGGGTGGGGGGTGATGGGTAATGGGTGAGTGAATGGGTGAGGGGTGATGGGTAATGGGTGAGTGAATGGGTGGGGGGTGATGGGTAATGGGTGAGTGAATGGGTGTGTGGTGATGGGTAATGGTGAGTGAATGGGTGGGATGTGAATGAATGGGTGGGGGGTGATGGGTAATGGGTGTGTGGTGATGGGTAATGGGTGAGTGAATGGGTGGGGGGTGATGGGTAATGGGTGTGTGGTGATGGGTAATGGGTGAGTGAATGGGTGGGGGTGATGGGTAATGGGTGAGTGAATGGGTGGGGGGTGATGGGTAATGGGTGAGTGAATGGGTGTGTGGTGATGGGTAATGGGTGAGTGAATGGGTGGGGGGTAATGGGGAGTGAATGGGTGGGGGTGATGGGTAAAGGGTGAGTGAATGGGTAGGGGGTGATGGGTAATGGGTGAGTGAATGGGTGGGGGGAATACATACATTTCTACATCCATGATTTCAGAACAGTTAGAAGGGGCTATCTGGAGAGTCCAGGTTTGGTGGGCCGAAGGCCCACCAAACACAGGTGGTGGGCCGAAGGCCCACCAATAGCCCTCCGCAGGAGCTAGCCAAAAAAACCGCCCGGAGGGCGGCTTTGCGGCTAGTATATACTAAAATCTTTAAAAATTTTGTTTCTTACAGCTTGTCAAAGTGAATCCCAGGAACGAGAAAGACTAGGTTCTTAGCCCGCCGCCAGATCGACGGAAAGAAAAGGAGAATTTAAGCAAGGCCTTCCTCGAACAGGACAAGGTGATTCTTCCACATTGCAAAGAAAAACATATCTAAAAAGACATTTCATACACGGCACATTAAAACATTCATGCCATAATTATTTGTAAAAGGTTTTCTATTGTTGTGGGTCTATTTTTTTTTGATGAGTTTTGGGGAAAAAAACGGGCCGCGAGGGGTTTGCCGGGGATTTGCCCGCCCAAAAAGGGGCCTCATAAGGAAAGCTTCCTCATCACCATAAAGCTGGGAAAAGATGCGACAGGGGGCCCCATTTATAAACCCAAAACTGTCAGTCTTCCCCCCCCTACCCTTACAATTCAAAAAGAATGGGATGGGGATCCACATAAAACGGGGAAATATATTTATTATGTATTAATTGTTTTTTTGGCAAAAAACTCTAAAAACTATAAAAAAAAATATCCCAAAAGTAATTTCTTTTTTTTTACTTTTAAAAATGAAGAAAAACCCAAAATATATTTTATATTATTACCCAATATATATAAAAGTATATAAATATATAATTATATATATATATTTAATATTATTATAATAAAATATATATATATATATATATAAAAAATATAATATATATAAATTATATATTATATAATATTATATTTTATATATGTATATAATATATAAAATATATATATATATATATATATAATATATATTTTTTTTTTTTTTAAAATAAAATATTATATATTATATATATTTTATATTTTATATAATATATATATAAAATATATATATATATATATATATAAAAATATATACAAAAAATCAATCACCCCAAATTTTCATTTAGGGAAAAAGGGGTTTTGGAAGGGAAAAAAGGGTTTAATGCAGGGGTTAATCCCCTAGGGATAGCTGTACAGAGGGGGAAAAAGGGGGGTGTTAATGCATTGCTAATACCCTATGATACTGAAAACAAAAGAAGGAAAAAAAAAAGGGGTGATAAAGCCATGCAAATCCCCGTTGATAGGTGCAGTGGAGAAAAAGGGGGTGCCCAATGCCTAGTAACCCCCCCACGATAGCTGTACAGAAAAGGGAAAAAAGGTTTTCAATGTTTGAAACACCCTATGATTGCTTTGGCGGGGGAAAATTAAGGGTGAAAATGCCTTTCAACCCCTTTTATGGCTGTGCAGAGGGAAAAAAGGGTAAAAAATGCCTTGCTCCCCCCATAAATGGCTTTTGCAGAGATGGAATAATGGGACAATCCCCTTGCTAACACCCTATGATGGCTGTGCAAGAGGGAAAAAATTATGACAAGCCTTGCAAACCCCCTATGATGGCTGTGAAAGAGGGGGGAAAAAGGGGGAAACAATCCCTTGTTAACACCCTAGGGATGGCTGTGCAGAGAGGGAAAAAGGGGTTTTTAATCCCTTTGCTAACCCCCCTAGATAGCTTTTGCAGAGAGTGAATAATGGTTTTTAATGCCCTTGCAAATACCCTTTTAGGGCTGTGCAGATGGGAAATTTTAAGGGGATAATGAATATAATATTTGATATAAAAAATCGTAGGGGAAAGCGGTTGGCCCCATGTCGATTGAAATTTTTTTTGAAGAACGTTTGGGTACAAACACTTTTATGAGTATTAGATTACAGGAACAATTTTTCGGTCCCAAAACGCCCCCCGGCCCCTTCCCTTTCGTTCCCCGGTAAAACCCACGCGGGTGGGGTGAGGCCCTCCTTCACCCGTGCCTTTGAAGGAAATGCGGGGGGGGGGTGGGGCCCCCTCCTTCACCCGTGCCCTTTAAGGCACGGGGAAAGCGGGGTGGGGCCCTTTCCCTTCACCCGTGTCGGGGAAGGTGGGGGGGCGGGAAAGGGGCCCTCTTCCCCGTCCCGTGAACCCAAAGGGCGGGGCTGGTGGGGCCCCTTCCTTCCCCGTGCCGTAAAGGGCACGCGGGGCTGGCGGGGCCCCTGCGGTGGCGCTGGCGGTGGTCGCCATCGTGGAGGGGGAGGGCCCTGGAGGAGGGTCAGGGGGGAAATTTTGTTTTTGATTTTAATATTTTTACCCCAAATTTGTTTGATTTGGGTTTCCCCATTCTTTTTAAAAAAAAACCCCAAAACCTGCATTTCCCTTAACCCCAAACTGAAAGTCCCTTTTTTTGAGGGTGCTGAAAAATTTGGGAAAGGGCGAGGGTTAGACCCAAAAGGGAGTAAAGACCCCCTTTTGGGGTTTCCCAATCCTCTCAACCCCAAACCCTTTTGGTTTTGGGGCGGGGGTGGGGGGCCCCCCCTGCCCCTTGCCGTAAAGGGCACGCGGGGGGGGGGTGGGGCCCCCCCTTCCCCCCTTGCCGTGAAGGACGCGGGGGCGGGAAAAAGGCCCCCCCTGCCCCTTACCGTAAAGGCAGGGCAGGGGCGGGTGGGGCCCCCCCCTTGCCCCTTGCCGGGAAAGGAAACCGGGGGGGGGCGGGGGCCCCCCTCCCCCTTGGGCCATAAAGGGCACGCGGGGCAGGTGAGGCCCTCCCTCCCCTTGCCATGAACGCACGGGGGGGCGGGTGAGGCCCCCCCCTTTGCCCCTTCCCATGAAGGCACGCGGTGGCGGGTGGGGCCCCTCCCTGCCCCCTGCCGTGAAGGCATGCAGGGGCGGTGGGGCCCCCCCTGCCCCTTGCCGTAAAGGGCACCCCAGGGGGGTTGAGGCCCTCCCTGCCCCTTGCCATAAAAGCACGCGAGGGCGGGTGAGGCCTTCCCTGCCCCTTGCCGTTGAAGGCATGCAGGGGAGGGGGAATACCCTCCCTCCCCCTTTCCCCGTAAAAGGGGGGGCAGGGGGGGGTGAGGCCTCAATCCCCCTTCCCCAATAAGGCACTCGGGGGGGGGTTGAGGCTCCCCGTTCCCCGTGCTATAAAGGCACGCGGGGGCGGGTGGGGCCCCCCCTGCCCCTTACCGTGAAGGAAGGCAGGGGGGGTGGGCCCCTCTCTGCCGAAATGCCTAAAGAAACGCAGGGGGCGGGTGACCCCCCTCCCTCCCCCTTTGGGAAAAGGGGAAGGCACGTAGGGGGGGTAGGGGCCCTGCCTGCCCCTTTTGCCGTAAAGGGCCCATAAAGGGGCGGGTGGGGCCTTCCCTCCCCCTTCCCGGGAAACGCATGCAGGGGGGGGTGAGGCCCTCCCTCCCCTTTGGCCGTGAAGGCATGAAAGGGGGGGTGGGGCCCCTCCCTGCCCCTTCCCGGGAAAGGGGCATGCGGGGGCGGGTGAGACCTCCTCCCTTTTCCCGCCTGAAGGTGCGGGGGTTTATGAGGCCCCCCGTGCCCCGGGCCATGAAGGCATCCCAGGGGTGGGTAGGGGCCCTCCATGCCCTCTCCCGTGAAGGCATGCAGGGCGGGTGAGGCCCCCCTTGCCCCCTTGCAATGAAGGCCGCGGGGGGGGGGTGGGGGCCCCTTTCCCTCCCTTTCTTTGCCATGAAAAAACGCGGGGGCGGGGGGGCCCTTTCCCCGCCATTTCCCAATAAAGGGCCGCGGGGGCGGGGGGGGCCCTCCCGGGCCCCTTCCCGTGAAGGCCGTTTGGGGCGGGTGAGGCCCTCCGAACCATAAGGCAAGAAAGGCGGGCGGGGCCCTCCCTCCCCGTGCCGTGAAGGCACGCGGGGTGGGGGTGAGACCCCCCGGGCCCCCCTTCCCAAATGAAGGCACCGGGGGGGGGATAAAGGCCCTCCCTGCCCCTTGCCTTTGAAGGCACGCGAGGCCGTGGGCCCCCTCCCTGCCCCTTGCCTTTGGAAGGGCCCATGAAAGGGGCGGGGTGAGGCCCTCCCTGCCCCTTCCCATGGGGCACCCCGGGGGGGGGTGAGGCCCCCCTCCCCCTTTCCATGAAGGCAGGCGGGGGGCGGGTTTTTTTGCCCCCCCCTGCCCCTTGCAATGAAGGCATGCGGGGGCGGATGGGGCCCCCTCCCTGGCCCTTTGCCGTAAAAGGCATGCGGGTTTGGGGGTGAGGCCCCCCCTGCCCCTTCCAGGGAAGGATGCGGGGGCGGCTGGGGCCCCTCCCGCCCCTTCCCGTAAAGGCCCACGCACGGGCGGGTGAGGCCCCCCCTTTCCCCTTGCCATAAGCACGTTTGGGGCGGGTGAGGCCTTCCCTCCCCCTTGCCGTGAAGGCATGCGGGGGGGGTTTGAGGCCTTTCCTGCCCCGTGCCGGGGAAGGAAATGCAGGGGCGGTAGGGGCCCTTTTCCCCTCCCCCGGGCTTTGAAGGTTTCAGGGGCGGGTGAGGCCCTCAATCCCCCTTTTGCCATAAAGGCACTCGGGGGCGGGTAAAGGCTTTTCCTTTCCCCCCGTGTATAAAGGCAGGGCGGGGGCGGGTGGGGCCCTTTTCCCTCCCCCTTTCCCGGGAAAGGGAAATCGGGGGCGGGTGGGGCCCCTCTCTGCCCCATCCATGAAGGCACGCAGGGGGCGCATGCATTTCCCACGCATGGGGGCACGCATTGAACCCTCCCTCCCCTTGCAATAAAGGGGCACTAGGGGCGGGTAGGGCCCTGCCGCCCCTTCCCGTGAAGGTGAAAAGGGCGGGTGGGGCCCTTTTTCCTGCCCCTTCCCAAAAAGGAAATGCAGGGGAGGAGGCCCAAACCCTGCCACTTGCCATAAGGAGGGCCATTTTTGGGGGGTTTGAGCCCTCCCTCCCCTTCCGTGAAGAATGCGGGGGGCGGTGCAGCCCCTTCCTCCCTGTGCCGTAAAGGTAGGGCGGGGTTTGGGTGAGGCCCTCCATGCCCTCTTTTTTGGGGAAGCAGCGGGGCGGGTGAGGCCCCCCTTGCCCCTTGCAATGAAGGCACGCGGTGGGGGGTTGACCCCTTTCCTGTCTTTTGGCCTAAGGGAAACGCGGGGGCGGGTGAGGCCCTCCCTGCCCTTTGCCATGAAGGCACGCGGGGGCGGGTGAGGCCCTCCCTGTCCCTTGCCGTGAAGCCATGCAGGGGCGGGTTAGGCCCTCCCTGCCCTTTGCCGTGAAGGCATGGGGGGGCGGGTGCCTAACCTAACCTTTACCTAACATAACCTATACCTAACCTACTAATATAACCTAACCTTTACCTAGGAAAAACAAAAATAATATTTGCGACAGAAATGGTTAGCAAATTCATTCAAAGCACATAAAAACTCACCAGAAACAAATAGTTTCGTCCACCAAAGGAAGTTCGGGCTTCATCTGGAAATGTTCCAATAAAGGTCCCACACAGCCAACCAACAGAGGTATTAGCAGGTCATGCTAATAAGTAGGGGGGGGGGGCATGCGGCCATGCCCCACCCCCCTATTGCAAATAATAATAATAATTAATAAATATATTTATTATATATATATAATATATATATATATATATATATATATATATATATCAATCAATCATTGGGGGCATACGCCGGGGGGCGCTTCGCCCCGCCCACCCTACGACGCCACTCCCGGGGGTCACCACGCGCGAGTTCCCATGCAGGCTCCTTTCCCATACCAAGGAGCTCTCGACAAGAAACATCAACTTGCCCCAGCCACGAGCCTTGTGGGCGCCCCCTTGGCCTCCTCCACGCCGGATTGTCTCCTACAGATACAACCCGATGGGAAGGATCGGTTTCAGGGTAGCGTACCCATATAGCCGAAGTTGGCGTTGACGGACTGTGCAGGTAATAGGCCTCGATTCAGTCTCACGGTGCAATCGCTGATTTGACACGTAATCATCCCAGATTCTGCGAAGACACTTATTACCAAAGGCATTGATTCGTCTCTTCAAGTCACTATTTAGTGTCCATGTCTCACAACCATAGAGTAAGACAGGGATCACAAGGGATTTGAAGATCCGGATCTTTGTCCTCCTGCACTGGTACCGACAACGCCAAATACTCCCGCTGAGCGAGTCCATAACATCGTGGGCTATGCCAATCCGCCGTAAGACTTCTTGACGTGATCCGCCGTCATTATGGACTGCGCTACCAAGGTATGTAAAACTTTGCAAGATCTCAATGTCCTCGCCACGCGCATGAACAGACTGTACTGCTTCATCTAGTAAGTCTCCAAACACCTGGACCTTGGTCTTGAGCCAGGAAACCTCAAGTCCCAAAGGCTTTGCCTCCTCGTGCAGCTCCTCGAGAGCCATCACCACGACCTCCAGTGACTCAGCAAAGATTACTGCATCATCGGCAAAAACAAGATCAGTGATCTTGGTGTTGCCAACGGATGCTCCACAATCACTTTGATCTACAACCTTGTCCAATACCCAGTCCATACAAGCGTTGAAAAGTGATGGGGCAAGGACGCACCCTTGCCTCACTCCTGTATTCACAGGAAAGAAGCCGGATACACCTGCCTCACACTTCACAGCAATATCAGTCCCAGAATACAGACCAGTTATCAAACCAATATTCCTTGCAGGATTCCCTCGAAGTCGCAGAAGATCCCAGAGTGACTCACGATGCACTGAGTCAAACGCCTTCTTGAGATCAACATAGGCTGCAAGCATCCCCTGTCGAAACTCACGTCGGCGTTCCACCAGGACACGAAGCGCTAGGATACGGTCCGTTGTTGACTTACCAGGCGTGAACCCAGACTGCTGAGGTCTCTGATGCTTCACCAGATGGCTGCGAATCCGTGTCAGCAATAGTTGGGCAAGCACCTTGCCTGGTACGCTGAGCAGTGTAATACCGCGGTAATTGTTGCAGTCCTGACGGTCCCCTTTCCCTTTCCAGATAGGGACGACCAGCCCCCTTTTCCAGTCAGGAGGAATGGTACCTGATTACCACACGGCAGTCAGGACAGCATGCAACCCGTGGATCATGGCCTCACCCCCAGCTTTGAGGAGCTCTGCACTGATATTACAAACACCAGCTGCCTTTCCACCCCTCAACTTTGCTACAGCCTCTCTGACTTCGTCAAGAGAGGGTGCGTTTTCGTCAATGGGAGGATCGGCATCCACTGCCTGTAACCCAGTGGTGTGAAGCTGCTCAGTTGGAGGGTCCACCGGAGGGTCCCTTACAGCAGAGGTCTGGCAGATGGATTCCTTGCAAAAACAGACAAATCCAAAGGTTTCAAGTACATTGTGAAAGAATGTGATGACTCTGACTTGCCAAGTAATCCAAAGGATTGTCTCATCACCAAAGATGGAAATGCTGTTTTCCATTGCTTGCGTAAAGTCCAAGAAAACTTTGGCGAAATATCGCGCACTGCACCAATCTGCCACAATATTCAGCACTGATATGTACATGGAGGACTCTGTTAAAGCTATGGAAAGAAACAGGAGAGGTTGTGGTGATAAACTGATAGTCACCTTAATGGCACCCATGAGGCAGCGAATGGCGTCCACACTTTCCGTGCTGCACTCATGCGTCGCTCGTAGGGGATGCTTGCTACCTTGGACACGAAGAATGCCCTTTCCTCCCTTATTGGGCGCTCTTTTTTTTCTTTTCTTTTTTCGCACACTTCTCGGCCATCACAGAGGCGTAGACAGAATATTGATGCATATATGAAGTCTGTGTGTTCAGCTCTCTCGGAGGAGTTCAACCGGACAGACTACGCACAGACACACACATAGCTCTTCAATCGGGCTCTCCCCTATGCGGTTTCTGATGATACCAAAGGAATGACCCTACCCTATTCCTGGATAATAATAATTTTAATATCACCCGGAGGCATACAGGCAATAACAAACAAGAAAAACAAGACAAATAGTTAACTTAAGTACTAGAGCAAAATATACTATAAGGACACATTGCATGAGTAACATTAGAGCACATAGACCTATGAAGACTCCTCGTCAAAGTCATCCAGTATAGGGAGCTTCTGCCCATGTCTCCTCCCCGGTAACTCATTCTTAGGGGGACATTAGGGGATTTTCTTGCTGAGGGACTTTCATTAATTTGTGGTCATTCTTTTCCCATTTCCATCTATTACTCTGGAAAAACAAAGAAAAAATATGATTTTTTAGGGGGACGGTTGAGGCTATTTCTTACGGGTACAGGGAGTTTTTTAGTACGCAAGTTGTTTACATGAATTGAAATTTTTCGTATTACCTGTGTCGTGTCGTAACTCTAGTAATCAAGTTCAACTCTGAGCTGAGTGTACGAAAACGACTAGGGTTTCCTAAGGACTACGAAAGAAGACGTTTTGGGTACGAATATATAGAGTACGAAAAAATTTGTTTACGGAAACTCCCTGTAATCATTTGTTACTGCAGACTCTTCATTAGGTGGTGGGTCCATGGGCTTGCCTTTTCATTTAGACGCTGGGAAAACACCAAAAAAAAACAAAATTATTAGAGGCCATTTTCATTAGGTTATTATTATTTATTTTTTTTGCTAGACCATTTTTTGTCTTCATTTAGATCCTGTGAAATTACCAAGAAACAATAGTGATCAGGGGTCTTTGTGGGCTTTTTGTTAACTGCAGACTTTCATTAGTGCTGGACATTCTTTCCTGAGGTTCAGGAAAGGTGGTGGTTGGTGAGGTTTCCGGTCTCACCAATCTGCCACATATCAGCACGATATGTACATGGAGGACTCTAGTTAAGCTATGGAAAAAAAAAAAAAAAGGGGGGGGAAACAGGAGAGGTTGTGTGATAACAGCCACGTCACCTTACTGGCACCCATGAAGCAGCGAATGGCGTCCACAATTTCCGTGGTGCACTCTTGCGTCGCTCGAAGCGAGGATGCTGTCCACCTTGGACAAGAAGATATGCCGTTCCTCCCTTGGTGGGCGGTTTTTTTTTTTTTCCTTTTTTTTTCGCACACTTCTCGGCCATCAGGCATAGACAGTAATTGATGCCATATATGAAGTCTGTGTGTTCAGCCATCCGGAGGAGTTCAGCGGACAGTCACTACGCACACCACACCACACACAAGCTCTTCAATCGGGCTCTCCCCTATGCGGTTTCTGATCATTACTCAGGGAATGGCCCTCCGGGCCATTCCTGGCATAACGACGGTAATACAGCGTAAATGTTGATAAATATAAAACCGCTTCACCTCACCCGTGCACGCTAAACTAATCGCTGCTACTTTACTACTGCTGCTGTACTACGGAATTCCGCTATTCCAAAGTTTTCCATTCAATTAACGTTCCAAGTACTCTTGCATTCTAAGTACATGTCCAGACATTGCAAGTACTTCATTGCAGTCCAAGTACTTCCATTGCATTCAAGTATCCATTGCATTCATTCATTCCTGTATGACGAAGAGGAGCAGTGGCCGTACCCTAGACGTATCCAGAAAAGAGAGATTGTGGTCGCAAATATATATATATATATTAAGATATGTATATCATATAATATATATATATACTATATATATTATATATATATATACATTTATATATATATATATATATATATATATATATATATATATCTATATATCATTATAATAATATCCTATTTTTAAAATTAAAAGATATATATATTTTTAATATATATATATATATATATATATATAGTATATATATATATATATATATATATTATATATATACATATATGATATATATATATATATAATATATAAGATATATATATATATATTAATATATATATTATATATATATATATATATATACTATATATAGTATATATATATATACTATATACATATATATATATATATATATATATATATATATATATATATATATATATATATATTACTATATATTGATATTATATAATAAATAATATATATATATATATACTTAAATATATATGATATATATATATGGTATTCTATCAGAGCTGGGGCGCAAAATTTTTTCCTTAGTCCGCAGAGCGCAACAGCGCAAACGCGCAAATTTTCGCGATCGAGTCCGCAAAGCGCAAAAGCGCAAAATTCTTGAAAAAAGGCGCGAGCGCAAGCGCAAACGTGGCAAATTCTAGCGCAAAAAAAAAAAACTAGACCGCAAATAAAAAAATTTAAAGCGCAAACATAAAGTAAGCGCAAACCTCATTTTTTAGTCTGCAAACTGAAAAATTCTATGTTTAAATTAATATCAAAGTGTAATAAAGATTAAAAGATTGACATGTTACAGTATTTTGAAGAATTATTGAACACAAGTTTGTATAAAAAATAAGATTATACTGTCAAAACAACACAAAAATAGTTGAAAAATTTAAATTACACAATACTAATACTAGTCTTCCTCTCACTGTCCCTCCGTCCCACGACCCTTGAGGAGGTTTCAATGTTACCCTTTGAGGAAAACACCAGCTTCTCCAAGTTCTTGGCCGTCGAGACTCCGATCGCTTCGGCTCCATGACGTCTGAGCATGCTGAACAGGCCATCAGCAATCAGTTTTTCTGCTAAGTTTGTGCATTTGCAGGACTTTATAAATACGAGAGCGCCAAACCCAGAAGCGAAAATTCGGCGTTTTGCGCAAAGCGCAAAGAGCAAATATTTTATATGGAGCGCAAAATTGCGCTTTGCGCTATGCGCTTTTCGTTGGCTCCGCCCAGCTATGATTATTTACACCAGGACCCAAAATTCCCTACACATTGGGAGTGTGGTTTCTGTTTTACCTTATTAGATTCTAGGAAGATTCTATGAGCTTCTGTCGCAAAGTCATTTACTTGAATATTGGAGATATTGAAATGTTGTTCAATAGGGGAGGCGAAGACAAGTGTTGTACGTTCCGCCACAATTTCTTCCTCTGTGACCTGCATCACCTCTGGTTTCTTCCCGGTCTCGGACACCTTTTTAATGCAGATTTGGCTGTAGTTAGGAGGTTAAAGGTGGGAAAATAGTGTTAGGTTAGGTAGATTAGTGAGTCTAAAAGTGGGGTAGGTTAGTTTAATTTTTCATATCTCATTACACTCCTGCCTATTAAAAAAATACTTGTAATCTTCTTAAGTAGTGATTTGCGACGGAAGGTTCTAAAGAGATGTTTCTTAGAATCTTACAATTCAGGTGACAGACAACCACACTCCCAATTTTGTAGTGAATCTTGTTCTATTGTAGTGTAAAAATTTACCATTTATATAAATAAATTAAATAAATAAATAAATATACATATATATTTATATATATATAGATAGATATAGAGATGATAATATATTATATGATATATATAGATACAATTGAGAGTATATATGTATCATATATGTATAGTATAGAGATATATATATAGATAGTTGATAGATATATATATATATACATAAGAGATATATATATATATATATATAGTATATAAGATATATATATATTATATATATATATATATATATATATATATATATTATATATACATATATATATATAATTATATATATATCGATATATATATTTATTTATTTATATAATGTATGTATATATATTTAATAAGTATATTTATTTATTATTTATATTAGTTGTAATAGGGGGTGGGCATGGGCCGCATTGCCCCCCCCCCCCCCTTCCATACTATTAGCATGACCTGCTAATACCTCTGCTGGCTATGTGGACGTTTTTCTTGGAAAATTTCCAGGATGAATGCCCAAAACTTTTCTTTGGTGGACGAAAACTATGTTTTTTCTGGGTGAGTTTTGATGTGTTTTTGAATGAATCTGCTCCCATTTGTCGCAAATATTATTTTTTGTTTGTCTAGGGAAAGGTTAGTTATATAGTAGGTTAGGTTATAGGTATGTTAGGTAAGGTTAGGTGTTGTATAGGTTGAATTATTTTGTCAATTTTGTTGCAAATCCACACAAAAGAAAAAAAGTGATTATCGACAGAAAGGTTAGTGCAGATTAATTCAAAACACATAAACACTCACCAGAACAAAAATAGGTTCGTTGCACCAAGAGAAACTCCCCCCCCCCCCCCGTTGTTCATCTGGAACAAATGTTACCCGTTATTTGACCAAGAAAGACCCGTGTTTTAGCCTGCTTTATCTACGTTATGTTGGGTTCAAATTTAGAAATGGGTTAAAGCTACTCAGAATGCAGAAAATCTAACCCGATGCTGTAGGTAAAGAGGTTAACCCTTGAGACCTAGAACGTAATTTCCATTGTAATTTGGGTACCATTAGACGATTTTGAGTGAATTAAAGCCAATAATTTTATTAGCTATGAATGGATAGTATCCTTGTCCAACTAAAAATTTGTATATCCCCCCCCCCTTGACTTTTCATTCGTAGTTTTATGGTGAACAACAGAGATTTTAGTATAGACAAAGGAAAGATCTGGTGTGGAGGGGTTAAGATTTCGTGTTTTCGCCCCTGCCATATCTCGCTTACTACTTTATGATGGACTAATCTTTTGTCATGCACGTCTTCTACCTAACCTTCAAACCCTTTGGCAAGCCTGTTAATATGCGATAAGGATCACGGGAAAAAAAATTATTCTAATAAGAATTAAGTAGGTGCAAAATCCACCGTCGCCATCGGCACAAGAATTCTAGGACTTTGAAAGCTCACTACCGAAAAATACACGGGGTGAGTAGGGGCACTGCTGTGTGTATGTGGCTGGCCGCCCCGCCTGCCATGACCGGATTCGAAACCCTGGCTAGCGGATTCGTAGGTAGACGGCGCGAGCCACTAACCACGGAGACGATTCCTGAGGCGAGACTTAGGGGAGGGAAGGAACAACTATGATTTTAATTTCCAGTTTGACACCGAATTCCACTTTGTGTTGGACAAAAACCGTTTTTTTCTGGTGAGTTGTAATGTGTTTTTAATTAATTTGCTAACCGTTTTCTGGCGCACAATCATTTATAATAAAAAAAAAATTGGCGACAAACATGATTGGAAAAAGAAATTGCACCTAACCGAACCTACTATATACCTTACCTAACTTAACCTTACCTACACAAAAAAGATTTGTGGCAGAAACGTTTTAGATTCATTCACAAACACATCAAACTCATCAGAAAAAAAAAATCGTCCCCTAAGTGATATGTCGTCAAAATGGAATATTAATACTAAACATGACCCTTTTTGCGCCCCTCTCACACTCTTGTTTCTTTTTCTTATCTTTCTGGAAATAGGTTCTTTCGTGCTGTTTCGTTTATTTTCTCTTCTTTTCCTGTTTACTCTCTTCCCTCTTTACTTTCTTGTTCATATCTTTTCCTCCATCCTTACCCTCCTTCCTTTTTTCCTTTCCTTTCATTTTCTTCTCCCTTGCATTCTTTCCTCCTACATCCTTCCTCCTCTTCTTCTTTCTTCTTTCTTGAAATAGTGCTTAGAATCTAAGACTCTTCTTTCTTGAATAGGTGACTGCTTAGTATTCCTTAACCCCTTCAGGACAAGATCTTTCCTTTTCTATAAAAAAATCATGTTGTGAACCATAAAATTTTAGAAAAAGTCACGGAAATTACCAAATTTAGTTAGTGGACAGGATACTAAAGATGGTCAATCTATTAAAAATACTGCTTATACTCACAAAAGAGCGTCTAATGGTAGCCAATTACAGTGGAAATTCGTTCCTGGTCCTCAAGGGATTAAGCCTCTTCTTTCTTGGGAAGTAGGAATAGGTTTTTTCAATTTCTTGCAATATTCCTATGATAGCCTTGAATGCCAGTGCAGCGAGGGAATAAGGGTGATAATGCCTTGCTAACACATATGATCGCTGTACAGAGAGGGAATAAGGTTGATAATTCTTTGCTAATACCCTATAAGAGCTGAGAGGGATAAGGGGTTAAATGCCTTGCTAACACCCTATGATAGCTGTTACAGAGAGATAATAAGGGGATAATGCCTTGCTAATACGCTTAATAGCATTGCAGAGAGGGAATAATCGTGTTAATGCGTTGAAACATCCTCGTGGATAGCTGCTACAGAGAGGGAATAATTGTTGTAATGGTGGCTAACAATCCTGTGATAGCTGACAGAGATGGGAATAAGGGTGATAATGCCTTGCTAATACCCTATGGATAGCTGTTACAGAGAGGGAATCAAGGTTTTTAATTGCTTAGCTAATATCCTATGATAGTTGTACAGTGAGGGAATAAATGTTTAATGGCCTTGCTAATACCTATGATAGTGTTGTACAGGGAGGGGAATAAGGGGTTAATGCCTTGCTAATACCCTATGTTTAGGATAGCTGTGCAGAGAGAGAATAAGGTGATTAATGCCTTCTAACACCCTATGATGGCTGTGCCAGAGAGGGAATAAGGGTGTTAATGACATTGCTAACCACCAATGATAGCTGGACAGAGGGGAATAAGGGTGTTAATAACTTGCAAACACCCTAGATGGCTGTTGCAGATAAGGAAATGGGTGATAACGCCTGCTAACGCCTAATGATGGCTGTGCATAGAGGGAATAAGGGTGGACAATGCCTTGCTAAGAGCCATTTATGATAGCTGTGCAGGACAGTGAATAAGGGTGATTACGGCCTTGCTAATACTTATTAGGGCTGTGCAGAGAGTGGAATAAGGGTGACAACGCCTTGTAATACCCTATGATGGCTGTGCAGACAGTGAACTAAGGGTGATATAATGCCTTGCTAATGCTCTATTATGGCTGTGCAGAGAGGGAATAAAGGGTGTTAATGATTTGCTAACACCCTATGATGCTGTGCAGAGAGGAATAAGACTGACAAGCCTTGCTAACAACCATATGATGGCTGTACAGAGAAGGGAATACGTGTGACAATGCCTTGCTAATACCCCTATGATGGTGTGCAGAGAGGGACATAAGGGTGTTAATGCCTTTCTAATACCTTATCATGCTGTGCAGAGAGGGAATAAGGTTGTTAAGGCCTTGCTGCTAATACCCAATGATGCTGTGCAGAGAGGGAATAAGGTTGTAATGAATACAATAGCCTTAGTGATAAATAAATCATACGTGGTAAGCGCTTGGTCCCATGCGAATTTAATAATTTGAAGGGGCTAAAAAAAAACTTTGATCAGCTTATTAGATTACAGGAAGGAAAACTCTGCGGTACCTAAACTCTGCGTGCCTTCAACATGCCGTTGAAGGCACGCCAGGGGAGGGTGATGGTTCCTACTTCACCGTGCTGTGAAGGCAAACGGGGGCTGGTGGGAGGGGCCCCCTTCTACACGGCCGTTGAAGGGACGCGGGGCTGGGAGGGTCTCTCCTTCACCTGATGCCTGAAGGCACGCAGGGGCACTGGTGAGGCTCCCTTTTCAACTGTGCCGTGAAGGCACGGGGGGCTGGTGAGCGGCCCTCCTATCACCCGTGCCGTGAAGGCACGCGGGGGCTGGTTGGGACCTCCTTCACCCGGGCAGTGAAGGGACGCGGGGGCTGGTGAGGGTCTCCTTCCACCGTGCCGTTAAGGCACGCGGGGGCTGGTGAGGCCCTCCTTCAACCCGTGCCGTTAAGGACGCGGGGGCGAGGGGGCTGGTGAGGGATCTCCTTCACTCGTCCCGTGAAGGCACGCGGGGGCTGGTGAGCCCTCCTTCACCCGTTGCCGTGAAGGCATGCGGGGGCGGGTGAGGACCTCCTTCACCCGTGCGTGAAAGCACGCGGGGGCTGGTGAGCGCCCGGCTTCAACCCGTGCAGTGAGGCACGCGGGGGTGGTGCGGCCCTCCTTCCAAACTGTGCCGTTGAAGGCATGCGGGGCTGATGATGCCCTGTGGTTCAGCTGGCGGTGATCGCCAGTGTGGAGTTTCGGTGGCCTGAGGACGGAAGGATGATTTTGATTGATTCTAATATTCTCTTACCCCTAATGTTTATGGCTTAGGTTCATTCTTCTTAACTCCAACCTCGCACTTCTAAACTCCAAACTGTCCGTACTATTTGAGGGATGCATGTAATGACGGCTATGATGGTTAGAGCAGAGCGAGAAAGATACTTAGTAGTGCAATATCCTCAAACTCACAACCTATTGGTTGAGGCGAGGTGAGCCCCCCTGACCCTTAGCCGTGAAGGTCGCTTGGGGCTGGTGCAGGCCTCCCTTTCCTTGCAGTGAAGGCACGCGGGGGCGATGAGGCCCTCCTTTTGCCCGTGCCGTGAAGGCACGCGGGGGCGGATGAGGCCTCCCTAACCTGTGCTGTAAGGCACGCGGGGGGGTGAGGCCGGCTCATGGCCTAGTGCGTGAGGCACGCGGGGCGGGTGAGGCCCCCCTCCCTCTCCCGTAGAGAGAGAAAGGGGATAATGCCTTGTAAATACCTATGATAGCTGTGCAGAGACGGAATAAAGGGTGTTAATGCCTTGCTAATACCCTATGTGATAGCGTAGAAAGAGGGAACAAGAGTGTTAAGGCCTTGATAATATCCTTTGGACATCCTGTACAGAGAGGGAATAAGAGTGACCATGCCTTGATAACACCCTATGATGGCTGTGCAGAGAGGGAATAAGTAGTTAATGCTGTGCTAACACCTTATGATAGCTGTGCAGAGGAAATAAGGGCGTGGACAATACCTTGCTAACACCTTATGATTAGCTGTTTGCATAGAGGGAATAAGGGTGTTAATTCCTCGCAAAAATC
The DNA here is from genome assembly GCA_016584305.1 of Chionoecetes opilio. Taxonomy (NCBI): domain Eukaryota; kingdom Metazoa; phylum Arthropoda; class Malacostraca; order Decapoda; family Majidae; genus Chionoecetes; species Chionoecetes opilio. The sequence continues at coordinate 98,258 of JACEEZ010025468.1, forward strand.
CTATGATGGGCTCTGCCGAGAGGGAAAAAAAAGGGGGACAATGCATTGCTAACACCTTATTATAGCTGTGCAGAGAGGAAAATAAGGGTGACATGCCTTGCTAACACCCCTATGATGGCTGTGCAGCAGAGTGAATAAGGGGACAAGCCTTCTTAAAACACCCTATGATGGCGTGGCAGAGAGGGAATAAGGGTGATTATTGCCTTGCTAACACCCTATGATTGGCTGTGCAGAGAGGAATAAGGGTGATATTGCCTAGCTAACACCCTATGATGCTGTGCAGAAGAAGGAATAAGGGTAAAAAATGCCTTTTGCCGCACCCTATGATGGCTGTGCAGAGAGGGAACAAGGGTGATATTGCCTTGGTAACACCTATGATGGCTGTTGCAGAGAGGGAATAAGGGTGACAATGCCTTGACTTAACACCAATGAGGCTGTGCAGAGGAGGAATAAGAAGTTAATGCCTTGCTAATACCCTATGAATGCTGGGCAGGGAGGGGAATTAGCGGTGAAATGCCTTGCTAATACCCTATGATGGTGTGAAGAGAGGGAATAAGGTTGACAATGCCTTGCTAATACCCTATGATGGCTATGCAAAGAGGAAATAAGGGTGTTAATTCCTTGCTAAAACCGTATGATGACTGTGCAGAGAAAGAATAGGTGTTAATGCCTTGCTAATACACCTATGATGGCTGTGCGGAGAGGGAATAAGGGTGACAGTTGCCTTGCTAACACCCTATGATGGACTGTGCAGGGTGGGAATAAGGGTGACCCAATGCCTGCTAAACACCTATGCAGCTGTGCGAGAGGAAATAGGGTGTTAATGCCCTTGCTAAACGCTATGATAGCTGGCAGAGAGGGAGAAGAGTGAAATGCCTTGTTAAACATTTTCCCCCCTATGGATAGCTGGTCAGAGAGGGAATAACGGGTTGACCATGCCTTGCTAACACCGTATGATGGCTCGTGCAGAGAGGGAATAAGGCTGTAATGCCTTGCTTGAATCCCTATGGGCTGTGCAGAGAAAGGAATACGGGTGACAATGCCCTGCTAATACCCTATGATAGTTGTACAGAGAAGGGAATAAGGGTGACAATGCCTTGCTAACACCCATATTGATGGCTGTGCAGAGGGGGGAATAAGGTGACATGCTTGTAACACCCTATGATGGCTGCAGAGAGGGAATAAGGGTGACAATGCGTCTTGCTAACACCCTACTGCTGGCTGTGCAGAGAGGAAATAAGGGGACAAAGCCTTGTGCTAACACCCTATGAAGCTGGCAGACAAGGGAATAAGGGTGACAATGCCCTGCAGACACCCTATGATGGCTCTACTCTTGCAGCGAGGGAATAAAGGGTGACAATTCCTTGCTTAATACACTATGAGCTGTGCAGAGAGGGGGATAGGGCGACAATCCTTGCGAACATCCTATGATAGCTGGCAGAGAGGGACTAAGGTGGACAATGCCCTGCTAACACCCTATGATGCTGGCGGAGAGGTAATAAGGTTGATAATCATTGCTAATACCCTATGAGAGCTGTGCAGCGAGGGAATAAGGGTGACAATGCCTTGCTAATATCCCCTTATGATGGCTGTGCCCCCAAAGAGGAAATAAGGCTGTTAAATCTTTTTAACACCCTAGATGGGCTGTGCAGAGAGGGAATAAGGGTGACAAGCCTTGCTAACACCCTATGATGGATGTTTGCAGAGAGGAAAATTTAAGGTGTTCTGCCTTGCTAACACGCTAGGATATGCTGTGCAGCAGCGGGAATAATGGTGATCATGCCTTGTTAACACCCTATGATAGCTGGCAAAGAGGGAAATAAAGGCTGTTCATGCCTTGCTAATATTCCTATGATGGCTGTGCAGAGAGGGAATAAGGTGACAATGACGCTAATTCCTATGATAGCGTTGCAGAGGGGAGGGGGGGAAAAAAAATAAGGGTGACAATGCCCTGCTAACAACCTATGATGGCTGTGCGGAGAGGTAATAAGGGTGATAATTCCATGCTAATACCCTATGATAGATGTGCAGCGAGGGAATAAGGGTGACAATGCCTTGCTAATATCCTATGATGGCTGTGCAAAGAGGAAATAAGGCTGTTAATATCTTTTTAACACCCTATGATGGCTGTGCAGAGAGGGAATAAGGGTGACAATGCCTTGCTAACACCCTATGATGGCTGTGCAGAGAGGAAATAAGGCTGTTAATGCCTTGCTAACACCGCTATGATAGCTGTGCAGAGAGGGAATAAGGTGATCATGCCTTGTTCACACCCTATGAAGCTGGCAAAGGAGGGAATAAGGGCTTGTTCATGCCTTGCTAATATCCTAGATGCGCTGCAGAGAGGGAAATAAGGGTGACCAAGTGCCTTGTTAACACCCTATGATAAGCCGTGCAGCGAGTGAATAAGTTAAAAATGCCTTGCTAACACCCTATGATTAGCTGTGCAGCGAGGGGAATAAGGGTGACAATGCCTTGCTAAAAAAAAAAAAAACCAAACACTATGATAAGCTGTGCAGAGAGGGAATAAGGGTTGACAAGCCTTGTTAAAACCCTATGATATCTGTGCAGCGAGGAATAAGGTGACAATGCCTTGCTATTAACCCTATGCATAGCAGGTGCAGAGAGTGAATAAGGTGACCAATGCCTTTGCTAACACCTCTATGATAGCCTTTAATGCCAGAGCAGAGAGGCGAATAAGGTTCGACAATGCCTTGAAAATACCCTATGATAGCTTGTTGCCAGAGTGGGGAATAAGGGTAACAAGGTCTTGCTAAACACCTATGATGCTGTGCAGAGAGGGAATAAGGGTGGTAATGCCATGCTAATTGCCCTATGATAGCTGCGCATTAGAGGGAATAAGGGTACACAATGCATGCTAACACCTAAGATGGCTGTGCAGAGAGGGAATAAGGGTGTTAATGTCTTGCCTATTACCCTATGATAGCTGGGCGGAGAGGTAATAAGGGATGATAATTCCTTGCTAAGACCTCTATGATGTCTATGGCAGGGAGGGAATAATAAGGGTGACCAATGCCTTGTCTTAATACCCTATGATGGCTGTTGCAGAGAGGGAAATAAGGTTGTTAATGCCTTATGATACCCTATGATGCTGTGCAGAGAGGGAATAAGGGGTGAAATCGAAAATAATAGTGATAAATAAAATCGTACGGTGGTAAGCGGCTTGGTCCATGTCGAGAGATATTAAATTTGAAGCGGGGTTTGGGCTAAGAACACTTATGGGATTAGATCTACAGGAAGAAAACTCTGCGTTACCTAAAACTCCGCGTCCCTTCACCCGGAAAAAATCCGTCATCATTTTAATTGTGAAATAAAAACTGAGGCAAAAATTCTTGAAATTAAAAATGGTTAACTGGGGCTTATGGCCCATTAATATATGAAGAAAGCTTTCTAAAGTTGGAATGAGGATCTCTCAACTCTTCGTGGAGTATTCATTACTAAGGGACTGAACAATTTACTTGCTGATCTTTATAACGTTTGGAACTAAACCCCTTTAAACTCTACTAACATTACTATAACATACAATAATCTCCTAGCAGAGACCTAAGACTGGGGGAGAGAAAAACTAGAAACTTTACCATTTAGTTAATTAATTGTTTGGGTGGTCCTAGGAGGTTATTAAGACCTATGGTAGTGATGTTAGATTAGTAGTATACCATTTATAATATTTTTGAGTGTCCAGGAGGAGGGTCGTTTGGGAGGCAGGAGGGACGCATGGGGGCATATCTCCCCTAATTTATAATTACGCTTTAGAGGTATCTGAAGGGATCTGTGAAGAGTTTGGAGAAAAAAAGCCCACTAAGGGCGGGAAAAAGGACTACAATTTACCCAAAGCAAGTTCTGTGTTCCTATATATACTCTATCCCTTGTAAATTACAACTGTAATTGATGTGGCGAAAGGCTCCAGCGTGTAGGGCGAACTGCTTTGGCGAAATGCTGTTTTAGTGTGTGCGAAATTCACAAATCCGTGGTTGATAAATAATTAACATCAGGCGTCTTATGATGGTACAGTAGTCTATCGGCTGGATGATTATTTGTTTGTAGTATGTAATGCATATTGGTTTGACAGGCGTATATAGGACGAGAGCACTCAGCCATGTTCCCTTACATTTTCTCAACCCACCCCCATACTCATGAAGATAATTAGACACTGACTAAGGCTGTTAACTAAAAATCAAATTCAGGAGAATCACTTAAAGCAAAGAATACTAACCACTATTTATTGTAGGATAAATTTAAGAAAATGAAAATCATTCAGAATTGTTTTAAACCAAAAAAAACATTTTAAGAGGTGCTTTCATCCCTCATAAAACACTCCATATGTACAGTCTTAAGGCATTGTTGTGAAATTTGACGTTGAACTCAAATTCCAGTGATGCTGTAAAAATTATACATATTTTACGCCGTCTAAATAAATTTCAATGCTTCTCAGTAATTTTTTTCAGAATCGAGATGGACTAGTCATAGTTTATGCTGTGTACTCAAAACAGATCCCGGAAAACCTCAAGTTGCATTCATGGGCAGGAAGTGTGTTGTAGTCCAATGCCGCCCCAAAGCACGAGGAAAAGAGAGCATCGCGGCGGCGGGCGACATCCCTGCGGGAAGTCAGTTTTCCGATTTTCCTGCCTAAAAAGACCTGCTTGGCCGCCGGCTCAAGGTAGGAATGCCATTTGGCCACAAAATTAAAAGCAATGAAACAATAGAACATGTGATCGTTATTTAAATTAACGTATGATAACTATCTTATACAGACATCTCCGTGACGAAAGTTTCCCCCAACTTCGTTACGCGGGTGTGGTGCGAGAATCCACTGCAGCCGTAGAGTTAAACCACCACTGTTCTCAACACCCTCACGGAGCTAACGGAACGAATCACCTGAAGAGCCAACGCTAGTTCCCAGTGTCTCATGAACTACCCAAGGGTAAGTCTTAAAATTAATCATGAAATTTGTGCGTTAAAATCTAAAGTTCTGATCCACAGCATAAATGGACTCGTTAACACATTTTAGACTAATATCTTTAAAAATTTTGTTACCTATAGCATGTCAAGGGGAATCCCAGGACGAGAAGGATCTAGGTTCTTAGCCGCCGCTAGGTCGACGGAAAAGAAAATGTTAATGTATATCCTTTTAAGCAAGGCCTTCCTCGAACAGGACAAAGGTGATTCTTCAACATTTCAAAAGAAAAAACATATATAAAAGGACATTTCATACACGGCACATTAAAACATTCATCCATACTTATTTGTTAACAGAAGTTCTATTGTGTAGGTCTATGCATTTGGTGGTGTGTTGGGAGAAAACTGGCAGCGAGGCGTTTGCCGGAGGGATTGTCGCCCACAAAGTGCCTCATAAGGACAGCTTCCTCATCACTGGAGCCCCCAGTCATGCACCACAGCATGTCCACTCTTCCCATCACCTATCCTACCGCTCATAAACATTGGATGGGGATCCACTACACAAGAAAGAAATTTCTTTTTTATGCAAAAAAAAAAGGAAGCAACAAAACAATATATATATATATATATATATGTAATTATCTATAATAATATATATCTCATAATATATATATATAATATATATATATCTATAATCGCCGCAACAGCCGCCACCCGGGCGGACTTTTGGGCTATCTCCTGCGGAGGGCTATTGGTGGGCCTTTCGGCCCACCACCTGTGTTGGTGGGCCTTCGCGCCCACCAAATATGGACTCTCCAGATAGCCCTTCTAACTTTCCTGATATCATGGATGTAGAAATGTAGTAGTCCCCCCACCTTCACTCACCCATTACCATCACCCCCACCCAATTCACTCACCATACCCATCACCCCCACCCATTCACTCACCCATTTACCCATCACCCCCCACCCATTCACTACCCATTACCATCACCACACACCCATTTTTTCCCCACGTCACCATTACCCAACACCCACACCTATTCCCTCACCCCATCACCACACCCTCAAACCCATCCCCCACACCCTTCACTCACCCAATCACCCCACACCCATTACACATCACCCCACCATTCACTCACACATTACCCATCACCCTACATCAAGGGCTTCCTCAATTCTCGCAACCCACTTTTGTTTTCACCAATTCTCGCTAATAGGCTGCCTAAAAAAAAAAAAAAAAAAAAGAAGTGATCGGATATCTCATAAAATGGGCTTAGACCTTCCCATGTCAACCTGATTCCAAAAAGTGCCATATGAGGTGTTTGCGCCACGGGGGGCGGAAACCTATTCCACATAAACACCAGACAGACAGACACACTTTCGCTTATATTATTATACTAGCCGCAAAGCCGCCTCCGGGGGGACTTTTTGGCTAGCTCCTGCGGGGGGCTATTGGTGGTGGGCCATCGGCCCCACCTGTGTTTGGTGGGCCTTCGGCCCACCAAACACGGACCTCCGGATACCCCCTTCTAACTTTCCTGAAATCATGGATGTAGAAATGTATGTATTACCCCCACCCTTTCCCACTCAACCATTACCCATCACCCCCCACCCATTCACTCACCCATTACCCATCACCCCCCACCCATTCACTCACCCATTTACCCATCACCACACACCCATTCACTCACCCATTACCCATCACCCCCCACCTATTCCCTCACCCATCACCCATCCCCCCCAAACCCATCACCCCCCACCCATTCACTCACCCATCACCCCACACCCATTACCCATCACCCCCCCCATTCACTCACCCATTACCCATCACCTACATCAAGGTTTCCTCAATTCTCGCAACCCATTTTTTTTTCACAATTATCGCTAATAGGCTGCAAAAAAAAAAAAAAGAAGTGATCGGATCATCTCATAATTGGGCTTAAAACCTTCCCTGGTCAACCCGGTTACAAAAATGTGCCATATGAGGTGATTGCGCCAGGGGGGGCGGAACCTATACCAGACAACACACACACACACACACACAGACAGACAGACAGACAGACACACTTTCGTTTATATTTACCATTACCCATCACCCCCCCTATCCCTCACCCATCACCCATCACCCCCAACCCACCCCCCACCCATTCACTCCCCCATCCCCCCACACCCATTACCCATCACCCCACCCATTCACTCACCCATTACCCATCACCCTACATCAAGGTTTCCTAAATTCTCGCAACCCACTTTTTTTTCACAATTCTCGCTAATAGGCTGCTAAAAAAAAAAAAAAAAAAAAAGTGATCGGATCATCTCATAAGTGGGCTTATGACCTTTCCCCCTGGTCGACCCGATTCCAAAAATGTGCCATATGAGGTGTTTGCGCCACGGGGGGCGGAACCTATACCACACCACACACACACACACACAGACAGACAGACAGACAGACAGACAGACAGACACACTTTCGCTTATATTATTATAGATTACCCATCCCCCCACCTATTCCCTCACCATCACCCATCACCCCCAACCCATCCCCCCCCACCCTTTCCCAACTCACCCATCACCCCACACCCATTACCCATCACCCCCACCCATTCACTCACCCATTACCCATCACCCTACATCAAGGTTTCCTCAATTCTCGCAACCCACTTTTTTTTCTCACAATTCTCGCTAATAGGCTGCTAAAAAAAAAAAAAAAAAAAGTGATCGGATCATCTCACAAGGGGGGCTTATGACCTTCCCCTGGTCGACCCGATTCAAAAATGTGCCATATGAGGTGTTTGCGCCAGGGGGGGCGGAACCTATCCCCACACACACACAACACACACACAGACAGACAGACAGACAGACAGACAGACAGACAGACAGACAGACAGACACACTTTCGCTTATATTATTATAGAGTTTATATATATATATATATATATAATATATATATATATATATATATATATATATATATATATATATATATATATATATATATATATATATATATAAAATATATATATATATTATATCAGAAATCAATCTTCCAAAATATTTCCTCACATTCATGTTAAATGGCCATTCCAGAGACCCAAGTTTAAGAAATAGGAAACAGTAGTAAAAGACAGCTCAAAAAACAATGTACAAGTCATCCACCAGTCACTCACATATATTCCTTCCACCCCTTGGCAGTAAAGGACAGTGAAATTTTTCATGTTCTCATCCTATTTCTTCTTAAATACTACTAAACTACTAACTTGATAAATACTTAGCATCAGCTGCCCAACTGGATTACTTCGGCTCTACGTCATTTTTTTTTCTCTAATTTATAGTAGTATGTTTTGATATTGCCCCGCGAATTATATTATTAACGTTCCAGGATTATTAGTGTTAGTGGTAGTTTCAGTTAGCATACTTCATTCCTCTGATTCTTCATAAAGGAACTTCCATGTTTCTATCCTCTTTAGGGACAGGGTATACTTTTCCAACTGTTATCTTACATGTAGTTTGATAGTAGTATGTGTTCAGCAGATACCCTCAGTAAAGACCAATAGGTCTCCTGGTGTCTGTTCTTCCTCTGTATTCCTATGTATTCCTTCCCCCTCCTGGCCGGAATATTCTATTATTCTTGATGCTCGTGGGTTTGGCGTCTAATGATAGCGTT
>JACEEZ010025469.1:0-17500 GCA_016584305.1 Chionoecetes opilio
GTTTTGGGTTGTTTTGGGGGGTTTTTGTGGTTGGGGGGCTGTGTGTATGTGTGTGTGTGTTGGGGGGTCTGTGTGTGGTGTGTGTGTGGTGTGTTGGGGGGGTCTGGTTGTGGGGTGTTGTGTGTTGGGGTCTGTGTGTGTGTGTGTATGGGGGTTGGGGGGCTGTGTGTGTGTGTGTGTTTGGGGGGGGCTGTGTTGTGTGTGGTTGGGGGTTCTGTGTGTGTGTGTGTGTTGGGAGGTTCTGTGTGGGTGGTGTGTGTTGGGGGGGTCTGTGTGATGTGTGTGTGTTTGGGGGGGGCTGGGTGTGTTGTGTTGGGGGGTCTGTGTGTGTGTGGGTGTGTTGGGGGGTCTGTGTGTGTGGTGTGTGTGTTGGGGGGTTTGTGTGTGTGTTGTGTGTGTGTTGGGGGTCTCTGTGTGTGTGTGTGTTGGGGGGTCTGTGTTATGTGTGTGTGTTGGGGGGGTCTGTGTGTGTGTGTGGGTGTGTGGTGTTGTTGGGGGGGTCTGTGTGTGTGTGTGTGTGTGGGGGTCTGTGTGTGAGTGTGTGTTGATATATATATATATATGGAATTATATATATATTAAAATATATATATATATATAATAATATATATATATATAATATATATTATATATATATATATATATATATATATATATATATATATATATATATATATATATATAGATATATATTATATTATATTATTATATATTTGTATGATATATATATATGATATATATAGTATTAATATGGTATATATTGATATATATTATTATATATATATTATATTATATATGATATATATATGATTATATGTATATATAGATATATATTTTTATATTATCTATATATAGTATATAGATATATATATATATATTATTATATTTATATGGATATGTATATTGGTATATATATATTATTATTAGTATATATATTATATATAGATAGGGGATATATGATTATTATAGATAGTGTATAGTATATCATGGATATATATATTAATATATATATCTATATATATATATATTATATATACTATATAGATTATTATATATTATACTATTATATATTATTTATATATTAATTATGTATATATTATTATATTTATAATGTATATATATGATATATATATATATAGATATATATATGTGTATATATATATATATATAATATATTTATATATATATATATATTAGTTGATATATCTATATATAATATATTATATTGATGATATATATTATATATAATATATATATTACTAAGATACCCTCTATATATATATATATAATACCATATATTATATATACATAGACATATATATATATTATGATACAATATATCATATTATATATATATACATATATATATTATATATATACATATAACATATATATATATAACATATATATATATATATATATTCAATATATCATAATATATATATAATAATATAATATAATCATATATACAAATATATATATATAATATACATATATATATATATATATATATCATAATATATATATAGATATAATATATAATATATATATCATATATATATATATATATACATATATAATATATATTAATAATTAAATTTATATATATATATAATATATACTATTATATATATATATATACATATAAATATATATATATAACTTTATTAATTTATTATAAAATATTAATAATAAAATAATACATATATATATAATATATATACATATAATATATATATTACATATATTATATATATATATACAATATTATATATATATATTCATATATTAAGGGAGGTTTGGTGTTGTCTGTGTTGGAGTGGTGTAGGGGTGTGGGGTGTGTGGTGTTTGTCTGTGTTGGGGTGTGGAGGGTGTGGTGTTGCTGTGTGGGGTGTGGAGGCGTGGGGTGTTGTGTCTGTGTTGGGGTGTGTGGTGTTGTCTGTGTGGGGGGTTTGGTGGTGTCTGTGTTGGAGTGTGGAGGGGTGGGGTGTGTGGGGTGTTGTCTTGTGTTGGGGTGTGGGAGGGGTGTGGTGTTGTCTGGTGTGGGTGTGGAGGCGTGGGTGTGTTGTCTTGTTGGGGGTGTGGTGTTGTCTGTGTGGGAGGTTTGGTGTTGGCTGTGTTGGAGTAGTGGAGGGGTGAGGGTGTCTGTGGTGTTGTCTGGTGTTGGGGTGTGGAGGGGTGTGGTGTTTGTCTGTGTTGGGAGTGTGGAGGCGTGGGTGTGTGTCGTTGTTGGGGTGTGTGGGATGGTTGTCTGTTGTGGGAGGTTTGGTGTTGTCTGTGTTGGAAGTTGGAGGGGTGGGGTGGTGGTGTTGTATGTGTTGGGGGTGTGGTAGGGGTGTGGTGTTGTCTGTGTTCGGGGGGTGGAGGCGTGGGTGTGTGTCTGTGTTGGGGTGCTGTGGTGTGTCTGTGTGTAGAGGTTTGGGTGTTGTCTGTGTTGGAGTGTGGAGGGTGGGCGTGTGTGGTTTGTTCTGTGTTGGGAGTGTGGAGGGGGGTGGTGTGTCTGTGTTGGGGTTGGTAGGCGTGGGTGTGTGTCGGTGTTGGGCGTGTGTGGGTTCGTCTTTGTGTGGGAGGTTTGGTGTGTCTGTGTTGGAGTGTGGAGGGGTGGGGTTGTGTGGTGTTGTCGTGTTGGGGTGTGGAGGGGGTGTGGTGTGTCGTGTGTTGGGGTGTGAGGCGGTGTGGGTGTGTGTCTGTGTTGGGGTGTGTGGTGATGTATGTGTGGGAGGTTTGGTTTTTTTTCGATTTTTTTTTTTTTTTTCTTTTGGCTGTTGTCTGTGTTGGAGTGTGGAGGGGTGGGGTGTGTGGTGTTTTGTCTGTGTGGGTGTGTGGAGGGGTGTGGTGTTGTCTGTGTTGGGGTGTGGAGGCGTGGGTTCTGTGTGTCTGTGTTGGGGTGTGTGGTGTTGTCTGTGTGGGAGGTTTTGGTGTGTCTGTGTTGGAGTGTGGAGGGGTGTGGGGTGTGTGGTGTTGTCTGTGGTGGGTGTGGAGGGGTGTGGTGTTGTCTGTGTTGGTGTGGAGGCGTGGGTGTGTGTCTGTGTGGGGGTGTGTGGTGTTGTCTGTGTGGGGAGGTTTGGTGTTGGTCTTGTTTGGTTGTTTATTAGTGTGGAGGCGGTGGGGTGTGTGTGTTGTCTGTGTTGGGGTGTGGAGGGGTGTGGTGTTGTCTGTTGTTGGAGCGTGTGGAGGACGTGGGTGGTGTACTGTGTTGGGGGTGTGGTGTTTTCTGTGTGGGAGGTTTGGTGTGTCTGTGGTGGATGTGTGGAGGGGTGGGGTGTGTGCAGTCAGTTGTCTGTGTTGGGGTGTGGAGGCGGTGTGGTGGTTGTCAGTGTTGGGGTGTGGAGGGCGTGGGTGTGTGTCTGTGTTGGGGTGTGTGGTGTTTGTCTGTGTGGGAAGGTTTGGTGTTGTCTGTGTTGGAGTGTGGAGGGGTGGGGTGTGTGTAGTTGTCTGTGTTGGGGCTGTGGAGGGTGTGGGTTGTCTGTGTTGGGGTTGTGGAGGCGTGGGTGTGTGATGTGATTGGGGTGTTGTGGTGTTGTATGTGTGGGAGGTTTGGTGTTGTCTGTGTTGGAGTGTGGAGGGTGGGTGTGTGGTGGTGTCTGTGTTGGAGGGTGTGGAGGGGTGTGGTGTTGTCTGTGTGGGTGTGGAGGCGTGGGTGTGTGTGTCTGTGTTGGGAGTCTGTGTGGTGTTGTATGTGTGTGAGGTTTGGTGTTGTCATGTGTTGGGAGTGTGGAGGGGTGGGGTGTGTGGTGTTGTCACTGTGTTGGGGTGTGGAGGGGTGTGGGTTGTCTGTGTTGGGTGTGGAGGCAGTGGGTGTGTGTCTGTGTTGGGAGTGTGTGGTGGTGTCTGTGCGGGAGGTTTGGGTTGTCTGTGTGGAGTGATGGAGGGGTGAGGGTGTGTGGTGTTTGTTGTGGTGGGGGTGTGGAAGGGTGTGGTGTTGTCTGTGTTGGGTGTGGAGGAGTGGGTGTGTGTCATGTGTGGGGTGTGTGGGTGTGTCTAGTGTGGGAGCGTTTTTGTGTTGGTCTGTGTTGAGTGTGGAGCGGGTGAGGAGTTGTGGTGTTGTCTGTGTTGGGTGTGGAGGGGTTGTGGTGTTGTCGTGTTGGGTGTGGAGGCGTGGGGTGTTGTCTGTGTTGGGGTGTGTGGTGTTGTCTGTGTGGAGGTTTGGTGTTGTCTGTGTTGGAGTGTGGAGGGGGTGGGGTGTGTGGTGTTGTCTCGTGTTGGGTTGTGGGAGGGTCGTGGTGTTGTTCTGTGTTTGGGGTGGGAGGGCGTGGGTGTGTGTGTGTCATGTGTTGGGGTGTGTTTGGGTGTCTGTGTGGGAGGTTTGGTGTTGTCGTGTGGAGTGTGGAGGGGTGGGGTGTGTGGTGTTGTCTGTGTTGGGGTGTGGAGGGGTGTGGTTGATTGTCCGTGTTGGGGTGTGGAGGCGTGGGTGTGTGTGCTGTGTTGGGGTGTTGGGTGTGGTTCTGTGTGGGAGGTTTGTGTTGTCTGTGTGGAGTGTGGAGGGGTGGGGTGTGTGGTTGTTGTTGTGTGGGGTGTGGAGGGGTGTGGTGTTGTTGTGTTGGGGTGATGGAGGCCGTGGGTGTGTGATTGTTGTTGGGGTGTGTGGTGTTGTCTGTCGTGGAGGTTTGGTGTTGTCGTGTGTTGGAGTGAGGGAGAGGTGTGGGCGTGTGTGTAGTGGTTGTTGTCTGTGTTGGGTGTGGAGGGGTGTGGTGTTGTTGTCTGTGGTTGGGAGTGTGGAGGCGTGGGTTGTATGTGTCTGTGTCTGTTGTTGGGGTGTGTGGTGTTGACTGTCGTGGTGAGGTTTGGTGTTGTCTGGTTGGAGTGGGAGGGGTGGGGTGTGTGGTATTGTCTGTTTGGGGTGTGGAGGGCGTGTGGTGTTGTCTGTGTTGGGGTGTGGAGGCGTGGTGTGTGTCTTTGTGGTGGGTGCTGTGGTGTTGTCTGTGTGGGAGGTTTTGGTGTTGTCTGTGTTGGAGTAGTGGAGGGGTGGGGGTGTGTGGTCGTTGTCATGGTGTTGGGGTCGTGGAGGGGCTGTAGGTGTTGTCTGTGTTGGGGTGTGGATGGCGTGGGGGTTGTGTCTGTGTTGAGTGTGGGTGTGTCTGTTGTGGGAGGTTTGGTGTTGTCTGTGTTGGAGTGTGGGGAGGGGTGGGTGTGTGAGTGTTGTACTGTGTTGGGGTGTGAGGGGTGTGGTGTTGTCGTGTTGGGGTGTGGAGGCGTGGGTGGTGTCTGTGTTGGGGTGTGTGGTGTTGTCGGTGTGGGAGGTTTGGTGTTGTCTGTCGTGGAGGTGGAGGGTGGGGTGTGTGGTGTTGTCTGTGTTGGGGTGTGGAGGGGTGTGGTGTTGGTCTGTGTTGGAGGTGGGGAGGGTGGGTTGTGTGTCTGTGTTGGGGTGTGTGGTGTTGTCTGTGTTGGAGGTTTGGTGTTGTCTGTGTTGGAGTGTTGAGGGGGTGGGTGTGTGGTGTTGTTTGTGTTGGGGTGTGGACGGGTGTGGTGTTGTCTGTGTTGGGGTGTGGAGGCGGTGGGTGTGTGTCTGTGTGGGGATGTGTGGTGTTGTCTGTGTGGGAGGTTTGAGTGTTGTCTGTGTTTGAGGTGGAGGGGTGTGGGGTGTGGGTGTTGTCTGTGTTGGTGTGTGGAGGGGTGTGGTGTTGTCGCTGTTGGGGTTGTGGAGGCTGTGGGTGTTAGCTGTGTCTGTGTTGGGGTGTGTGGTGTTGTCTGTGTGGGGGAGGTTTGGTGTTGTCTGTGTTGGACGTGTGGAGGGGTGGGGTGTGTGGTGTTGTCTGGTTGGGGTGTGGAGGGGTGTGGCGTTGTCTTGTGTGGGGATGTGGAGGCGTGGGTGTGTGTCTGTGTTGGGGTGTGTGGTGTTGTCTGTGTGGAGGTTGGTTTGTCTGTGTTGGAGTGGGAGAGGGGTGGGGTGGTGTGTTGTTGTCTGTGTTGGGGTGTGGCAGGGGTGTGGTGTTGGCGTGTGTTGGGGTGTGGAGGCGTTTGGGTTGGGGGTGTGTCTGTGTTGGGTGATGTGGTGTTGTCTTGTGTGGGAGGTTGTGTTGTTCTGTGTGGAGTGTGGGAGGGGTGGGCGTGTGTGGTGTTGTCTGTGTTGGGTTGTGGGAGGGGTGTGGTGTTGTCTGGTTCGGGGGTGGAGGGGGTGGGTACTGTGTGTCTGTGTTGGGGTGTGTGGTGTTGTCTGTGTGGAGGTTTGGTGTGTCTGTGTTGGGGTGGAGGGGTGATGGAGGTGTTGGTGGTTTCGTCTGTGTTGGGGTTGGAGGGGTGTGGTGGTTGTCCTGGTGTTGGGGTGTTGGAGGCGGGGTTGTGTTGTCTGTGTTGGGGTGTTGTGGTGTTGTCTGGTGTGGGAGGGTGGTGTTGTCTGTGTTGGAGTGTGGAGGCGGTGGGGCCACACTGTGTGAGTGTTGTCTGTGTTGGGGTGTGGATGTGTTGTCGGTTGTTGTCTGTGTTGGGGTTGTGGGAGGCGTGGGTGTGTGTCTGTGTTGGGGTGTGTGGATGTTGGTCTGTGTGGGAGGTTTGGTGTTGTCTGTGTGGAGGATGTGGAGTGGTGGGGGGTGTGTGTTCTGATGGCAAGATGATAATGTGGGTGTCGGAGGGGTGGTGGGTTGTCGTGTTGGGTGTGGAGGCTGTGGGTGTGTGTCTGTGTTGGGGGTGGGTGTGTCTGTGTGGGAGGTTTGGTTGTTGTCTGTGTTGGAGTGTGGCAGGGTGTGGGGTGTGTGGTGTTGTCTGTGTTGGGGTGTGGAGGGGGTGGTGTGTCTGTGTTGGGGTGTGGAGGCGTGGGTGGTGTCTGTGTTGGGGTGTGTGGTGTTGTCTGTGTGGGATGTTTGGTGTTGTCTGTGTTGGAGTGTGGAGGGGGGGATGTGTGGTTGTCGTCTGTGTTTGGGGTGTGGAGGGGTGGTGTTGTCTGTGGTGGGGTGTGGAGGGCGTGGGTGTGTGTCTGTGTTGGGGTGTGTCAGGTGTTGTCTGTGTGGGAGGTTTGGTGTTGTCTGTGTTGGAGTGTGGAGGGTGGGGTTTAGTGTGTGGTGTTGTCCTGTGTTGGGGTGTGGAGGGTGTGGTGTTGGTCTGTGTTGGGGTGTGGAGGCGTGGGGTTGGTGTCTGTGTGGGGTGTGTGGGTTGTCTGCTGTGTGGAGGTTTGGTGTGTCGTGTGGAGTGTGGAGGGGTGGGGTGTGTGGTGTTGTCTGTGTTGGGGTGTTGGAGGGTGGGTGGTGTCTGGTTGGGGTGGGGGATCCGGCGTGGACTGTATGCGTGTGTCATGTGTGTCTGTGGGGTGTGTGCTGATGTTGTCTGTGTGGGAGGGTCTTGGGTGTTTGTCTGTGTTCGGAGCGGTGTGAGGCGCGTGGGTCCCCCGGGTGTGTGCGTGTTGTCTAGTGTTGGGTGTGTGGAGGGGTGTGGTCGTTGTGAGTCTGTGGTGGTGTGGAGGCTTTGGTTTGTGTCTTTGTTGGGGTGTGTGGTGTTGTCGATGTGTGGAGGTTGGTGTTGTCTGTGTTGGAGTGTGGAGGGGTGGGCGTGTGTGGTGTTGTCTGTGTTGGGGTGTGGAGGGGTGTGGTGTTGTCTGTGTTGGGGTGTGGGCGCGTGGGTGTGTGTCTGTGTTGGGGTGTGGGTGTTGTCTGTGTGGGAGGTTTGGTGTTGTCTTGTGTTGGAGTGTGGAGGGGTGGGGTGTGTGGTGTTGTCTGTGGTTGGGGTGTGGAGGGGTGTGTTGTGTCTGTGTTGGGGTGTGGAGCGTGGGTGTGTGTCACTGTGTTGGGTGGTGGTGTTGTCGTCGTGTTGGGAGGTTGGTGTTGTCTGTAGTTGGAGTGTGGAGGGGTGGGGTGTGTGGTGTGGTCGTGTTGGGGGGTGGAGGGGTGTGGTGTTGTCGTGTTGGGGTGTGGAGGCGTGGTGTGTGTCTGTGGTGGGTGTGTGGTGTTGTACTGTGTGGGAGGTTGGTGTTGTCCTGTGTTGGAGTGTGGAGGGTGGGGTGTGTGGTGTTGTCTAGTGTTGGGTGTGGAGGGGTGTGGTGTTGTCTGTGTTGGGGTGTGGAGGCGTGGTATGTGATGTCTGTGAGTGGGGTGTGTGGTGTTTGTCTGTGTGGGATGGTTTGGTGTTGTCTTATGTTGGTAGTGTGGAGGGGTGGGGGTGTGTAGGTGGTGTTGTTGTGTTGGGGTGGGGAGGGGTGTGCGTGTTTGTTCTGTGTTGGGTGTGGAGGCGTGGGTGTGTTGTCTGTGTTGGGGGTGTGGTTGTGTTGTCTGTATGGGAGGTTTGGTGTTGTCTGTGTTGGAGGTGGAGGGGTGGGGTGTGTGGTGTTGTCTGTGTTGGGTGTTGGAGAGGGTGTGGTGTTGTCTGTGTTGGGGTGTGGAGGCGTGGGTGTTATTTGATTGTGTCTGTGTTGGGGTAGTGTGGTGTTGTCTGTGTGGATGGTTTTTGGTGTTGTCTGTGTTGGAGTGTGGAGGGGATGTGGGGTGTGTGTGTTGGTATGTGTTGGGGTGTGGAGGGGTGTGGTCGTACTGTCTGTGTTGGGTGTGCGAGGCTGGGGTGTGTGTCTGTTGTTGGGGTGTGTGGTGTTGTGCTGTGTGGGAGTTGGTGGTTCTTGTCTGTGTTGGAGTGTGGGAGGGGTGGGGTGTGTCGGTGTTGTCTGGTGTTGGGGTGTACGGAGGGGTGTGGTGCTTGTCTGTGTTGGGGTGTGGAGGCGTGGGTGTGTGTCTTGGTTGGGTGTGGTGGTGTTTGTCTCGTGTGGGAGTTTGTGTTGTCGTGTTTGGAGTGTGGAGGGGTTGGGTGTGGTGTGTCGTGTTGGGGTGTTGGAGGGGTTGTGGTGTTGTCTGTGTTGGGGTGTGGGAGGCGTGGGTGTGTGCTGTGTTGGGTGTTGGTGTTGTCTGTGTGGGAGGTTTGGTGTCTGTCTGTGTTGAGTGTGGAGGGGTTGGGGTGTGTGGTGTTGTCTGTGTTGGGGTGTGGAACGGGGTTGTGGTGTTGTCTTGTGTTGGGGTGTGGAGGCGTGGGTGGTGTGTCTGTGTTGGGGTGTTTGTGGTGTTTGTCTGTGTGGGGAGGTTTGGTGTCTTTTTTTTTTCTTTTTTTTTTTTTTTTTTTCTTGTCTGTGTATTGGAGTGTGGAGGGGTGGCGGTGTGTGGTGTTGTCTGTGTTGGGGTGTGGAGGGGTGTGGTGTTGTCTGTGTTGGGGTGTGGAGGCGTGGGTGTGTGTCTGTGTGGGTGTGTAGGTGTTGTCTGTGGGGAGGTTTGGTGTTGTCTGTGTTGGCGGTGTGGAGGGGGGGGGTGTGTGGTGTTGTCGTGTTGGGGTGTGGAGGGGTGTGGTGGTGTGGTCTGGGTGTGGTTGTGGAAGGCGTGGGTGTTCGTGTGTCTGGTTGGGGTGTGTGGTGTTGTCTGTGTGGGAGGTTTGGTGTTGTCTGTGTGGAGTGTGGAGGGTTGGGGGGTGTGGTGTTGTCTGTGTTGGGGTGTGGAGGGGTGTGGTGTTGTCTGTGTTGGGGTGTGGAGGGCGTGGGTGTGTGTCTGTGTTGGTTGTGGTGTTGTCTGGTGGGAGGTTTTGGTGTTGTCTGTGGTTGAAGTGTGGAGGGTTGGGTGATGTGGTGTTGTCTGTGTTGGGTGTGGATGGGAGGTGGTGTTGTCTGTGTGGGGTGTTGGTAGGCCGTGCGGTGTTGTGTCTGTGTTGGGGTGTGTGGTGTTGTCTGTGTTTCTTGGAGGTTTGGTGTTGTCTGGTTGGAGTGTGGAGGGGTTGGGTGTGTGGTGTTGTCTGTGTTGGGGTGTGGAGGGGTTGTGGTGTTGTCTGTGTTGGGTGGGTGGAGGCGGGGTGTGTGTCTGTGTTGGAGGTGTGTGGTGTTGTTGTCTGTGTGGGAGGTTTGGTGTTGTCTGTGTTGGAGTGTGGAGGGGTGGGGGTGTGTGGTGTTGTACTGTGTTGGGGTGTGGAGGGGTGTGGTGTTGTCGTGTTGGGGTGTGGAGGCGTGGGGTTTGTGTGTCTGTGTGTGGTGTGTGGTGTTGTCTGTGTGGGAGGTTGGCTGTTGTCGTGTTGGAGTTGTGGAGGGGGGGGTGTGTGGGTTGTCTGTGTTGGGGTGTGGAGGGGTGTGGTGTTGTCTGTGTTGGGGTGTGAGGCGTGGGTGTGTGTCTGTGTTGGGGTGTGTGGTGTTGCTGTGTGGAGGTTGGTGTTGTCTGTGTTGGGAGTGTGGAGGGGTGGGTGTGTGGTGTTGTCTGTGTTGGGGTGTGGAAATGGGGTTGTGTCGGTGTTGTCTGTGTTGGGGGTTTGTGGGAGGCTGTGGGGTGTGTGTTGTGTGGGGTGTGTGGGTTGTCTGTGTGGGAGGTTTTGGTGTTGTCTGTGTTGGAGTGTGGAGGGGTGGGGTGTGTGGTGTTGTCTGTTGTTGGGGTGTGTGAGGGGTGTGGTGTTGGTCCGTGGGTTTTTTTGGGGTTGTGGACGGCCGTGGGGTGTGTGTCTGTGTTGGGGTGTGTGGTGTTGTCTGTGTGGAGGTTTGGTTTGTATGTGTGGAGTGGTGGAGGGGTGGGGTGTGTGGTGTGTTGTCTGTGTTGGGTGTGGGGGTGTGGGTGTTGTCTGTGTTCGGGGTGTGGAGGCGTGGGTGTGTGTCTGTGTTGGGGGTGTGGTTGTTGTCTATGTGGGAGGTTTGGTGTGCTGTGTTGGAGTGTGGAGGGGTGGGAGTGTGTGGTGTTGTCTGTGTTTCGGGGTGGGAGGGGGTGTGGGTGTTGTCTGGTGATTGGGGTGTGGGAGGCGTGGGGTTTGTACCTGTGTCTGTGTTGGTGGTGTGGTGTTGTCTGTGTGTAGGTTTGGTGTGTGTCTGTGTGGAGTGTGGCGGGGTGGGGTGTGTGGGTTGTCTGTGTTGGGGTGTTGAGGGGGTGGTGTTGTCTGTGTGGGGTGTGGAGGCGGGGTGTGTTGTGTCTGTGTTGTGGGTGTGTGGGTGATTGTCTGTGGGAGGTTGGTGTTGTATGGTTGGAGTTGTGGAGGGGTGGGGGTGTGGTGTTGTCTGTGTTGGGGTGTGGAGGGGTGTGAGTGTTGTCTGTGTTGGGGTGTGGAGGCGTGGGTGTGTGTCTGTTGTGGGTGTGTGGCTGTTGTCTGCCTTTGGGAGGTTTGGGGTTGTTGTGTTGGAGTTGTGGAGGGTGGGGTGTGTGGTGTTGTCTGTGTTGTTGGGTGTGGAGGGGTGTGGTGTTGTCTTGGTTTGGGTGTGGAGGGCGTGTGGTGTGTGTCTGTGGTTGGGCTGTGTGGTGTTGTCTGTGTGGGAGAGTGTTGGTGTGTCTGTGTTGGAGTGTGGAGGGGTGGGTGTGTGTGGTTGTCGTGTTGGGCGTGTGGAGGGGTGTGGTGTGTCTGTGTTCGGGGTTGTGGAGGCCGTGGGTTGTGCTGCGGTGTTTGGGGCTGTGGGGTGTTCGTCTGTGTGGGAGGTTTGGTGTTGTCTGTGTTGGAGGGTGGAGGGGTGGGGTGTGTGGTGTTGTCTGTGTTGGGGTGTGGAGGGGTGTGGTTGTTGTCTGTGTTGGGGTGTGGAGGCGTGGGTGTGTGTCTGTGTTGGGGGTGTGTGGTGTTGTCGCTGTGGGAGGTTTGGTGTCTAGTCTGTGCATTGGAGTGTGGGAGGGGTGGGAGTGTGTGGTGTTGTCTGTGTGCGGAGTGTGGCCAAAGGGGGCATGTGGTGTTGTCGGTGTTGGGGTGTTGGAGGCGTGGGTGTGGTGTCATGGTACGTTGGGTGTAGTTTGTGTGGTGTTGTTGTGTGGGAGGTTTGGTGTGTTGTATGTGTTGGAGTGTGTGAGGGGTGGGGTGTGTAGGTGTTGTCACGTGTGTATGGGGTGTGGAGGGTGTGGTTGTTTTGTCTTGTTGGGGTGTAGGAGGCGTGGGTGTCTCTGTGTACTGTGTTGGGGTTGTGTCGTGTTTCTGTGTGGAGGTTTTGGTGTTGTCTGTGTTGGAGTGTGGAGGGGTGGGGTGCTGTGGGTGTTGTCTTGTGTTGGTGGTGTGGAGGGGAGTGTAATGTGGTGATTGTCTGTGTTGGGGTGTGGAAGGCGTGGGTGCCTGCAGTGTTGTGTCTGTGTTGGGGTGATGTGGTGTTGTCTTGATGTGTGGGAGGTTTGGTGTTGTCTGTGGTGGAGGGGGAGGGGTGGAGTGTCGTGGTGTTGTCTGTTGTTGGGGTGTGGAGGGGTGTGGTTGTGATGTGTTGGGGTGTGAGGAGTGGGTGTGTGTCTGTGTTGGGGTGTGTGGTGTTGTCTGGTGGGAGGTTTGGGTTGTCTGTGTTGGGAGTGGTGTGGAGGCGTGGGGGTGTGGTGTTGTCTGTGTTGGGGTGTGGACGGGTGTGGTGTTGTCTGTGTTGGGGTGTGGAGGCGTGGAGTGTGTGATCTGTGTGGGGGTGTTGGTGAGTTGTCTGTGTGGGAGGTTTGGTGTGTCTGTGTTGGAGGGTGGCGGGTGTGGGGGGTGTGGTGTTGTCTGTGTTGGGGGTGGAGGGTGGTGTGGTGTTGTCTGTGTTGGGTGTGGGGCGTGGGTGGTGTGTCTGTGCTGGGGTGTAGCTGGTGTTGTCTGTGTGGGAGGTTGGTGTTGTCTGTGTTGGGAGGTGGAGGGTGGGGTGGTGGTGTGTCTGTGTTGGGGTGTGGAGGGGTTGTGGTGTGTTCTGTGTTGGGCGTGTGGAAGGCGTGGGTGTTGTGTCTGTCGTTGGGGTGTGTGGGTTTGTCTGTGTGGGAGGTTGGTGTTGTCTGTGTGGAGTGTGGAGGGGTGGGGTGTGTGGTGTTTGTACTGTGTTGGGGTATGTGGAGGGGTTGTGGTGTTAGTCTGGGCTTTGGGTGTGGAGCGTGGTGTGTGTCTGTGTTGGAGGGTGGGTTGTGGTGTTGTCTGTGTGGGGAGGTTTCGGTGTTGTCGTGTTGGAGTTGTGGAGGGCGTTGGGTGTGTGTGGTGTTAGTCTGTGTTGGGGTGCGGAGGGTGTGGTGTTGTCTGTGTTGGGGTTAGTGGAGCGTGGGTGTGTGTCTGTGTTCGGGTGTTGTGTGTGTTGTGCTGTGTGGAGGTTTGGTGTTGCTGTGTTGGAGGGTGGAGGGGTGGGGTGTGTGGTGTTGTCTGTGTTGGGGTGTGGAGGGGTTGGTGTTGTCTGTGTTGGGGTGTGGAGGCGGGGTGGTGTGTCTGTGTTGGGGTTTGTGAGTGTTGTCTGTGTGGGAGAGGCCTTGGTGTTGTCTGTGTTGGAGGTGTGGAGGGGATGGGGTGTGTGGTGTTGTCTGTGTGGGGTGTGGAGGGAGTTGTGGTGTTGGTCTGTGTTGGGAGTGTGGAGGCGTGGTGTGTGTGCTGTGTTGGGGTGTGTGGTGTTGTCATAGTTGGGAGGTTTGGTGTGGTCTGTGTTGGAGGTGGAGGGCTGGGGGGTGTGGTGTTGTCTTGTGTTGGGGTGTGGAGAGGGGTGTGGCGCGACTTGTCTGTGTTGGGGTGTGGAAGGCGCTGGGATGTGAGTGTCTGTGTTGGGTGTGTGGTGATTGTCTAGTGTGGGAGGTTTGGTGTTGTATCTGTATGAGTGTGGAGGAGTTTGGGGTGTGTGGTGTTGTCTGTGTTGGGGTGTGTGGAGGGGATGTTGTGTGTCTGTGTTGGCGGATTAGGTGAGGATGCGTGGGGTTGTGCTGTGTTTGGGGTGTGGTGGTGTGTCTCGTGTGGGAGGTTGGTGTTGTCTGTGTTGGAGTGTGGAGGGGATGGGGGTGTGGTGTTGTCTGTGTTGGGGTGTGGAGGGGTAGTGGTGTTGTCTGTGTTGGTGGTGTGGAGGGCGTGGGTCGTAGGTCTGTGTTGGGGTGTGTGGTGTTGTCTGTGTGGGAGGGTTTGGTGGTTGTCTGTGTTGGACGTGTGGAGGGGTGGGGTGTGTGGTGTGTCCGTGTTGGGGTGTGAGGGAGGGGGTGTGGCTGTTATGTCTGTGTTGGGGTGTTGGAGGCGTGGTGGTGTGTTCTGTGTGGGGTGTGCTGGTGTTGTGTCTGTGTGGGAGTTTGGTGTTTCTGTGAGATTTGAGAGGTGTGGAGGGGTGGGAGTGTGTGGTGTTGCTGTGTTGAGGGTGTGAGGGGTGTGGTGTGTCTGTGTTGGGGTGGGAGGCGTGGGTGTGTTCTTGTCTGTGTAGGGTGTGTGGATTGTTGTCCTGTGTGGGATGCTTTGGTGTTGACTCTGTGTTGAGTGTGGAGGGGTGGGGTGTGTGGGGTTGTCTGTGTTGGGTTGTGGAGGGGTGTGTGTGTTGTCTGTGTTGGGGTGTGGAGGCACGGGGGTAGTGTTGTCTGGTGTTGGGGTGTGTTGGGTTGTCTGTGTGCGGAGGTATGGGTGTTGTCTGTGTTGAGTGTGGGAGGGGTGGGCTGGGGTGATGTGGTGTTGTCTGTGTGGGGTGTGGAGGGGTGTGGTGTTGTCTGTGTTTGGGGGTGGAGAGGCCCCGTGTGGGTTGTGTCTGTGTTGGGGATTGTTTGGTGTAGTCTGTGTGGGAGGTTTGGTGTTGCCTGTGTGGAGTGTGGAGGGTGGGGTGTGTGGTGTTGTCTGTGTTGGGGTGTGGAGCGGGGTGTGGTTTGTCGTGTATGGGTGTGGAGGCGTGGGTGTGGGTCGTGTTGGGGTGTTGGTGTTGTCTGTGTGGGAGGTTTGGTGGTTGTCTGGTTGGAGTGCTGGAGGGGTGGGGGGTGTGAGTGTTGTCTGTGTTGGGGTGTGGAGGGGTGTGGTGTTGTCCTGTGTTGGGGTGTGGAGGAGTGGGTGTGTGTCTGTGTTGGAGGTTGTGTGGTGTTGTCTGTGTGGGAGGTTGGTGTTGTCTGTGTTGGAGTGTGGGGGGGTGGGGATGTGTGGTGTTGTCATTGTGTGGGGTGTGGAGGGGTGTGGTGATTGTTGTGTTGGGGTGTGGAGGCGTGGGTGTGTGGTCATGTGTTGGGTGTGTGGTGTTGTCTGTGTGGGAGGTTTGGTGTTGTCTGTGTGGCGTGTGGAGGGTGGGGTGTGTGGTGTTGTCTGTGTTGGGGCTGTGGAGGGGTGTATGGTGTTGTCTGTGTTGGGTAGTGGAGGCGTTTGGGGTGTGTTGTGTTGAGGGTGTGTGGTGTTGTCTGTGTGGGAGGTTTGGTGTTGTTCTGTGTTAGAGGGTGGAGAGAGGTAGGGGTGTGTGGTGTTGTCTGTGTTGGGGTGTGGAGGGGTGTGGTGTTGTCTGTGTTGGCGGTGTGGAGGCGTGGTTGTGTGTCTCGTGTGGGGTGTGTGCTGTGGTAGTTGTCTCGTAAGTATATGGGAGGTTTGGTGTTGTCTGTTTGGAGTGTGGAGGGGTGGGGATGTGTGGATGTGTATGTGTTGGGGTGTGTGGAGGGGTGTCGGTGTTGTCACTGTGTGGGGGTGTGGAGGCGTGGGGTGTGTCTGCGTTGGGGTGTGTGGTGTTGTCTGTGTGGGAGAGTTTGGTGTGTTGTCAGTGTTGGACGTGTGGAGGGGTTGAGGGTGTGTGGTTTGTTGTCTGTGTTGGGGGTGTGGAGGGGTGTGGTGTTGTTCACGTGTTGGGGTGTGGAGGGCGGGGTTCTGTGTGTCTGTGTTGGGGTGTGTGCGTGTTGTCTGTGTAGGGAGGTTATGGTGTTGTCTGTGTTGGAGTGTGTGGGGATGGGGTGTGTGGTGTTGTCTGTGTAATGGGGTGTGGAGGGGATGTATGGTGTTGACTGTGTTGGGGTGTGGAGATCGGCGAGCGTGCCTGTCTAGTGTTGTGGTTGGTAGGTGTTGTCTGTGTGGGAGGTTTTTGGGTGTTGTCTGTGTTTGGAGTGTGGAGGGGTGGGTGGGTGGTGTTGTCTGTGTTGCGGGTTGTGGAGGGGTGTGGTGTTGTCGTGTTGGGGTGTGGAGGCGTGGGTGTGATGTCTGGTGGGGTGTGTGTTTGTGGTGTTGTCTGTGTGGAGGTTGGTGTTGTCTTGTGTTGGAGTGTGAGGGGTGGGGTGTGTGGGTTGTCTGGTGTTGGGGTGATGGAGGGGTGTGGTGTTGTACTGTATTGGGGTGTGGAGGCGTGGGTGTGTGTCTGTGTTGGGTGTGTGTGTTGTCTGTGTGGGAGGTTTGGTGTTGTCTGTGTTGGAGGTTGGAGGGGTGGGGTGTGTGGTGTTAGTCTGTGTTGGGGTGTGGAGGGGATGTGGTGTTGTCTGTTGTTGGGGTTGGAGGGGGGGTGTGCTGCACTTGTGTCGTGTGGCGGTGTGTGGTGTTGTCTGTGTGGGAGGTTTGGTGTGTCTTGTGTTGGAGTGTGGAGGGGTGGGGTGGTGGTGTTGTCTGTGTTGGGGTGGGAGGGGTGTGGTTGTGGTGTTGTCTGTGTTATGGGGTGTGGAGGCGATGGTAATGATGTCTGTAGTTGGGGGTGTGGTGTGTCTGTGTGGAGGTTTGGTGTTGTCTGTGTTGGGAGTGTGGAGGGGGGGGTGTGTGGTGTTGTCTGTGTTGGGGTGTGGAGGGGTGTGGTGTTGGTCGTGTTGGAGGTGTGGAGGCCGTGGGTGTGTGTCTGTGTTGGGGTGTGTGGTGTTGTCTGTGTGGAGGTGGTTGTTGTCTGTGGTTGGAGTGTGGAGGGTGGGGGGTGTGTGGTGTGTCTGTGTTGGGGTGTGGGGGGGGTGGTGTTGTCTGTGTGGGTGGGGGAGGCGGGGTGTGTGTCTGTGTTGGGGTGTTGTGGTGTTGTCTGTGGAGGTTTGGTGTGTCTGTGTTGGAGGGAGGGGTGGGAGGTGTGGTGTTGTCTTGTGTGGGAGTGTGGAGGGGTGAATGTGGTAGTTGGTCTGTGTTGGGGATGTAGGAGGCCGCTGGGTGTAGTGTCTGTGTGGGGTGTGTGGTGTGTCTGTGGGGAGGTTTGGTGTTGTCTGTGTTGGAGTGTGGAGGCGGTGCGGCGTGTGTGGTGTTGTCTGTGTTGGGGTTGTGGAGGGGTGTGGTTGGTTGGTCTGGTTGGGTGTGGAGGCGTGGGTGTGTGTCTGTGTTGGGGTTGTCTGGTGTTGTCTGTGTGGGAGGTTTGGTGTTGTCTGTGTTGGAGATCGTGGAGGGGTGGGGTGTGTGGAGTGTTTTGTCTGATGTCTGGGGTGTGGGGGTGTGGTGTTGTTCTGTGTTGGCGGTGTGGGAGGCCGTGGTGTTGTGTGTCTGTGTTGGGGTGTGTGGTGTTGTCTGTGTGGGAGGTATTGAGTGTGTCTGGGTTGGAGGTGTGGAGGGGTGGGGTGTGTGCGTGTTGTCTGTAGTTGGGGTGTTGTGGAGGGGTTTGTGGGTTTGTCTGTGTTGGGGTGTTGGAGGCGTGGGTGTGGTGTCGTGTTGGGGGTGGGGGTGTTGTCTGAATCAACACCCTCTCTCTCTCTCTCTCTCTCCTCTCTCTCTCTCTCTCTCTCTCTCTCTCTTCTCCTCTCTCTCTCTCTCTCTCTCCCCTCTCTCTCCTACACAAAACACACACACACACACAGATAGATAAATCCCCAAATAAATACATCAAATTCTTGGCATTACAAGATGACATCCACACAACATACATAGCAAGTGAAGGAGTGAATGGGAAGAGGATGAAAGAAGAAAGAAATGAATGAAATGAATGACGGAACGGAGGTATGCGGAGAGGGGAAGAAGGATGAATGGCTGGGGGGGAAGGGGAAGGGGGGAGGGAGACAATAGCTAAGGGGGGGGGGGGAAA
>JACEEZ010025469.1:22500-25000 GCA_016584305.1 Chionoecetes opilio
GGGTCAGGAGTGTCTGTGTGGCGGTGTTGAAGGCTTGGGTCAGGAGTGTCTGTTGGCGGTGTTGAAGGCTCGGGGTCAGGAGTGTCTGTGTGGCGGTGTTGAAGGCTCGGGTCAGGAGTGTCTGTTGGCGGTGTTGAAGGCTCGGGGTCAGGAGTGTCTGTTGGGCGGTGTTGAAGGCTCGGGGTCAGGAGTGTCTGTGTGGCGGTGTTGAAGGATCGGGGTCAGGAGTGTCTGTGTTGGCGGTGTTGAAGGCTCGGGGTCAGGAGTGTCTGTATGGCGGAGTTGAAGGCTCGGGGTCAGGAGTGTCTGTATGGCGGTGTTGAAGGCTCGAGGGTCAGGAGTGTCTGTGTGGCGGTGTTGAAGGCTCGGGGTCAGGAGTGTCTGTATGGCGGTGTTGAAGGCTCGGGGTCAGGAGTGTCTGTATGGCGGTGTTGAAGGCTCGGGGTCGGAGTGTCTGTGTGGCGGTGTTGAAGGCTCGGGGCTCAGGGGTTGTGTGGCGGTGTTGAAGGCTCGGGTCTGTGTGGCGGTGTTGAAGGCTCGGGGTCAGGTGTCTGTGTGGCGGTGTTGAAGGCTCGGGGTCAGGAGTGTCTGTGTGGCGGTGTTGAAGGGCTTGGGGTCAGGAGTGTCTGTGTGGCGGTGTTGAAGGCTATCGGGGTCAGGAGTGTCTGTGTGGCGGTGTTGAAGGCTCGGGGTCAGGAGTGTCTGTGTGGCGGTGTTGAAGGCTCGGGTCAGGAGTGTCTGGTGGGCGGTGTTGAAGGCTCGGGGTCAGGAGTGTCTGTGTGGCGGTGTTGAAGGCTCGGGGTCAGGAGTGTCTGTGTGGCGGTGTTGAAGGCTCGGGGTCAGGAGTGTCTGTGTGGCGGGGTTGAAGGCTCGGGGTCAGGAGTGTCTGTGTGGCGGTGTTGAAGGCTCGGGGGCAGGAGGGTCTGTGTGGCGGTGTTGAAGGCGGGGTCAGGAGTGTCTGTGTGGCGGTGTTGAAGGCTCGGGGTCAGGAGTGTCTGTGTGGCGGTGTTGAAGGCTCGGGGGCAGGAGTGTCTGTGTGGCGGTGGTTTAAGGCTCGGGGTCAGGAGTGTCTGTGTGGCGGTGTTGAAGGCTCGGGGTCAGGAGTGTCTGTGTGGCGGTGTTGAAGGCTCGGGGGCAGGAGTGTCTGTGTGGCGGTGTTGAAGGCTCGGGGTCAGGAGTGTCTGTGTGGCGGTGTTGAAGGCTCGGGGGCAGGAGTGTCTGTGTGGCGGTGTTGAAGGCTCGGGGTCAGAGTGTCTGTGTGGCGGTGTTGAGGCTCGGGGGCAGGAGTGTCTGTGTGGCGGGTTGAAGGCTCGGGGTCAGGAGTGTCTGTGTGGCGGTGTTGAAGGCTCGGGTCAGGAGTGCTGTGTGGCGGTGTTGAAGGCTCGGGGTCAGGAGTGTCTGTTGGCGGTGTTGAAGGCTCGGGGTCAGGAGTGTCTGTGTGGCGGTGTTGGAAGGCTCGGGGTCACGGGGTGTCTGTGTGGCGGTGTTGAAGGCTCGGGGGCAGGAGTGTCTGTGTGGCGGTGTTGAAGGCTCGGGGTCAGAGTGTCTGTGTGGCGGTGTTGAAGGCTCGGGGTCAGAGTGTCTGTGTGGCGGTGTTGAAGGCTCGGGGTCAGGAGTGTCTGTGTGGCGGGTTGTTGAAGGCTCGGGGTCACGAGTGTCTGTGTGGCGGTGTTGAAGGCTCGGGGCAGGAGTGTCTGTGTGGCGTGTGTTGAAGGCTCGGGTCAGGAGTGTCTGTGTGGCGTGCTTGAAGGCTCGGGGTCAGGAGTGTCTGTGATGGCGGTGTTGAAGGCTCGGGGTCAGAGTGTCTGTATGGCGGTGTTGAAGGCTCGGGTCAGGAGTGTCTGTGTGGCGGTGTTGAAGGCTCGGGTCAGGAGTGTCTGTGGCGGTGTTTGAAGGCTCGGGGTCAGGAGTGTCTGGGGCGGGTGGTGGGCAGGAGTGTCTGTTGGCGTGTTGAAGGCTCGGGGTCAGGAGTGTCTGTGTGGCGGTGTTGAAGCTCGGGGTCAGGAGTGTCTGTTGGGGTGTTGAAGGCTCGGGGTCAGGAGTGTCTGTTGGCGGTGTTGAAGGCTCGGGTCAGGAGTGTCTGTGTGGCGGTGTTGAAGGCTCGGGGTCAGGAGTGTCTGTGTGGCGGGTTGAAGGCTCGGGGTCAGGAGTGTCTGTGTGGCGGTGTTGAAGGCTCGGGGTCAGGAGTGTCTGTGTGGCGGTGTTGAAGGCTCGGGGTCAGGAGTGTCTGTGTGGCGGTGTTGAAGGCTCGGGGTCAGGAGTGTCTGTGTGGCGGTGTTGAAGGCTCGGGGGCAGGAGTGTCTGTGTGGCGGTGTTGAAGGCTTGGGGTCAGGGGTGTCTGTGTGGCGGTGTTGAAGGCTCGGGGGCAGGAGTGTCTGTGTGGCGGTGTTGAAGGCTTGGGGTCAGGAGTGTCTGGATCCGTTTGTTCATGGACACATTTTTTTTTTTACTCCATCATATTCATATTTTGTATATTTTGCTTTTCAGAGTGTTGGTTTCA
>JACEEZ010025469.1:30000-42500 GCA_016584305.1 Chionoecetes opilio
CATACTGCAACTACTACAAACCTACTACTATACTACAAAAATAATAATATAATAATACAATACATACACTACTGAAACTCCTCCCCCTTTAACCACTACCAACAACTCTTCCTCCTCCTACTACTACTACCACTACTACGATTACTACTCCTCCTACTACTACCACTAATACCACCACTACTACTACCACCACTATAACTAACTACTACCACTACTACCACCACTATTACTACCAC
The DNA here is from genome assembly GCA_016584305.1 of Chionoecetes opilio. Taxonomy (NCBI): domain Eukaryota; kingdom Metazoa; phylum Arthropoda; class Malacostraca; order Decapoda; family Majidae; genus Chionoecetes; species Chionoecetes opilio. Next base: position 30,237 of record JACEEZ010025469.1, read on the forward strand.
CACTATACTACTACTACTACCACCAGTAAAATCAATAACAAAAAAAATACTAATAACAATAACAATAACAGCCACTACGCCACACCCCCCTCATCCCCCCAGTTCCCACGCCTCACCTGCCCACTAATTAGGCTGTAGCACCTTGACACCTCCTGACGAGGGTTGCATCACGGAGGGGCGTGTAGTACTAATCACCTGAGTCCCACCTGTGATGAGACGTTTTTTTTGTAGGTGTGAATGTTGTGATGATGTGTGATGTTGTGATGGTGTTCTTGTGATGTTGTAATGATGGTGTTGATGATTGTTGTGATGATGTTGTGATGTGTGATGTTATGTTAAGCTGTGATGGTGTTGATTGTTGTTGTGATGTTGTGTGATGTTGTGATGGTGTTGATTGTTGTTGTGATGGTGTTGTGATGCTGTGTGATGTTGTGATGGTGTTGATTGTTGTTGTGATGGTGTTGTGATGTTGTGTGATGTTGTGTGATGTTGTGATGGTGTTGTGTGATGTTGTGATGGTGTTGATTGTTGTTGTGATGATGTTGTGTGATGTTGTGATGGTGTTGTGTGATATTGTGATGGTGTTGATTGTTGTTGTGATGATGTTGTGATGTGTGATTTTGAGATTTCTCCATGTTTGTTTCTTATTTACAGTTTGTTATTAAGATTTAGAGTTATAATTATAGATTGCTAGTTGTATTTCATTTTCCTTAATGTCTTTGTTTGCTGTTTTTGTAGGTGTGATGTCTGGTATTGTTATTACTATTAGTTTCATATAATTACAGTTAGCATTACTATATTTATTACTAGTATTAATCAAAAACTATTCATGCAAGAAGTCAATACTAACTCTGAGAAGGAAAGTGCGATCATTTTTTTCAATTTCCAGTATTTTACAGTATATCATCGCTTTCGTTTCTCTCTCTCTCACTCTCTTTATCTTTCTCTTTCTCTCTCTTTCTTTCTCTCTTTTCTCTCTTTCTTTCTCTCTTTTTTCTCTTTTATTTCTCATTTTTTTCATTTTTTTTTTTTTTTTTCACACACCACACACACACACACACACAACACACAACACACCACACACACACACACACTTCTAAAACTCCAGTTAGTGGTAGCAGGAGGTTTTACAACCGAGAAATCCCCGGGGTTTAATCCCCTGGGGGAGCGAAGACAGACGGGCGGTCTTCTTTAAACCCGAGCCCCCCCGTCCCCCAGCTGAATGGGTACCGGGTGTTGCCGGGGGGTTTTGAAACCCCCCTCGTGGGGTGTAGATTTCGGCTAACACTAAAAATAAGATGAATGATAAAATGTTGATATGGGACGGGGCCCTACGATGTGCTCAGGCCTGTAAAATATACTAGAGAAGAAAAAAAAAAAAAAACCACACACAAAAAAAAACACACAACAAAAACACACACACACACACACACACACACACACACACACACCCCACACACACCCAACACCACACACACACAAGACAAACAACCCCACCCCCCACAATTTTCATGTGCACTCAACATTTTCCTTGGCATAAGAAAACCCTAACTTCTCCAGGTGACTCGATCAGTTTTCACCTGTCACCTGAGGGACGCCGCTGATTGGCCGGCCAGAGCGTCAATCCACCAATAGGAAAGCAGGTTTATAAAATACTCATTTTACAAAATTTAATTTTTTTTTTTTTTCCCCTTTTTTCTTTTTTTTTCTTCTTTTTTTTCCCCCTTTTTTTTTCCCACATTTTTTTTTTTTTTCCCTTTTTTTTTTTTTTTTCTTTTTTTTTTTCCATTTTTTTTTCCTCCTTTTTTTTTTTTTTTTTTTTTTCCCCCTTTTTTTTTTTTTTTTTTTTTTTTTTTCCACTTTTTCTTTTTTCCCCCATTTTCTTTTTTTTTTTTTTTTTTTCCCTTTCTTTTGTTTTCCCCTTTTCTTTTTTCCCTTTTTTTTTTTTTTTTTTTTTTTTTTTCCCCCCATTTTTTTCTTTTTTTTTTTTTTTTTTTTTTTTTTTTTTTTTTTTTTTTTTTTTTTTTTTTTTTTTTTTTTTTTCCCACATTTTCTTCTTTTTCCCACATTTTCTTCTTTTTCTCACATTTTCTTCTTTTTTCCCACATTTTCTTCTTCTCCCACATTTTCTTTTTATTTCCCAAATTTCTTCTTTTTCCTCACATTTTCTTTTTCTCACATTTTCTTCTTTTTCTCATTTTCTTCTTTTTTCCCACATTTCCTTTTTTTCCTCCACATTTTCTTCTTTTTTCTCACATTTTCTTATTTCCCAAATTTTCTTTTTTCTCACATTTTCTTCTTTTTTTCCACAAATTTCTTCTTTTTTCCCACATTTTCTTCTTTTTTCTCACATTTTCTTATTTTCCCAAATTTTCTTTTTTCCCACATTTTCTTCTTTTTTCCCATATTTTCTTTTTTTTCCTCACATTTTCTTCTTATTTCCAAATTTTCTTCTTTTTTCCCAAATTTTTTTTTTTCTCTCACATTTTCTTTTTTTTCCCTCACATTTTCTTCTTTTTTCCCACATTTTCTTCTTTTTTCCCACATTTTCTTCTTTTTTCCCACAAATTTCTTCTTTTTTCCCACATTTTCTTAATTTTTCTCACATTTCCTTTTTTTCCCCACATTTTCTTGACACATCTGCTTCTTTTTTTCAGTAATTTTATCCATCATCTTAATACTTTCATAATAATTCGTCCCGGCATAAATCAGACACCATTCACCGCCGTCGTTTTCCTGCTATGTTTATCCACCAAACCAAACACTTTTCTAGACCTTTAGTTAGAGTTAGTTTAGTTAGAGAGTTAGTTAAGAGTTAGAGTTTTAACGAAATATGACAGAATAAAACTTTACTCAATGGTTTTTTTTTCGCTATTCTGAGCATGTAGATTATAAATATTAGACGTATACTAAGAAAAGTATAAAAAAAAGTAGTTAAGAAGAGTAACAATAAATGCGTTTTTTTTATGTACCTTATAATTTGGTTTAAGAAATGCATAGTTTATAATATGACATTGTAATTCACACTTCTTTAAATACTATACCATTAACAGACGTCGCTTGAAGGTACAGAAACGTAGACTTATGAAGAGTAAAAATATATGTGTGCTTTTAATGTACCTTATAATTTGGTTATAAGAAATGTCTAGCTTTTATTACGACATTGCAATTCACTAGTCATTAAATAGGGACTACGTAGCCTTCAGGTGGACTCAAGTTAATCACTGTAATCATTGTTTTCACCTTCCTACACGTCAATTATCCCCCTTGCTATCCAGTACCGCAGCTAAGAATGTAGGAACAAGGCATTATAACAGTGCTTTCATGCTACAGTGCAATATAACAGTGCTTTCATGCTAGGTCACTGGTTCTCAACTCGTTTCAAGCCATGAACAACTAGCCCAATTTGAAGAAAAAAAATCGTGGACCATCTCCTTATCCTACTACTACCACTACTACTAACCACCACTACTACTACATCCTACTAACCACCACTACTACTACATCCTACTAACCACCACTACTACTACCACCACTACTACTACCATTAATACCACCACTACTACTACCACCACTACTACTACCACTAATACCACCACTACTACTACCACTACTACTACCACCACTACTACTACCACTAATACCACCACTACTACTACCACTACTACTACCACCACTACTACCACCACTACTACTACCACCACTATACTACTTTAACTACCACCACTACTACTACCACCACTATACTACTTTAACTACCACCAGTATAATCAATAACAAAAACAATACTAATATTAACAACAATAACAACTTCAATCTCCTAGACTTTAAAGATATGATGAAAAAAGGGTAGATAGCAAACATATCCATTTTAAATATATTTCCTATAGATATAAAGTAAACATTTTCAGAAATAAATAAAATAATATTAAGACAGCTAACATTTTGGTTTCAAATATATTTAATTTATTTTCTAAATACCGTGAACGTCCTGTGAACCACTAAAAAAGCCACCATGGACCACTGTTATGGACCATGGACCAGTTGAGAACCACTGTCTTAACCCCTTGAGAACCAGAACGTTATTTTCATTGCAATATAACCACCATTCAACGATTTTAATATATAAAGTGAGAGGGAAGAGGAAGGGAAGGGAAGGGAAGAGGAAGGGAAGGGAAGGGAAGAGGAAGGGAAGGGAAGGGAAAGGAAGGGAAGAGAGAGAGAGAAGGGAGGGGAAGGGGAGAAAGAGAGGGTAGTGGATAAAATAAGGGGGAAGAGGATGGAAGGGAAGTGGAGAGTGTATGGGGGAGGGGAAGGAAGGGAAGAGGAAGGGAGGGGAGGGAGTGGATAGAGTAAAGAGGGAAGAAGGAAAAGGGAAGGGACGCAAAGCAATATTATATAGATATGACCTGCTTAATATCCTTGTCCATTAGCTAATCTGGTTTATTTAGTTACTTTTTCGTAGTTTCATGGCTAATAACAAACGATTTCATATAGCAAAGGAAAGATCTGGGCGTGAAAGGGTTAAACAATCCTGACATGAGCTGGCAATACCTTACCTCATGTTAATAGCATCTCAATGACCTGTGTCACCTGGGATTTAATGTCTCCAGGGATTTAATGTCACCTTGGACTGTAGAACAATTAACCGTATCTAGCACATTTTTGAAGTAAATATACAGTAAAACCTCTCATAGTCGGACTAATTGGGCCAAGGAGTGGTCCGAGCAATGCGATCCGAATAATGGGGAGATTATATATGGGGGATATGTTTAAAAAAACAAAAAAAAAAAATCTATGTGTTAGCTGCTAGAATTTGGACCCTATAAAAAAAAAACTAAAAAAAAAAACTAAAAAAAAAAAAAAATCTAGGTGTATATAGGAAATTTAGGTGTATATAGAAATATAGCTAGGAAATTTCGACCCCTAAAAAAAAAAAAAAAAAAAAAAAAGGTCCGAGTAATGTCAAAGTCCGAATAATGAGGGTCCGAATACGAGAAGTTTTACTGTATATATTTAGCATCCATTAATCTTGTAAAATCCCTACATTTCACCCTATATGAAGACTTCACTCTGTTTCAACTTAAATTACTCTTAGATTCACGCTCGTACAAACAATAAACTTGATCTTAATATCTATACATTTAAATTTAGTATATATTAAGCATTTATTTACCTAGAAAAACCCATATTTTGCACCCTAAATAAAGACATAACCCTAATTCACCCTAAGAAATAGCAGTCACCCTCGTCACAGTAATTTCTCTTAACGTTCCCATACACACCCTGGACACATTTAAAGGTCTCCTGCCCCCTGTCACCCTTCCCTTCACCCTGTAACACCCTGTAACACCCTGTAACACCCTGTAACGCCCTATAACGTCATCCTTCCCTTTCATCTTTCACTCATAGACAGAACCAGTTTTTCTGTATCCCTTCAAGTGGTCATTATCTCCCCTTTCCTCCTGGGAGAGAGACCTTTCCCTTCATCTCTCCCTCCATCAACCTCATCAACCTCCTCCTCCTCCTCCTCCTCCTCCTCCAATTTTTTCTGTGTCTTTCTCCTCTTCCTCCTGACCTCGTCTTTCTTTTCTACCTCCCTCCTGTATCCGTGATCTCTCTCCTCTCTCTCTCTCTCTCTCTCGTCTCTCTCTCATCTCTCTCCTCTCTCCCTCTCATCTCTCTCTCTTCTCTGCTCATCTCTCCTCTCTCTCTTCTCTCTCTCCTTATTATTATTATTGGTTACTGGTATTGTTGTCATCAATCTTCTTACTTAAAATTATTAGTATGTCATGTATATCAATAGTCCACTTTAGTCGCACGGAGACAACGACATTATCACAGCATGAGGTCCATAAAGATCTTGGGCTTAATGGACCGTGGCTTTTACGACTGAGGATTGATAACTTGAAACCTATTGATATTACCCACCAAATAAACTATCAACTAACTAACTCCTCTCCTTCTCTCTCTCTCTCTCTCTCTCTCTCTCTCTCACTCTCTCCTCTCTCTCCTCTCTCCTCTCTCTCTCCTCCTCTCCTCTCTCTCCTCGTCTCTCTCTCTCTCTCTCTCTCGCTCTCTCTCTCTTCTCTCTCTCTCTCTCTCTCTCTCCGTCTCTCTCTCTCCTCTCTGTAAGAATCGTATCAAGAAGCCATAATTATCTGTACATTTGATCTAATTTTACTGAACATCATCAATTCTTCGCCTTTTTACTGATCAATAATTATTATAATGTACGAAATTTTCTTTTTGTTTAGGGAGTTTGTTTCCATTTCGTGTTGTTGCTTTTCTTACACACTCTCTCTCTCTCTCTCTCTCTCTCTCTCTCTCTCTCTTCAAAGTCGGTCTCTCTCACTCTCTCTCGTCTTCTCGTCTCTCTCCCTCTCTCTCTCTCTCTCTCTTTTCGTGCTGCTTATTATTTACATTTCTCTAACACAAGTTTCTTCAAGTAGATTTTTTCTATCACAACAAATACATCACTCAACTAAACCACAAAAATTTGCATGAATATTTTCCTTCATCACTAATAACACCATCATAATCACAAATAATAATACTAATACTAATACTAATACAATAATAATATACTAATACTAATAATAATACTAATACTAATAATAATAATAATAATAACAATAAAAATAGAAATAAGACCAGTAATAAACCAAGGCAATAATGATAAAATTATCGATGAAGATGTGCAAAAACCCCGTTCGAAAGGGCCTGAAGGAGAGAGAGAGAGAGAGAGAGAGAGAGGAGTAGAGAGAGAGAGAGGAGAGAGAGAGAGCGGAGAGAGAGAGATAGAGAGAGGGTGTGGGGGCAGTCAGATGATGGAAGAACTGAGGAAGAGAAGAGAGGGGAGCTGAGAAGTAGAGGGAAGGGGGGAGTGGATAGTGATGGGGAAGAGGAAGGGAATTGAGAAAGAGGGTGAGGGGGAAGCGAGTAGATAAAGTGAAGGGAGAAGGGAAGGGAAGGGGAAGAGGGAAGAGGAAGGGAAGAAGGGAAGGTAATGGGTTAAAAAAAATTTTTAATAGGGGGGAAAGGAAGGAAGGGGAGGGATTGGTAAGAGGAAGGAAGAGGAAGGGAGAGGAAGGGAAAGAGGAAGGGACGAGGAAGGGAGGGAAGGGAGTTGATCTAGTAAAGAGGGAAGAAGGAAAGGGAAGGGACGGAAAGGAAGGGAAGGGGAAGAGGAAGGGAAGGGAGGGGAATGGATACAGTAAAGATGAAGGGGAGGGGAAGGGAAGGGGTGGAGGAAGGAAGAGAGGGTCGTGATAGAGAGTAAGGGGGAAGAAGAAGGAAGGGAGGGGAGAGGGGGAAGGGGAAGAGGAAAGGGGAAGGGAAGGGAAGGGAAGGAAGATGAAGGGGAGGGGAAGGGAGGTGCCAAGACCAGTTGTTACAAACGGTCTGGTCAGTTTTAGCAGCAATGGCCCGAGGGAGAGAAAGATGCCGAGGGCGGGCCACTCTCTCTCTCTCTTCTCTCTCTCTTCTCTCTCTCTCTCTCTCTCTCTCTCCTCTCTCTCTCTCTCTCTCATCTCTGTTTGTGCACCCGTTAGCAACACACTACAACGACACACACACGACACAACACACCTGTTTAAGAGGCATCTCTCTCTCTCTCTCTCTCTCTCATCTCTCTCATCTCTCTCGTCTCTTCTCTCTCTCTCCTCTCTCTCATCTCTCTCGCTACTCTCTCTCTCTCTCTCTTCCCCCTCCCTCCCTCCACCACGCCCTCACTTTCCACTAACCACGGTACTAGACACGCCTTCTCCACATTGACTCCACACACACACACACCCTACCACACACCACACACACACCATACCCACAGAACAGAACACACACAACACACACACACACCACACACCAGCAAATAAATCAGAATATAATTTAAGTATAAAACATTTAATATCTTCAACAGGAGTAAAAATCTAATAAAATCTAAGAAAAATAATGAATAAAATGAACAAACATGGATACGACGCTGTTTGTCGAGAGAGAGAGAGAGAGAGAGAGAGAGAGAGAGAGAGAGAGAGAGAGAGAGAGAGAGAGAGAGAGAGAGAGAGAGAGAGAGGAGAGAGATAGAGAGAACAATGATTTTAAATGAGCAAAAAATAAAATAATAATAACAGCTACATAAACATCTCGAAGATATATTAAGAGAGTGAGAGAGAGAGAGAGAGAAGAGAGAGAGAGAGAGCAGATAGTAGAGAGAGAGAGAGAGAGTGAGAGAGAAGGTAAGGAAGCATCTCGCTCTCTCTCGTACTCTCTCTCTCTCTCTCTCTCTCTCTCTCTCTCATCTCTCTCGCTATCTCTCTCTCTCTCTCTTCTCTTCTCTCTCTCTCTCTCTGCTCTCCTCTCCGTACCTGCCTGTCATAATACAATGATACGGCAGCTGCCCTTAATAATAATATAATCTAATAATAATAATAATAATAATAATAATAATACATTATAATAATAATAATAATAATAATAACAAAAGGCTCTTCAGGTGAATCGTTAATTAGTTCATTTTCTTACTCACTTCCGGGACAAAAAATGATGAAAACTAAATCTGACATCCATATTCGAGAGAGAGAGAGAAGAGAGAGAGAAGAGAGAGAGAGAGAGAGAGAAGAAGGAGAGTAGAGAGAGAGAGAAGAGAGAGAGAGCGAAGAGAGAGAGAACAGGTAGCAGTAAATAACAAGGACATTTAACTTTATAATTATATTTAGAATAGCGCATACCATTCTTATCTAATTTGTGGAATGCCGGCTTTGGAGAGGTCAGTGAGGCGAGGGGAGAGGAGATGAGAGAGAGAGAGAGAGAGAGGACAGAGAGAGAGAGGAGAGAGAGGAGAGAGAGAGAGAGAGAGAGAGAGAGAGAGAGAGAAGAGAGAGAGAGACTTTGAAACTTCTAACACACTAGTACAGGGAGGAGGGAGGGAGGGGGGAGTGGAGGGAGGGCGGGAGGGAGGGAGGGAGGGAGGGTACAGAGAGAATGGGAAGAGTGGAATATACACAAGGGAAAGCTCCAATTCCTCCTCCATCAGTCCTTCTCCTCTCTCTCTCTCATCTCTTCACTCTCTCCTCTCTCTCTCTCTGGTTATCTCGTATCAGCAATTTCTACTATAATAAATAAATATAGATATAAATGCTAGAGATTAGAGAGAGAGAGAGGAGAGAGAGAGAGAGAGAGAGAGAGCGAGAGAGAGAGAGAGAGAGAGAGAGAGAGATATAGAGAGGAGAGATAGAGAGAGTAGCGAGAGAGAGAGAGAAAGAGAGAGAGAGAAGTAGAGAGAGAGAGAGAAGAGACGAGAGGAGAGGAGGATAGAGAGAGAGCAAGAGGAGGAGGAGAGAGGAGAGAGGAGAGGATAGCGAGACGAGAGAGAGCCACCATGAGATGCTCAAAACGAGGGCCAGTTTTCCTCTCCCTTTCCTCCCCCTGATCTCAGGAAGAACAAAAATCATTTACCATTTTTTTCTCGCTACCCAGTTTTTTTTCGAAAAAAAAGAAAAATACGAAGATCACTCTTGTCTTGCGGATGCCGGTGGTGGTGGTGGTGGTGTGGTGGTTGGTGGTGGTGGTGGTGTGGGTGTTGATACCTGAATACATAGGACTACAGAAGGAAAGAACAGATACCAGAAAGACCTATTGGTCTATACGAGGGTATCTTGCTGAACTCCTACTACTAACTATCAACTACATGTAAGAGACAGTTGGAAAATTATACCATGTCCTTAAAGAAGATAGGAACATGGAATTCGTAGTGCAGAATGAATTAGGATCGAAGTATCTAACTACCTCCTCTACCACTAATCGATCCGGGGACTTACAATACAACTCACAGGGCAATATCAAACCCTTTCATTACAGTAACGCGTCCATCTGTTTTAAAAGTAGTTATTGTTCTGCTTCGAGAACATTTTGCTGGTAATCGTTATTTTTGTGATGGTAGTGTTGGTGTTGTTTGGTGTTGGTGGTGGTTGTGGTGTTGGTGGTGTGGTGGTGGGAGTGGTGGTGGTGGTGGTGTTGGTGTTGGTGTGGTTGTGGTGGTGGTGGTGGTGGTGTGGTGGTGGTGGTGTTTGTTGTTGTTGTTGTTGTTGTTTGTTGTTGTTTGTTGTTGTTTTTGTGTTGTTGTTGTTTGTTGTTGTTGTTGTGGTGGTGGTGGTGGTGGTGGTGGTGATGTTGATGGGTGTGGTTGGTGGTGGTGGTGGTGGTGGTGGTGTGTGGTGGTGGTGTGGGGTTGGTGGTGGTGGTGTTGGTGGTGGTGCTGTGGTGGTGATAATAATCTGATTTAAAAAAAAGGCAAATTTAAAAGTCGACAGGAAGAAGAAAAATCAATGCAAATAAAATACGAGATCAACACATAATAGTGAAGGAGAAGGGAGGGAGAAGAGGGAGAAATGGAGGAACAGGCGAGAGAAGGAGGAGAAGGAGAGAAAAAGAAAAAGAAAGAAAAGAAACATGAGAAAAGAAAGAAAGATAAAGAAAGTAGGAGAAAAAAGGCGAAAGAAGATGATGTTCTGATCACTTTCATCTAATTTTTCTTTCTCTCTCTCTCTCTCTCTCTCTCTCTCTCTCGTCTCATCTTCTCCTCTCTCTCTCTCTTCTCTCTCTCTCTCTCTCTCTCTCTCTCCCATCTCTTTATTATTTCTTCCTTCCTTCCTATTTATTCTTCTTTCTTTCCTTCTTTTTTTCTATCTCCTCCTCCTTCCTTCATCTCTTCTTTCATTCCATCCCCTCTCTCTATTACTTAACTTTACCTTCCTTCCTCCTTCATTCCCTCAATCCCTTCCTCCTCCTCCTCCTTTCTTCTTCTTCTTCTTCTCCTTCTTCTTCTTCTCTTCCTCCTCCTCCTCCTCCTCCTCCTCCTCCTCCTCCTCCTCCTCCCTCCTCCTCCTCCTATCCTTTTTACATACTCTATTCTCACTAAACTATCTTTCATGTCTATATTTTTACTCTTTCCTCCATTTCCCTTTCCTCCTCTACCCTCTTTCTTCCCTTTCTAAGCATGCCTATTCACTCCACTTTAAAACACACACACAGAACAAGACCCACACACACAGAACAAGACCCACACACACAGAACAAGACCCCCACATACAACAAGACCCACACACACAAACAAGAACCACACTCCAGGAACAATACCCACACATGGACTACCGAACAGACCCACACACACAGAACAAGACCCACACACACAGAACAAGACCCACACACACAGAACAAGACCCACACACACAGAACAAGACCCACACATCACAGAATAAAGACCCACCACACAAAACAAGAACCACAACACACAGAAACAAGACCCCACAACACACCGAACAAGACCCACACCACATACAAACCTCACACACACAGAACAGACCCCATACACACAGAGCAAGAACCCACACACACAGACAAGACCCACACACACCAGAACGACCCTACACACCCAAAACAAGACACCACCCACAGAACAACCCACACACACTAGAACAATACCCACCACAGCTATATACAAGACCCCACACCAAAACAAAGACAACCACTACAGAACAAGACCTCACAACACACAAACAAGACCACACACACGAAAAGACCCCACACACACACTAACAAGACCCCACACACAGAACAAGCCCGCACCCACACAACAATACACACACACACATAACAGACCCCACACACAGAACGACCCAACACACACACAGAACAAGCCCCACACACACATAACAAGACCACACACACCAGAACAAGAACCCACACACCCAAAAAAGACCACACAACACAGAACAAGACCACACACATAGAACAAGACCCACACTACCCCTAAACAAGACACACACACAAAGAACAAGAGCCCACACAGTCTCCCAAAACAAGACACACACCCACAGACCAAACCCACACACCCAAAACCAGACCACACACACAGAACAATATCCACACCTAGAACAAGACCCACACCACGACAAACCCACACACACAGAACAGACCCACACACCAACAGTAACAAGACCCACACCACAGAACAAGACCCCACACACACACAGAAAAGACACACCCTCCAACAAGACACATCACACACAGAACATACCCACACACCAGAACATACCCACACACACAGAACAAGACCCACACACACAGAACAAGACCCACACACACAGAACAAGACCCACACACACAGAACAAGACCCACACACACAGAACAAGACCCACACACACAGAACAAGACACACACACACAGAACAAGACCCACACACACAGAACAAGACCCACACACACAGG
>JACEEZ010025469.1:45000-50000 GCA_016584305.1 Chionoecetes opilio
CTCTCTCTCTCTCTCTCTCTCTCTCTCTCTCTCTCTCTCTCTCTCTCTCTTCTCTCTATCTCTCCCCTCTCTCTTCTCTCTCTCTCTCTTCTCTCTCTCCCCTCATTCCTTTCCGTCTCTCCATTCTTTCTTATTTTTGTTTCTTCTCTTTCTTCTCTTTCCTCTATTATCTCTCTCTCTCTCTCTCTCTCTTCTCTCTCTCTTCTCTCTCTCTCTCTCTCTCTCTCTCTCTCTCTCTCGTGATAGTACATCCTGATAGAGGAAAGATAAGATTAAACGAATTGTGAGATAGAACAAAGGTATACGCAACAACCTCTCTCTCTTCTCTCTCTCTCTCTCTCTCTCTCTCTCTCTCTCTCTCTCTCTCTCTCTCTCTCTCTCTCTCCTCTCTCTCAGGAGAAATTTTCACACCTGTGGCTAAAGATTATTTTGTTTATTTTTCTTCACTCATCAATTTTTTCATTGCATTGATTTCATTCTATTTGGATTTCCTATTTAAGTTTGATGTCTATATTTTTCTGCCTCTCTTTATTTTCGCGAATGATATTTTTTTATTTTTTTCGCGTTTGATATTTTTTTAATTTATTTTCGCGTTTGATATTTTTGTCTTGCTTTAATTTCGCGTTTGATTTTTTTCTGCCTTGCTTTATTTTTGCGTTTGATTTTTTCTGTCTTGCTTTATATTCGCGTTTGATATTTTTCTGTCTTGCTTTATATTCGCGTTTGATTTTTTTCTTTCTGGCTTTATTTTCGCGTTTGAGATTTTTCTGCCTCGCTTTATTTTCGCGTTTGATTTTTTTCTGTCTTGCTTTATTTTCGCGTTGATTTTTATTGTCTTGCTTTATTTTCGCGTTTGATATTTTTCTGTCTTGCTTCATTTTCGCGTTTGATATTTTTCTGTCTTGCTTTATTTTCGCGAATGATATTTTTTTTGATTTATTTCGCGTTGATAGTTATCTGTCTTGTTTATTTTCGCGTTTGATATTTTCTTTTCTGATTTTTTCGCGTTTGATATTTTCTGTCTTCTTTATTTTCGCTCTTCATTTTTTCTGTCTAGCTTTATTTTGGCGTTAGATATTTTTCTGTTTACTTTTTTTCGCGTTTGATATTTTTCTGTCTTGCTTTATTTTCGCGTTTGATTTTTTTGTCTTGCTTTATTTTCGCGTTTGATTTTTTTGTCTGCTTTATTTTCGCGTTGATTTTTTCTTGCTTTATTTTCGCGTTTGATATTTTTTGTTTTCTTTATTTTCGCGATTGATATTTTTGTCTTGCTTTATTTTCGCATTTTATTTTTTTCTGTCTTGCTTTATTTTCGCGTTTGATTTTTTCTGTCTTGCTTTATTTTCGCGTTTGATATTTTTCTGTCTTGCTTTATTTTCGCGTTTGATATTTTTCTGTCTTGCTTTATTTTCGCGTTTGATATTTTTCTGTCTGCTTTATTTTCGCGTTTGATTTTTTCTGTCTTGCTTTATTTTCGCGTTTGATTTTTCTGTCTTGCTTTATTTTCGCGTTTGATATTTTTCTGTCTTGCTTTATTTTCGCGTTTGATTTTTCTGTCTTGCTTTATTTTCGCGTTTGATTTTTCTGTCTTGCTTTATTTTCGCGTTTGATATTTTTCTGTCTTGCTTATTTTCGCGTTTTGATTTTTCTGTCTTGCTTTATTTTCGCGTTTGATTTTTCTGTCTGCATTATTTTCGCGTTTGATATTTTTCTGTCTTGCTTTATTTTCGCGTTGATTTTTGTTTGATTTTTTCGCGTTGATTTTTCTGTGCTTTATTTTCGCGTTTGATATTTTTCTGTCTTGCTTTATTTTCGCGTTTGATATTTTTCTGTCTTGCTTTATTTTCGCGTTTGATTTTTTTCTGTCTTGATTTATTTTCGCGTTTGATTTTTCTGCCTTGCTTTATTTTCGCGTTTGATTTTTCTGTCTTGATTTATTTTCGCGTTTGATTTTTCTGCCTTGCTTTATTTTCGCGTTTGATATTTTTCTGTCTTGCTTTATTTTCGCGTTTGATTTTTTCTGTCTTGCTTTATTTTCGCGTTTGATATTTTTCTGTCTTGCTTTATTTTCGCATTTTATTTTTTTCTGTCTAGCATTATTTTCGCGTTTGATATTTTTCTGTCTTGCTTTATTTTCGCGTTTGATATTTTTCTTTATTTATTTATTTTCGCGTTTGATATTTTTCTGCCTCCCTTTATTTTCGCGTTTGATATTTTTTTGTCTTGCTTTATTTTCGCGTTTTATATTTTTTGTCTTGCTTTATTTTCGCGTTTTATATTTTTTGTCTTGTTTTATTTTCGCGTTTCCTTCCATTTCGTTCATTGTTGCATTATTTCCTTATTTTCTTTGGAATATTATTTTTTTATCATCTATTTTGTATTCTCTGCCATTTTCTTCATTAATTTGTTGTATTTGGATTATCAATTTCTCATTATCATCTATTTTGCATTTCTGTCATTTTCTTTCTTAGTTGTTACCACACTATCAATTTTATTTCTCTATTCTTGTCTTCTATTCTCACAATCCTTCGTTCTAGTATTTTCCTTATTCCTTCTTCTCTCCCACCCTTTATCTATATTCCTCTATGTCTTTCTCCGTTACAACTACAAAGCAAACAAACAAACAAGTAAACAAAACAAAAACTATGCAGGCCAGTAACCAAATAAAACACTAATCAAAAGAAAAATAAATAGAGATAAAACAAAATATTCGAAAAAGATAAGCAAAGGAGCAAAAAATAAAAAGGGATAAATGGAAAAAAATATATAAGAAAAAAAAAAAAAAAAAAAAAAAAAAAAAAAAGGGGGAAATGGAAAAAAAAAATATATATAAAAAAAAAAAAAAAAAAAAAAAAAAAAAAAATACTAAGATAAACAAGCGTGAGATTAAGAAAGCCAGGAGGAAATCTATAATAATATAAGCGAAAGTGTGTGTGTGTGTGTGTGTGTGTGTGTGTGTGTGTGTGTGTGTGTGTGTGTGTGTGTGTGTGGTGTGTGTGTCTGTCCGCTCTGGGTGCCGCCCCCTGTGGCGGAATCCCCTCATATGGCAGTTTTGGAATCGGGTCGACCAGGGGAAGGTTTTAAGCCCCCTTATAAGATGATCCGATCACTTTTTTTCTTCTTTTTTTCAGCAGCCTATTGGCGAGAATTGTGAAAAAAAGTGGGTTGCGAGAATTGAGGAAACCTTGATGTAGGGTGATGGGTAATGGGTGAGTGAATGGGTGGGGTGATGGGTAATGGGTGTGGGGTGATGGGTGAGTGAATGGGTGGGGGTGATGGGTTGGGGGTGATGGGTGATGGGTGAGGGAATAGGTGGGGGGTGATGGGTAATGGGTGAGTGAATGGGTGGGGGGTGATGGGTAATGGGTGAGTGAATGGGTGGGGGGTGATGGGTAATGGGTGAGTGAATGGGTGGGGGGTGATGGGTAATGGGTGAGTGAATGGGTGGGGTGATGGGTAATGGGTGTGGGGTGATGGGTGAGTGAATGGGTGGGGTGATGGGTTGGGGGTGATGGGTGATGGGTGAGGGAATAGGTGGGGGGTGATGGGTAATGGGTGAGTGAATGGGTGGGGGGTGATGGGTAATGGGTGAGTGAATGGGTGGGGGGTGATGGGTAATGGGTGAGTGAATGGGTGGGGGGTGATGGGTAATGGGTGAGTGAATGGATTGGGGGTGATGTGAATGGGTTGGCGTTAATATGCATTTCTACATCCATGATTTCATGAAAGTTAGAAGGGGCTATCTGGAGAGTCTTTGTTTGGTGGGCCGAAGGCCCACCAAATCCTATGTTATGGCCGAAGGCCCACCAAACACAGGTGTTGGGCCGAAAGCCCACCAATAGCCCTCCGCAGGAGCTAGCCAAAAAATCCGCCCGGAGGGCGGCTTTGCGGCTAGTAAAAACATATAAGGCCTCTTGTATATTCCTTATTTTATTCTATTATTCCTTTCTTTATTCCTTCCTTATTTTCTTTTGTCTTATGTGCCTGTGTAAATAAATAAATGTGTTTATGTAAAAAAAAAAAGTGTTGACTAACTTCCGCAGCTGTTACGCGAATCACTAATTACTCCTATGTTTGCAAAAATTTAATGGTCTATTTTTATTTAGTGTATTTTTCATGAACTCATTAATCATCGTTAATATATATGTTCTTATGTTAATGTATGTGTTTATGTAAAAATATGTGTTCATTAACTTCCGCAGGTGTTGAGAATCCCTAATTACTATCTTGTTTGCTAGTTTGTTTATTTCGTGATCTCATTAATCATCGTTAATATATATGTTGATTAATTTCTGCAAATGTTACGAGAATCACAACTTACTCTCATGTTTGCTAAGGTTTAATTGGTTTATTTCATCTCATGTGGGTTTTTTTCATCCGCTCATACGGGTTTTTTTTTCATCATCTCAAGCGGTTTTTTTTCATCATCTCAAGCGGTTTTTTTTCCATCATCTCAAGCGGTTTTTTTTCCATCATCTCAAGCGGGTTTTTTTTCCATCATCTCAAGCGTTTTTTTTTCCATCATCTCAAGCGGTTTTTTTCCATCATCTCAAGCGGGTTTTTTTCATCATCTCAAGCGGTTTTTTTTCATCATCTCAAGCGGTTTTTTTTCATCATCTCAAGCGGTTTTTTTTCATCATCTCATACGCGTTTTCTTTCATGATCTCGTGGGTTTTTTCATCTCATAAGCGTTTTTTTTCACCTCATAAGCGTTTTTTCCTCATCTCCTAAGCGGTTTCTTTCATGATCTCGTAGGTTTTTTCATCTCATAAGCGTTTTTTTTCCACCTCATAAGCGTTTTTTCCTCATCTCCTACGCGGTTTCCTGCCGTCTTCCTCGCTACACGGCTGTCAAGAGGTAACATGCTTTCCTTTCTCTTTTTTGTTGTTGTTGTAGCTACTCTTGCTTGTTCTTTTACGACTCAGTGCCTTAGTGAGAATATGAAGTGTGTGTGTGTGTGTGTGTGTGTGTGTGTGTGTGTGTGTGTGTGTGTGTGTGTG
>JACEEZ010025469.1:57500-62500 GCA_016584305.1 Chionoecetes opilio
GTGTAAGGTCCAGATGTGTGTGTGTGTGTGTGTGTGTGTGTGTGTGTGTGTGTGTGTGTGTGTGTGTGTGTGTGTGTGTGTATGTGTGTGTGTGTGTGTGTTTTATAACTATTTTTTTTTTCTCATGTATACTTTCTTGTGTTGTTTTTGCTTCGGCTTCTACTACTACTACTACTACTACTACTACTACTACTACTACTACTACTACTACTACTACTACTACTACTACTACTACTACTACTACTACTACCACTACTACTACTACTACTACTACTACTACTACCACAACTACTACTACTACAACAACAACAACTACTACTACTACAACTACAATTACAACAACTACTACTACTACTACTACTACAACAACTACTACTACTACTACTACTACTACTACTACAACTACAACAACAACAACTACTACTACTACTACTACAATAGGTTTTTAATTTTCTACTACATTAAAGTATTAGAGAGAGAGAGAGAGAGAGAGAGAGAGAGAGAGAGAGAGAGAGAGAGAGAGAGAGAGAGACTGAAGAAGAGGAGAGAGAGACTGAAAAAAAAATTAAATAAGGAACATCACAATATGAGAGAGAGAGAGAGAGAGAGAGAGAGAGAGAGAGAGAGAGAGAGAGAGAGAGAGAGAGAGAGAGAGACGAGACGAGACGCGAAAGAGAGAGTAACTACGAAACTTCACTCTTGATTTCAACCTCAATTAAACAGCAAATCCATTACGTGCGCCGGTGTGTTGGCGTTATGGTGCGACGCACGTGAGACAAACTGCAGCGCCATACTCATTCAATTAACGCCAGACGCTTACCCATTGCGCCATCATCGTGCGTGACGTCACCGATGCTTGGGATACGCGAAGAACAGTTACTACACAACATTGAAGTCTCCAAGAAATTTCAACGGAAGAGTAGATACCAATCCAAACCGAGTGAAGTCTCTCAGAGGAATCAGAGAGAGAGAATCAGAGGAATCAGAGAGAGAGAGAGAGAGAGAGAGAGAGAGAGAGAGAGAGAGAGAGAGAGAGAGAGAGAGAGAGAGAGAGAGAGAGAGAGAGAGAGAGAGAGAGAGACGAGACGAGTTACTACACAACATTGAAGTCTCCAAGAAATTTCAACGGAGGAGTAGATACCAATCCAAACTCAGTGAAGTCTCCCAGAGGAATCACCTTAAGATACGCCAACCCAGTTTTACCTTATGAAGATTCACTTGTAGGTTGACTTTCTTGATTCTTATTGTTATGAAGGTCTTATTGTAGCCTATTGTATTACTGTATGTTGGATTGTATGTCTATATTGTATCATTATTATTGTATTTTACTGTCCTATTTAATATTGTATAAGGTCTTATTGTTATAAAGTGTATAGTTTTGTGCTGAATAATGGCTTCATCAAAATAATTATATATTTAATTCGGTAAAACTGCTTTTAATACGATACTTCATATTGACCAATAATCTCTTGACTTAACTGTGGAGGCTGCACCCCCCTAGACCCCCCCCCCGCTACTTAAGAACATAAGAAGAACATAAGGAAGCTACAAGAGGCTGGGAGACATACGGTAAGAACATAAGGAAGCTACAAGAGGCCGTGAGACCTACACGTGGTAGTTCCTGTTACTTAACACTACCTACATCCACCTTTCATCCCCATCCATGAAATTATCTAGCCTCCTTTTAAAACTCCCTATTGACTCCACACTAACTACCCGATGACTGAGTCCCTCCCTATTGACTCCACACTAACTACCCGACGACTGAGTCCCTCCCTATTGACTCCACACTAACTACCCGATGACTGAGTCCCTCCCTATTGACTCCACACTAACTACCCGATGACTGAGTCCCTCCCTATTGACTCCGCACTAACTACCCGATGACTGAGTCCCTCCCTATTGACTCCACACTAACTACCCGATGACTGAGGCCCTCCACTAACCAACCACACATAGGTGACTAGATCCCTCCTACTGACTACTAACTACCCGATGACAGAGTCGCTCCTATCCCACAAGTGAACTACCCGATGGACTGAGTCCTCCTTTCACTCACAACTAACTACCGATACGAGTCCCTCCTATTGACTCACAATAATACCATGAACTGAGTCCCTCCTATTGATCAAACGAAGAACAGCAGAAGACTAGAAGGCACAGTAAGAGGGGCGTCAGGATAAACTACGATGACTGAGACCTCCCTATTGATCGATTACTGCGACGATGGGTGCCGTCTATGACTCGAAATAACTAACGGCGATCTAGTGCCCCTATTGACAGTACGAAAGAAATAAAGAAGGATGAGAAGACAACATTTGACTCCAACTTTACCGATGACTGAATCTTCACTCTGTACTCCCACTAAGTACCAAGGAAACTGAAGTCAAATACGTATGATCCAGCACTACGTTCCGATGTGAGTCTTGGCCTTTTTTGATATATACAACGCGGAATGGACTGAGTGGCCTACCATTGGACCTTCTATACTATACTACCCGAGGAGCTGAGGTCTCCCTAGTGACACATGAGAACGGAGGGGACTGGGAGTGCCTCTATGGACGGGGGGGAGGCACTAACTGAGCGCGACTGGAGGGCGCTCCAGTGAGTGAGTCGGCGATGATAGCGAGCGGAGCTGGAGGTCCGTCCCTATTGGACGGGGTCCGGGAGCACGAATACGCGATGAGGAGGTCCCTGCCTATGGAGCTGCCGCACGAACTACCCGATGGATGAGTGCTCGCAACTATTGATCCACAAAATAGACCGATGAACTGAGCCCTCACTAACCTAACCAGGACATTGGTGACATAACCTAACCTAACTGGGATATTGAACCTCTCTCACCCACATGAAGATCAGTCACCCCAAGAAGTGTAGTTGGAGTGGCGGCTCTTCATGTGATCCCAATAGAGAACAGACACTGATCCAAAAATTGCTGCTCTATTAAATAATTCAATAGAACATAGATACCAATCCATTATAGAAGAAGAAGAAGAAGAAGAGGAAGAAGAAGAAGAAGAAGAAGAGGGGAGGGGAGGAGAAGGAGTTGAGAGAAAAGAGATCTGAGTTAGATCGATTATTTGGAAATGTTGGGGGAAGATGAAATAAAGAAGAAAGGGGTGATACTAGTGCACAAAGAAAGAAGAAAGAAAGAAGAGAAGGAAATGTAGAAGAAAGAAAACATTGAAATCCATTGATATTTACGTTGATATCTTGAATAGTTATCATTTTTCACTCGACGTAGTACACAGGAAATTAAATAAATAAGGGAGTAAGATTTGGTTTCGAGTTTCCGTGGGTGAGTTTTGGCTTTTTTGATATATTACGAAGGGGGAAATGGCGTGATGGCAACACTGGCGCCTTTCTGATATAGCTCCATACTGACCCGGAGGAGGAGGAGGAGGAGGAGGAGGAGGAGGAGGAGGAGGGGGAGGAAGAAGGAAGGAGAGGAGGGGATGTAGGAGAGGAGGGAAGGATTATGGAAGGAGGGAGGGAGAAGGAAGAAGAAGAGAGAAGAGAGAAGGAAGAAGAAGAAGAAGGAGGTCAATGAAGAAGCATCGAAAAAAATAGTTGGCAAATCCCATGAGGAGATAGAAAGAGGAGTGAACCAATCGCTGAAGTGACTTGATAGCTTGATTTATGGACGAAAAAGATCAATAGAAGGAATGGAATTTAGCAAAAGTTTATTATTTCTACAATTTACTTTGAATTTTGAGGAAAACAAGAAATATTTAGAATGGAATTAAGTGAGTTTATTTTTTCTACAATTTACTTTGAATTTTAAAGGGAAACAAGAAATATAAGGAATTAAATTTAGTAAAAGTTTATTATTTCTATAATTTACTTTGAATTTAGAGGGAAAAAAGATATAAATAGAACGGAATTAGTAAAAGTTTATTGTTTTCTACAATTTACTTTGATTTTATGAAGAAAAAATAAAAATATAAGGAATTTAATATAGCAAAAGATTATTATTTCTACAATTTACTTTGAATTTAGAGGGAAAAAAGATATAAATAGAATGGAATTAAGCCAAAGTTTATTAAATACTAGAATTCTTCCTCGCGTGTCCGGTGAGAAAAAAACCCACCGTAAAATTTCATACAAATCAGAAACCAATAATCAATCTCTTTCAATTTCCACTTTTCTTTCTTTTACATTTCCTTCTCTCTTTTCTTTCTTCTTTCTTTGTGCCCTAGTATCATCCCTTCCTTCTTGACTTCATCTTCCTCCAACATTTCCAAATAAGCGATTCAGCTCTGATCTCTTTCCTCTCTTCTCTCTCTCCAGCCCCTCTATTTCTTCTTCCTCCGCCCCCCTTCTTCTTCTTCTTCTTCTTCTTCTTCTTCTTAATCTTCCTCTTCTACATCCTCCTCATAATTTTCTTCTTCTTCTTCCTTCTTCTTCTTCCTCCTCCCCTCCTCCCCCCCCTCCTCCTCCTCCTCCTCCTCCTCCTCCCTCCCCCCCCCCCCTCCCCCTCCTCCTCCTCCTCCTCCTCCTCCTCCTCCTCCTCCTCCCTTCCTCCCCCTCCTCCTCCTCCTCCTCCTCCTCCTCCTCCCCCCTCCTCCTCCTCCGGTCAGTATGGAGCTATATCAAGGCGCCATGTTGCCATCCGCCTCGACCCCAAGGAATTAATGGCATCACTGCGCTGTGGCACACTGCAGCCTGTATGTTATTCTGCTCCTCCTCTCTCTCTCTCCTCTCTCTCTCTCTCCTCCTCTCTCTCCTCCTCTCCTCCTCTCTCCTCTCGGGTGTTGGCCTGTGTCATGAAGGACATGTTGCATAGCATAAAGAATAATATACCACAGTACATAAGTGATAATAGTATACAACACTAATACCAATAACAATATGATGATAATAGTAATAAAAAAATAATAATAAACACAATAACAATAATAATGATGATAATAGTAATAAAAAAATAATAATAAACACAATAACAATAATAATGATAATAATAATAAGTCTATATTTAGGAAAATTAAATGAAGGAGTAG
>JACEEZ010025469.1:67500-70000 GCA_016584305.1 Chionoecetes opilio
TTGCAAAGGGTGGAGCGTGGTGGTGGTGGTGGTGGTGGTGGTGGTGGTGGTGGTGGGGTGGTGGTGGTGAGGTGGTGGTGGGGGTGGGGTGGTGGTGGTGGGGTGGTGGGGGGGTGGTGGTGGTGGTGGTGGTGGTGGTGGTGGTGGTGGTGGTGGTGGTGGTGGGGGGTGGTGGTGGTGGTGGTGGTGGTGGTGGTGGTGGTGATCTTTCCATTGGTAGCCTCAGTAATGGTGATGATAGTGGTGATAGTGATGACGAACAGGTATTACAAATGGTGTTAGAGGTGATGATAGCGCTAATGGTGCTAATATGGTGTAAAGGGGAGGCGGTAGCGGAGTGGTTAGCGTCTCCGACTGGCGTTCTCGGTGACCCGAGTTCGATCCCCAAAGAAACCCAAAACCTTTCTGCACCGTCGAGTGGCCTAAGAACACCCACATGCCCTGCCCATCAACTCTACCTTCGATTGCGAGTGCATCGGAGGACACAGGGGGGCGGCATGAGCCTCTAATCACAGGCGTCACTATAAGAATCCTGCCTGCACCACCACGGGCGAGGACCAACCATCACAGCCCTCAAGTGAACCTCCAGGGCCTAACATCCGAGTCCTGGGTCACCACTGCCTACAGGCGCTATAGGCACAAATGTATAAAAAAAAAATCTGTAAATGATGTTGGTGGTGATGGTGGTGGTGGTGTTGTGAACATTTCTATAATATAATGTACAAAATTGTGTCTAGTGGTGATGATGATAACTGGTGTATTATTTAATTGTGGTGATGATGATGGCGGTGGTGTTGATGTCACTGTGGTAATAGTTTTTAGTTCTTGAAATTATTGTACGAATAGAACATCATCATCATCATCATCAGCAACAGCGACGACCAAAAATAGAACGAAAAGAAAAAGAAAGAAAAAGAAAAGAAGAAAATGGAATAAGTTTCAACAATGTAAAATTTAAGAAAAAAAATATATGAATGAAAAAATAAAGAAAATGAAGAAAGGAACAAACGTAGAAAATATTAAAAAAAAGCCTAAAAAGTATAAAACCTAAAAAATTAAAGTATAAGCCTAAAAAGTATAGAACCTAAAAAATAAAGTATAAGCCTAAAAAGTATAGAACCTAAAAAATTAAAGTATAAGCCTAAAAAGTATAGAACCTAAAAAATAAAAAAAGCCTAAAAAGTATAAAACCTAAAAAATAAAAGTATAAGCCTAAAAAGTATATAACCTAAAAAATAAAGTATAAGCCTAAAAAGTATAGAACCTAAAAAATTAAAGTATAAGCCTAAAAAGTATAAAACCTAAAAAATAAAAGTATAAGCTAAAAAGATAAAACGCAAAACAAAAAAAGCCTTAAAAAGTAAAAACTAAAATTAAGGTATAAGCCTAAAAAGTATAAAACCTAATAAATTAAAGTATAAGCCTAAAAAGTATAAAACCTTAAAAAAGAAAAAAAAGCCTAAAAAGTATAAAACCTAAAAAATAAAAAAGCCTAAAAAGTATTGTGGGAGTCACACCACACGGGCAAATCTCAGTAGCCGACCTGAACACTCTTTCTTAAAACTCGACCTCAGCCTAGGTGTCAGGTCTTGATATCGGCCCCTTATAAAAGAGCTGTGCAGAGCAGAGTTAGTAAGAGCTCAAACCACTGTACACAAAAGCTCTGTCCACAGTCCCAATAAACCAAACCATCAACCGGGTGTATTATCAACCATGTATGAAAGGTCATACAGTGGTGACAAACACACCTGGCTAATCCTCCAGTAGTCTCGACCTGACCCTCCTTCTAATCTCGACCCAGGTCATAGTCAGTCTTGAAGTATCAGGGCCCCTTTATAAAGAGCCTGTGCAGAGGCAGAGTAGTAGAGCTCAAAACTGTACCACACACAAGCCTGTCAAGTCTCCAATAAACAACCATAAACCTGGGTCTATTTATAAAACCATGAAAGCTGACAAGGTCACTACAGTATAACCTAAAAAAATAAAGTATAAGCCTAAAAAGTATAAAACCTAGAAAAAAAGAAAAAAAAACCTAAAAAATAAAAGTATAAGCCTAAAAAGTATAAAACACACAAAAGAAAAAAAAACAATAAATGAATAATGAATATAAATGAAAAATAAAGCAAAAGGAACAAGCGTAGGAGGAGGAATCCACTTTAAATGGGGAGAAAGTGGGTTGTTGTGGGTGTTAGTGGGCGTGGAGGATGATGGTGATGAACGAGTGGAGGGCCGAGGATGTGGAGGGAGTCGTGAGGGGGTGTGGATGGGTGTGGGTGTTACTCTGGGTGGTATTAGCGGATGTGGAGGTGATGTGTGGATGTGAAATGTGGATGCAAAACGAGGACAATGAGAAGAAAGTGGATAAAAGAGGTGGATGGATTTGAGGGAGGATAAAATGTGGAAGATATTGTTTTCATGTGTGTGTGTGGAGGGGGGTTGTGGTGTGTGTGTGTGTGTGTGTGTGTGTGTGTGTGTGTGTGTGTGTGTGTGTGTGTGTGTG
>JACEEZ010025469.1:77500-80000 GCA_016584305.1 Chionoecetes opilio
GCACCATGAGTCCTTTTTCATATCATTTAGTGCCACCATGAGTCCTTTTTCATATCATTTAGTGGCACCATTACTCCTTTATCATATCATTTAGTGGCACCATTACTCCTTTTTCATATCATTTAGTGGCACCATTACTCCTTTTTCATATCATTTAGTGGCACCATGAGTCCTTTTTCATATCATTTAGTAGCACCATTACTCCTTTTTCATATCATTTAGTGGCACCATTACTCCTTTTTCATATCATTTAGTGGCACCATGAGTCCTTTTTCATATCATTTAGTGGCACCATTACTCCTTTTTCATATCATTTAGTGGCACCATGAGTCCTTTTTCATATCATTTAGTAGCACCATGAGTCCTTTTTCATATAATTTAGTGCCACCATTAGTCCTGGCACGACCAATCTCAGCGCGGCACTGAGGCACTCCTTGTAAACACAGGAATAAAATGTACCGGTATTGAGTAGCGACAGAAATCACAGAATATGCTTAAAAATGTAACTTCGATACTACTCTCGGTACATGACAAAAAAGTACCTAGTGTCATTACTGCAATCGGTACTCAAATTGTAACTCGCTACTGCACACCTAGGCACATTTCCACATACATCCACAATCCTCCACCTACACCCACATTCACTCCACACTATACTCATATCCACATTTCCACACACATCCACATACATGTATACACTCACATCCACTCCACTCTTGTATCTGTGGTATCTTGTAATACGTATATCCACATTCACATCAAAAACCACACGTACATCCACACCATATCCACATCCTCACCGGCCTAGATCAGAAAATATCCACCTTCTCATCCATGCTTGGATTTCACAACTGCTTTCATTTCATAGATCCGTAAAACAAAATCCACACACGGCAACATAGGGAGTATCCGCACGTAAGTCCTTATATATATGGCCTTTGTGATTATATATATGGCCTTTGTGATTATATATATGGCCTTTGTGATTATATATATGGCCTTTGTGATTATATATATGGCCTTTGTGATTATATATATGGCCTTTGTGATTATATATATGGCCTTTGTGATTATATATATGGCCTTTGTGATTATATATATGGCCTTTGTGATTATATATATATGGCCTTTGTGATTATATATATGGCCTTTGTGATCATATATATGGGCCTTTGTGATTATATATATGGCCTTTGTGATTATATATATGGCCTTTGTGATTATATATATGGCCTTTGTGATTATATATATGGCCTTTGTGATTATATATATGGCCTTTGTGATTATATATATGGCCTTTGTGATTATATATATGGCCTTTGTGATCATTTTAGTGTGTACGTCGCTCTAGTTTTACACGGTACACATATCCATACTACATAAGAACATAGGAACATAGGGAAGCTACAAGAGGCCGGTATATAGACCTACACGTGTTAGTTCCTGTAATACACAATACACATATATACACACATCCACCTTTCATCGTGGTGCAGTGGCTAGCGTGCCTGGCTACGAATCTGCGGGCCCTGGTTCGATCCCGGGCCAGGGCAAGCCGGTGACCAGCCTACCCAGCTGTTCTTACTTCCTTTCGGGGTTGATAAATGGGTACCTGGGGTAACCTGGGGAAGGTAACTGTGGTAACCCGGGAGTCACACTAGCCCTGTGTCCCGGGGTAACGGGTTCTCACCCACCACAGGCTCTAAGGGCTAATGCCACGGAGATGAGCACCGAGGCCACGCGCAGCTTAGCGTATGCTCCCATCTTTACCTTTACCTTTCATCCCTATCCATATATTGATCTAGTCTTCTTTTAAAACTACCTCTCCGCACTAACTACCTAATGACTGAGTCTATTCCAGTCATCTACTACCCTATTTGTAAGCCCAATTTCTTCCTAAACAATTACTAACCATCCCACTTCCTTCTTTATTTAAATCTACATACACTACATACTACATACACTCTTTAAATCACTACATTTATCAATTTTGAAACCATTACTTTTTGTTCTATCCTAATTACTAACCATAAGAATCTCTCCTACATCTTCTATATTATATCCTTTCAGCCACTTCAATATTTACAAAACATCGCCTCTTACTCTACGCCTCTCTAGTGAGTATCAATTCAAAATCTTCAATCTTTTTTACAACTTTTAGGAAGGAACTACTTACTTTCTTTTCTCTTTCTTACCGTTGCTCTGTTTTTTTTTATTTTAACGAGGCAAAACTTCCTGCCCCCTTGCTGCTTACTGACTGAAATTTGATACCGGGAGAAGGGAATACTACGTTTCTTCTAAATTTCAGCTGTATTTTATCATAGTTAACCATAGTATCAGGTAAACAGAGGCATCATTTTAAGCATGAGACCTTAAGATAGATTGGAATTTTTGCCTTGTTAAAAAAAAATAGACTACTACTTTACTTTTTTAGGGACTTTTTTAGTTTAGCATCTCAAGCCTCATTTTGGTCATCCTTCTCTGCACAGGCTCTAGTAAT
>JACEEZ010025469.1:85000-86839 GCA_016584305.1 Chionoecetes opilio
ATCCTTGTCCATTAGCTAATTTGGTATTTTCAGTTACTTTAGACGTTTTTAAGTTAATATAAGCAATATTTTATCGATATGACCTGTTTAGTATCCTTGTCCACTAACTAATTTGGTATTTTCAGTTACTTTTCGTAATTTTATGGCTCGACAACATACGATTTTTTGTAGCCAAGGAAAAATCTGGGCCTCTAGGGGTTAAGGTTGAAAATAGACTATTATAGGAAAATATGTTCGTATATGAATAACTAATTAAACTGATATAAACAAGGGGGAAAACAACTCTATATTGAGGGATAGTGAATAGTGAAAGGTATAACCAGGTAGAAAATAAAGTAAAATTAAGGAAAATAGGTTCGTATCTCATTAATTATTCAAGTTCCTACACTCTCAGAAATAAGGGGTATATTAAGGGTAGAATTGTTACATCGCACCATCACTACCCTTTTTAAACCCTATGTCCAGGCTGTAGGGTAGATGCTGCCGATTATACCCTTCATCTACCCTTTATCTACCCTTTTTAGACGAGAGGGTTGGGAAAGGGTATATTTGGGGTTGCAAAAGGGTATATTTGCGTCGATCCGAAAGGGTATATTTGTAAGGGTAGAGAAAGGGTAGCAGTATTTCATCACTACAAATACCTTTTTTACCCTTTTTTTCTAAGAGTGTATACACGAGGAAAAAACAACAACTAAATATTAAGGAAAATAATAGAAAAGTGGACAGTAAATGGTGAGCTTTAATAATAATGACGTAAAATTAAGGCTTAGGGAACTATATTTGTATCTGTCTAATTATTTAAGCTGATATACACAGGAAAAATAACCCTACATATTAATTAAGGAAGATAAGGTAAGGAAGGTAAGGAAGGTAAGGAAGATAAGGAAGAATAGTGGATAGTAAAAGATATAACATTAGGTAAATAAATAAAGTAATAAAATATAAGGTAAAAAAAATAAAGTAAAAAATAAAGTAAAATTTAAGTTAAGGGAAAGATGTTCGTCTGTGTAATTATTTAAGTTGATATAGACGAGGGAAAAAACCCTACATAATGAGGAAAATAATAGCTTTGTGGATAGTTAAAGGTAAGACATCAGTTAGAAGATAGATTAAAATTAAGGGAAATATGTCCGTCTCTGTCTAAGTATCTAAGTTGATATAGACGAGTGAAAAAAACTTATATATTGAGGAAGAGAAGAGAAGAGAAGAGAAAGAGAAGAGAAGAGAAGAGAAGAGAAGAGAAGAGAAGAGAAAGAAAGAGGGAAAAAGAAAAAGAAGAGAAGAGAAGAGACGAGACGAGAGAGACGAGACGAGAAGAAAAAGAGAAGAGAAGAGAAGAGAAGAGAAGAAAAAAAGAGAAGAGAAGAGAAGAGAAGAGAAGAGAAAAAGAAAAGAAGAAAAGAAAAGAGAAAGAGAAGAGAAGAGAAAGAGAAGAGAAGAGAAGAAGAGAAGAGAAAAAGAAGAGAAGAGAAAGAGAAGAGAAAGAAAAGAAGAGAGAAGAGAAGAGAAGAGAAGAGAAGAAGAGAAAAAGAAAAAAAAGAGAAGAGAAAGAAAAGAAGAGAGAAAAGAAGAGAAAGAAGAGAAGAGAAGAGAAGAGAAGAGAAGAGAAGAGAAAAGAAAAAGGAGAGAAGAGAAGAGGAAAAGAAAGAGAAGAGAAGAGAAGAGAAAGAAAAAGAGAAGAGAAGAGAAAAGAATACAAAGGAATACAAAGGAAACACAAACAGCAACAGACCGATAGGGCCTTACAAGACTGTTTGCTTTAACTACACTACACTAACAAATAAAAAATAATAAGAAAGGAGAAAGGTGAAGTAAGAAATAGGAATTTAGAAGTTGAAA
>JACEEZ010025470.1:2500-7500 GCA_016584305.1 Chionoecetes opilio
GAGAGAGAGAGAGAGAGAGACCGGAGATGAGATGAGAGATGAGAGGAGATTAGAGAGAGAGAGAGAGAGAGAGACGTTGGCAAAACATACGAATAAACACAGTAAGATGATAAAAGAATGACAATTACTACATCATTATCATCAAAGCCTACGATATTCAACCCCTTCCCTTCCTACCCCTTCTCCCCCTGCTTCCCCTCCTCCCCCTATCTCCACTGCAGTTCTCTAAAGGAAGGTAATAACTCAATGGAACCTTTCACTGGTTATTCCTCCTCCTTCCTCTTCTCCTCCTCCTCCTCCTCCTCATCATTCATTCATCTCTCTCGCCGCCAAACGGAAGGAAGTGAAAATCGTGGGTCTACGGGCTACCAACCTCACAACTGCACATACGTCGTTAAAATATCACGCTAAGTTTCTTTAGAGATTTCCCCGTCGTCACACACCTGGCATTCATTTAATACAGCGAGGCTTTATATATTACTACAAACTAACACACAACCACACTCCCACAGTGAAAACCACAGTGAAACGCATTGATAGTGAGGTAAAAAACAAATTTCATAACTTGCACGTATATGTCCCTAATTTGGGAATTTATTTGTGATTTGTTTTTAAATAACGTAAACGTTGTTTTAGTTCTATCTATGCATGTTCGTTGGGCATTCCTAAAAATGGTACAGGTGTGTAGTTTACACTCAGTTTTTTGAGAAAGTATGCCCTGGACTCGAACCCCGACCATTAAGATTTGTGTGCTCCAAAAAGCGTCCTCCTTTCAATCCTGAGGTGAGAGGAGAGAGGAGAGAGGGGAGGGGAGAGAAGGAGAGAGAGAGTAGAGAAAGGGAGGAGAGAGAGAGAGAGAGGGAGGACGGAGAACGAGAGAGAGAGAGAGAGAGAAGAGAGAGAGAGAGAGACGAGAGAGAGGAGAGAGAGAGAGAGAGAGAGATGAGGAGGAAGAAGAGAGAGGGAGAGAGAAGGACGAGAGAGGGAGCGAGACGGAGATTGAGACGAGGAGGAGACGAGAGAGAGGAGAGAGAGAGGAGAGAGAGAGAGAGAGGAGGAGAGAGGAGAGAGAGATGAGAGAGAGAGAGAGAGAGAGAGAGCGCCACGCTTTCCCCCCCCCAAACAGATATAAACATAAGAGAATTATACATCACTGTCTTAAAAGTTTTCAGTTTTTTGTTAATTCGAGTTTGCCGCTACATCTATTTTAAATCCCGCAGGGCATAATATTTTATTTTTCAGCATGCCTTCCATTCTACGCAAGTGTCGGTTTGCAGTGAAAGTTCGCTCCACAATATTCATCAATTCACAGCCTGTAGACTTTGTGCCTTGTCAAACAAGCAAGAAGAAAACCTCGCACTGTACATGATCTTAAGAGAGTCATGACAGTCTCCGGTGAGAGTTATGACAGTCTACGGACGGCTGTTGCCATTCACTTCCTCCACCCCACCCACACCTGCCATCACCTCGCCTCCTCTTCGCCCCTCCTCTTCCCTTTCTCCGCCTCGAGTAACACCCTCCTCTTCTACCCCCCCTCCTCCTCCATCCTCCTCTCCCAGATTTTCCCCCGCACACCCCTCTATATACCTTAAGATCCTTCCACTCCTTAAATCTACCGGCCCAACCGTTCCAAATCCCTTCTATCTCATCCAACCCTCCACCTCCTCCACCTCCTCCTCCTTACCTCCTCCTCCTTCCCCCCTCTCTACTTCCTCCCTTCTCACCTCCTCCCACTCTCCTCCCCTCCTCCCCCTCCTCCTCCCCCCCTCCATCCTCCGCCTCAACTCCTCCTCTCCACCTCCTCCTCCTCCTCCTCCTCCTCCTCCTCCTCCTCCTCCTCCTCCTCCTCCTCATCCTCCTCCCTCCTCCTCCTCCTCCTCCTCCCCTCCTCCTCCTCATCCTCCTCCTATCCTACCTTCTCCTCCCCTCCTCCTCCTCCTCCTCCTTCTCACCTCTACGCCAGCCTACTCCTCCTCCCCCGCTCCAAGTCGTCTCCTTCCCCTGCTCCCCTTTGCTCCCGTAAGGCGAGGAGACGACGAACAACAGCTCAAGGCGCCCCTAACGATCAAAACTTTACAACAATTTCAGGTTCTTGGCGAATATGAAGGAAGACGAACACGAGACCAGATTGATCCGGGGACTCAATTCTCAAGGACAAAATGGTAGAGTTTTGTGGTAGGTCAAGAGTGACAAAAAAGAAGCGCTCTGTTTCCCAGGAGCAAGACTAGACGACATCACTGCAGCTGCGATGACGTCACAAAGAACACTAACGGGAAAACACTCTCTAGTCATCCATGAGAAACAAACGACGCGTACATAGCGGATTGAAGAAATTCTGGGACAGTACAGGAAGTCGATCCGGAAGTTCAAGACTAAAACAATCTATCAATATTTAGGAATTCTCCCCAGACTAGGAGTAGGCCGACGTTTTACGATTAAGGCGTTCAGCGCAAATAACCGACTGAGGTCCTCTTGTGCACAGGAGAATGTAGACTTCGCAAACTCTGGATAATTTCTACGAGGATCCCATATCCTGGTTGAGGATTCATCCTATTTGGGATGACGGACTCCAACCTCAGCACGTCGGCCATGCACGATTAGGACTTCTGCTAATGATAACAAGTTTCTTCTTACAGATCCAAAAAACGCGAGCGGACGGCGTTAGCAGGCATCACCTTAACCCTTCTTACACACCACAGCAACGCTGGGTCACGTCCCGTTTCCGCAAATACTAATCAAAGTAACTTAATCAAGCGCCCATGAAACAGTGGAACCGTAGACGCCCTGCCGGGTAAAACCCTCACGCAAGGTTACCAGGAACTATTCAAGAACTACTTAAATTACTCTACACAAATGAGAAGCATTATTTAAAAGCGTAACGAATTATTAGGCATAAGTTGCTGCCGAAAACGCCAGATATCGTCAGTATCACTGAGAGTTGGGTCAACACAAAAGATAAAACATTATTAGCTGAAAATAGCATTAAAGCTATAAGCATCCTCAATTGTCGCCACGGATAAAGCAGGTGGAGGTTGCATTCTTTAAATTAAAGAAAAATTGCAAGCAACGAAATCGATAAAGTAACAAAGATGACTCAATTCTATACGCAAAGATTAAGCTAAACGGTAAATGCTAACTATTGGGAAATTATATCGTCCCTCCCAAATCTAATGCGGAAGTAGATTGCCCCTGTTATAGACGAGATAAAGTCAGTTGTGAACAATAATAGCGATACAATTATTTGTGGAGATTTAACCTACCTCATTATAAACTGGAATAATAATTCGCGATAGAGAAGTTTATGCGATTGCTGATATGAGTGAACGAAGTATATTTAAACAGGTGGTCCGTGAGCCTACAAGGGGATAATAGTATCCTAGATTTAGTTTTCACTACCTACATGATCTGATTTTTTTATTACGCGATTATAGGGGAACATTGGCAAACAGTGATCACAGGCTATCAGATGCGCATAAATGCAATGTAGACATCACAGAAAATCGGTAATAGTCCCAAATTATAACAAAGCAGATTCACGAGATCAGCCAGTGGTACTAAGCGAAGTGAATGGATTGACCTACTAAATGGTATAACGCCGAAAACATGGTATGTATTCACTAATAACTCAAACGTGGTGGAAAAAAGTTCCCATGGTAGAAAGCGTTTGAATAACATAACAGACCCAGTTGGATGAATAATGAGATCCAACAAATCATTGGCAAGTGGATGAGGGAAAGGCCTCGAGCGTAAAACAAGTTTACAAACGATCAAGTGCAGACTGCGATTCTAGAGCATACAATGACGTCAAACGTTCGCTTGCAAAGGACTAATTAATTCTAAAACAAGCGCGAGTAGTATGAAGAAAAAAATTGCAAAGGAATCCAAAATCAAAACCGAAAAGGTTCTTTCAATACGTTCGAAGTAAG
Source organism: Chionoecetes opilio (assembly GCA_016584305.1). Lineage (NCBI taxonomy): Eukaryota > Metazoa > Arthropoda > Malacostraca > Decapoda > Majidae > Chionoecetes > Chionoecetes opilio. The sequence goes on from JACEEZ010025470.1 coordinate 6,427, forward strand.
AAAAACGTCCAAAACAAGTATTGGCCCACGAAAGATAATAATAATATCTTGGTAAAATGAATAATAAGAGTATGGCGTTCGTAATCAATGCTTACTTTAATGCCGGTATTTATTAAAGAAGACGAAAACTCCAGTACCAGAACCAGTAAAACATGTATGCAGGAATCGAAAGGGAAGACTGGTAATAGGAGAGATAACAGTAGGACGAAAATATCAAAGATTTGCTGAAACTTGACACAGCTAAATCCGTGGGCGTGACGAAATCTCGCCGCGACTACTTCGCGACTTAACATTCAACTTTCGCTCCCATTAAAGATTATTTCAATAAATCGCTAGGGGAGAAAAATATTCCTAGTATGTGGGAATTAGCTAATGTTACACCGAATTCAAGGAAATGAGTAGAGCCTCGCAGGTAATTATCGCCAATTAGTCTAACGTCCGTGATGTTAAACATTTGAGAAAAATATTGCGGGATCAAATAGTGTCTTTTCTCGATGAAAATAACTCCCAATACAAAACTCCCAAATGGATTCTGTCGAAATAAGAAGATCCTGCTTAACAAAAAACCTACTGGATTTTTTTGAATGTCATTTATTCAAACTGGGACGCTAAAACCTCCGGATGTAAATAACCTTGATTTTTTCCCCCCCAAAATGGGGGGAGAAAGCCTTCGAGATACAGTTCCACATAAGCGATTGTTGACCAAGCTAAAGGGCACATGGCATAGGAGAGCAAATTATGTTCATGGGATTGGCGATTGGGTTAAATCGTAAAACAACGGTAGTAATAATTGGGAGGCATCTGATTGGTTAGATGTCACTAGTGGGGGGGGGGGGTTCAGGGCTCGGTCTTGGGTCCTACTCTTTTTCTGATAATATCAAACGATCTGGACTGCGGACTGGATCGAAATATCGAAAATTGCAGATGACACCCAAATTTAGGCGGTAAAGCATATACTAGAGAAAACTGCGAAAACTCATTACAAAGGATCTCGACAAACTATTCAGATTGGAGTGATTAAATGGCATTAAAAATTCAATTCCGATAAATGTAAAAGTCTGCATATAGGCAACG
>JACEEZ010025471.1:0-12500 GCA_016584305.1 Chionoecetes opilio
ACATTTCTAATATGGATCAGGAATAATGCCTTTCTTATGTGGATGAAAGCGAATGTAGTCAACATTTTTAAGAAGCGTGATAAAGCATGACAGTTGGGATTGACCTCAGTTATCAGGCAGTTAGTGCGGAGTCAATAGGAGTTTTTAAAGGAGACTAGACATTTTGTGATTAAAATGAAAGTGGATGTAAATAGTGAAAGTGACATAAACTACCATGTTAGTGTAGGTCTCCCGCCTATTGCAACTTCCATATGTTCTTATGTTATTTTGTTTGTAGAACTGAAATATTTTACCTATATATAAGAAAGGATGGCGCCCCGCGTTCTTGGAAATGATAAGTGCCAAAATTCTGTATGTCTGACTTAATGACCTGGCAGTCGATCGCCATAAATCCAAAGCCTTTCCCTTTAAATTACTCTTGCACAGTAAATATGCACACCCCTCATGATTGTTTAACATACATTTACAACAACACAAGTTATATACTGTCGCCCTATTCATGAATGTATAGAAAATCCTCTGAATATAAATACGTGGGATTCCACTCAATCATTGGGGTCAGCATACGCGGTTACCCTTTTCTGTCTTGTTATTAACGGTAACAGGGTTCAACCCATAGAACTTACAGAGTCCTAACACTTTTGGGAGTTGTTGCCAATGAATGACGCTCTCAAAAGGCAGATGAAATCTTGCTTTTCTGCCCAGAGGTCATCTAAGGTGGCTGCGAATAAAATATGGTCGAGCGGTTTTAAGAAAGGCTTGCTGATTAAAGTAATGTATAAGTATTGTAAGTGCCAAGGATCGAGTAAACAATGTACTATTATAAATATATATTACTTTTTATATATATATTATATAATATATAAAATATATATATATGTGTGTGTGTGTGTGTACACTGATAAAGTTGAACAATACAAAGTCACGGGTTCTTTACAAACGGCCAAGGAAGCTTAAGTCTTATTGACAGGCCAGAACAATAATATCGTGACAAGTTCACCACACACACACCACAGGTGTGTTTTGTGTGACCACAGACTCACATGGAGTCTGCTCTAGGAGCGCCTGTGTCGCGTTTTCCGATGGTTTTTTTTTTTTTGCCCCCTTCCGGCCTCTTGGCGTGTTATATAGGGAAAAGGGTTTTATTGTAACAATGGAACAGTTGTTTACAACAGTTGTTCACAACAGTTGCTTACACAGGAACTGCTGAGTGCGTGGGAAAAACGCCGGGGGCATGTCGCCTCGCCAACCCTACGACGCCACTCCCGGGGGTTTACCACGCGCGAGTCCCCATGCAGGCTCCCTTCCCCTACCAAGCAACTTTTGGACAGGAAACAACAACTTGTCCCAGCCACGAGCCTTTTGGGCTCCCCCTTGGTCTCCTCCACGACGGATTGTCTCTTAAAATATACAAACCAATGAGAAGGATCGGTTTCAGGGTAGCGTGCCACATGCCCATATAGCCGAGTTGGTGCTGACGGACTATTCAGGTATAGGCTCTTTCAGTCTCACGGTGAAATCGCTGATTTGACATGTAATCATTCCAGCGATACCCTATGATTCTGCGAAACACTTATTAACAAAGGCATCGATTCGCCCCTCTTCAAGTCGCTATTTAGTGTCAATGTCCACAAACCCTTGAGTAAACAGGGATCGCAAGCGACTTGAAGATTCGGAAACTTGCTCACTCATTGGGATATTAGGTTGGTATCAACTGTAAGGAGACAAAATAGGGGTCACTCTGTGGGAGAAGTGTATGTGGATATTTCATAACTTCGCCTTATCCTCATCCTGTGGTGAAAACAACCACACACCCCCCGACACCACACACACACAAAACACACACACACACACCACCACACACACAAAACACACCCAAAAACTGCCTGGAGTACCACTAACTACCCTTCCTCAATCAACACGAAGGAAGGCACCGGAAATACTCCGGGATCTCGCCGGTTTGTTTCGACTCAAAGCTGAGTGAAGCAGCCCCGGCAAATACGAGGGCATTTATAAACCCCCGTTTTCTTTGTTGTCAGCCCCATCTGTATATAGCTGAAGCTTACTACTCTCTCGGGAAACAAGAGTACACCATTCTTGGCCCTTTAAGAAAGTACCACCGTCCTTGCACCCGGGGCTCTACTAAAGTCACTCACATTATTATTATTGTTTTAACCGGGTGGTGAAATCATCTTAGTATTCTTTTTGTTTTTTCCCTCTGGGGGTTAATTATCTTGTTTATGTACATATTGGTCATTTATTATATAAGCATTTTCTTTAGTCATCTCTTTTTTGTGTTTAAAAAAGCAAATCATCTTATTTCCTTGCTAAAAGGGTGATTTATTTTATATTATTAATTGTTATTGTTATCTACTTTTTCCATCCCTTTTTTTTATGGTTTCGGGCGTTTTTCTCGCTAACTCATTCCTCTAGACAATTTCCTGTCTCGCTCGAAACTTTGGGGGGCCTGACCGGGATTAAAAACCTTTTAGGGTTTTTATTTTTTAAATCCCCTTTTCAGTGATTTTCCCTTTTTTTTTCCCTGTGTTTCACCCCGGAAATTTTTTCTTTTGTTTTTAGAGTTCCTGTTCTATGTTGGGGTGGGTTTTTATTTACTGTGCTACAAAAATTGGCGTTTGGATGCTGTGCCTTTAAAAACTCCTACCCGAAGGCCGGTGTGAGGCTTTTTTCCGTTCGTCAACCTGCTTAAAATTACCTTATTGCTCTGTTTGATTTTTTTTTTCCAAAGTGGACCTCCCCCCCCGCTAAGCATACTGACTCTCTTTTCCACGGAACCACGATGTTCCAAAATCTATTAATCACTCGATTTTAACTTGACCGTTCAAAACTCAAAATTTGAGTACTTATGCCAGATCTTGTGTCGTATTGTGGGTAAATTTTACCTTTCTCTGGTACTTCCCACTGGCTCGTTATATCCTTCAAAGTGATACTCCCAGGGGCTTCCCCTATAAAATCTCATGTCGGGGTGTTCTTTTAATAGCCGGGGTTTTCCTGAATACGCCCCATGACATCTCTCTTCTAACCCTATTGTTTTCTTAATTTTTTTTTAACTTTAAATCTGGGGTTTTGATGCGGAAATTTTTTTTTAATTTTCCCTCTCTGAAAAACTTAAAGCTGCAAGAGTTACTAAAGTCATCTCAATATATTGCCGCAACTTTGGCCCCCAGTTCACTCATGAACTAAAAAGGAAAAACCACTTAAATACACTCTATTAAACTCTTAGTGAAACCAATAACTGACCCTCAGTCAGAAACCACCACTTCTAAGGTTTTCTTCAACACAGTACTTCTCCAAAAGGGGGAAAAGTGAAAATGCAGGCATTACAAATAAATTAGACTATAAAGAGCAGAAAAGAACATGTAGAGAAGAAAAAGAGGTAAAAGAGGAAAAAGTTCTCGAACGCGAATCCAGTTACAAATACAAGAGCATGAAGAGCAGAAAAAAGCTGAAAAGAACTCATTTAAAAAAGTCCTCGATCTGCAAAAAAAAGGTCACGCCACTAAAACTCCAAAAAAAAATTACAATTAAAAAAAATTTTTGCCTTTTTTTTCCTCATTTCTCTGATTACGTCAAAAGTTTTTCTTTTAGAGATTCGAATCCTCTTGCCCCCGCATTTTCAAGTACCAAAAGGGGATTGGACCTGGCTTGTCAACCCAAAAATTTTTGGAAAAGGGCTTTTCTTTTCAGACATGTGCAGAATCCCGATTATATGTATTAAAATGTATACTTACAGCTTTTACGGGTCACCACAGAAAGATCCAAAAAACTTCCGAAACATAACAAAAATACTGGTCAAACTTACCTGATTTCCTCAGAAAATTCAAGCCCTTTTAAAAAACTGGCTAAAAGTCTGCTCAGTCCCACTTTGACGATCTGGAAAAATCTCGAGCACTGGGGAATTTAAAACGTAAAATATCCTACTCAATCATTTTTGCACATTAAGAAAGGGTGAGACAAACCTACTCAAATGCAAAAAATGCAGATGTTTTTTTTCCTTTAAAAAAAATCGCCCTGTACCCTCGGGAAAAAGGTTTCAGTCCATTGTAATTCGGGTGCAAGTTTGAAAAGGATGGTAAGTCTGTAATGTGGTTCCAGAAATGTGTTCTCTTTTTTCTGTAAGAAAATTTTGCCACCTAAATTTAAAGAACTGCCCTGACCTAGGGAAAAAGAAACTAAAATGGGCACATTTTCTAAACCATTGCTTCGGTGAAACAAATTCCACCCCCTTTTGTTACTGCCCTTTCAAACCCTTTTTCAGGTCAAAAGGTTTGTCTCCCTCGACTCTGACTCGAGGGCGCCCTCTCCAATTATCGGGATACTGTTCTGCCCAATAAATCCTCTTAAAATCTGCACTTCCAGGGTGAAGGGAAGTATACAGGGGAGAAGGTGTACCTCAAGGTTTTTCACCGACTTTCCCCGTCCTCTGGCTGGGTGTACCTTTTGTCCGCTTGTTGGGGGTTTAAAACCATTGCTGCATGGGACAAGTCTTTACCCTTCCCATACTAATTCCTTTACTAACGTCTGGCTGGGTGAGTTAGTCTTTTCCACCCCCCCTTGTCCTAATAATCCCATTCCATAAAACCCCACACTACATGGAAAAGGGGCAGCCAAATCTTTTTTCCTAACTTCCTTTACCCCGTGCACAGGCCGAAGAAACTGCTCAAAACCCCCTCAGCCCTTGTCAACTACCACTCTTCATACGCCTACGTAAGTTTTTTAAAGGTAATTCTCTGAACAACTACTTGCGAGCTCAACGGAACGATGCTACTCTTCTCGAAAACCATGCCAAAACCATTCCTAAAGATCAATACTCATTCCCCCTTCTTTCAAAATTTTCCCAAGGACAAATTCTTATGAGGCTATTAAACTGCTAAAATTTTTTGTGATGGGCCCCTTTGGGGTGAAGTTCCCAAATTGTATTGCCAAACAACTTGAGAGAGCCAAACATGGAGATCGCTATGGAGAACAAGCCGTCACATAGAAAATTTAAAAAAACTTGTGCAAATCCAATGATTTTTACTGGCCAGGGTTAAAAAAAAAACATAACTTCAATGATAATTTTATGTCAACTTGCCAATTTTGGGGGAAAAACCTAACCAAATTTCCTCATACCCACTCCAACCATCCAAATGCCTGGGAACCCCTTTTTAAAAGATCATCATTGACTCGTTGGCCCTTGCCCAAAAACTGGGAGGGAACCAATACTCCCATTTTTATGTTCCAACCACCCGTACCCTGAGGCTTTCCCACTTAAAAACTTACAGCCAAAAAAATTGGCAAAAAATCACCAACTGTTCCTACCTTTGGCATACCCAGGGAAAATTTAAAGTGACCCGGCAAAATTTCACGGCGGGGTTTTCCCTTTTCAGCAGTTCTGGGAGAGTTGGAAACACACAGACTCCATCTCGGCATACCATCCTCAAACAAAGGTGCTTTGGGAGATGTCCACCCAAGACCTTAAGGCCTTCTCCGCAGTTTTGTCATGCAAAGGGCCAAAATGGGACGAAGCCTTTACCCCTTTTGTCCTTTCGCCTAAAAAGGGAGACACCCCCAACGGGCCCTTGGTGTTGCTCCCCTTTTAGCTATTGTTTTGGGCGTAAAAGGTTAGGGGGCCACTTAAAGGTAATCAAAGACAGATTGCTAAACAAAAAACCTACCATAAACTTGTCACTATCACTCAATAAAAAATTGAGAAACTTAATAAATTCTTGACCAAATCCGCTCTTTGCTCGAACATCTCAAACAAGCTCAGGGGTAATGAAAAAAAACTTTGATAAAAGCTAAAGAAGACTTCAATAAAGGGGACCCAAATCCCTTGCTTTCATTCCAGTCTTTGGTTCCCTTTCAAACTAAAAACCATGGTCCTTATAACATCAGTAAGAAGGTCAGTGCAAAACTATATCATAAAAAACTCCCGCCGCCAAAAGCACTCAGCTAATTCACCTTAATCTACGAAATTTTACAAGAGTAGCCAACCTTGCACCTGATACAAATAAAATACCTGATTCAAATACAATGCCATTTGCCCATTTCTGTACCCGAAAAACCCCCACCCTTGTAACATTACAGATTGGAAAAAAACCAAACCCTACTTGGTAAACTCAAAATTACCAACCCCCCATTTCCTCTCACGGGAGACATAACCACCATTATGGGGTTAAAACCTAAAGATTCCTTGGGGATCATCCTAAATTTATGTAAAATGACCTCCCACGATGTCGAGCTTTTTTCCCAGGGAAATCTCCTCTTCGCAACCACCCCACCCACTAAAATCCTCGGAAAATGTGACCAGATGAGGCAAAAGGTGGATTTTCTACTCCCAGGGACTGGTATCCCAGCCATCTCCGGGGCGTCACCATGTCTTCCGTCCCCAAGGAGGAGGAAAAAATGCCCCTTGCAAAAGGACTACCCCCAAATAAACGCTGTGACTGTTTTTCCCGGGCGCCTAACCCCCTACAAAAAATAGATGATCTCATCGACAAGGTTGGACAGACAATTTTAAAAACAAAAATTGACTTATGAAGGAATATACCAAATCCCCTTGGAAAGGCCAACAAAAATCAGCCTTTCAACACCCTTTTGGGCTTTTCCAATACAATCCTGCCTTTTGGGTGAGGAACCCCTTCTAAACCCCTTTCCAAAAGGGAATGGGGTCTTATTACAGGGGTCCCGGCTGGAGTTTCTGATACTTAGACACATTCTGATATTTACAAACTGGGAGCACACCTTCTAAAAAACCGGGAATGTTGACCAGGCTGCAGGGAGCACAACTGCCCCTCAAACTGGCCAAGACCACCCTTCAGCCGACCAAAAGGTGCAACCTGGGACACGGGTGGGGGCAAGGCCAAAATACGACCCAAAATGGCCAAAATCTCCGCCCCTTGGAGTACCCTGCCCCTACTACCGGAGGCCCTCGGCGCTTTCTGGGGGTGGGAGGGTTTAAAATTTTCCCCGGGGATTCTTCCCAACTTCGCGGCCGCTACCGTCCCTCTCCCCGGCTCCTAGGGGGGCGTGACCTACAACTACGGACTTTCAAGCCGCCTTCCAAAACCAAATTAAAAACTTCCTTCCCAGGGGCCCGTGCTCATCGGGTCCCCCCCTTTTTTGCCAAAAACCCTTTTCTCTGCAAAAGATGCCAGCGACACCGCCTTAGGGGCTGTATCTTACAAAAAGGTGGAGGCATTCTTCACCCCTGGCATACCACTCCAGCAATTTTTAACTCCACCAAAAGCGTACAGCACCACGAGAAAAAAACTCCTGGCAAAACGTCTCGCGGTACAAAAAATTTTAGTGTTATCTCCAGCCCAATCAAGATCCCTTTTAAAAATCTCACTGATCACAAACCCTCGTCCTTCCTAAATCGCGCCAAAAATTTTCCCATCAACGCCTTCTCCGATGGTCTCTTTCCTCCAACCTTACACCTGACCCTCCATCCACATCTGGGCACCGAAACTCATTGCAGACGCTCTCTTTCTCGCACCTAGTGGCTCCCTTGCCATTCAACTCCCACGCTCCACCCCCTTTTTCCCCGTGGGGGGGTCGTTTATGGGGGAGGTTCTAAGCTTCGCCTTAAACCTCTCCCGTGTGCACACACACACCACACACCACACACACACCACTACACCCCACACAAACACCACACCCCACACACCACACACACACCCCCACTCCTGAAAAACCCCAAAAAACCCTTCCTCAATCAACACGAAAGGGAAAGGCCCCGGAACTACTCCGGGGTCTCGCCGGTTTGTTTTTTACTCAAAAATGAGTGAACAGCCCAGGCAAATACGAGGGCATTTAAAACCTGTTTTCTTTTGTTAGTCGTCATCTGTATATACTAAACGTTACACTCTCTCGGGACATAGCAGTAACACCATTCTTGTTTCCTTTAAGTAAGTACCAACCATCAACCCTTAGCACCGGGGGCTCACTCAAGTCAACCACTTTTTATTTTTAGCTTTACTACCTTGTGGGAAAATTTATCTTAGTATTCTTTTTGTGTTTTTTCCTAGGGTTAAATTATCTTGTTTATGTACATATTGTCATTTAGTTATAACCTTTTCTTTAGTCATCTCTGTTTGTGCTTCAAAACAAAAATCATCTTACCCTTCTACAAATGATTTTTTTGAAATTTTTAAATTGTTATTGTTATCTACTTCTTTCCATCCCTTTTTGTTATGGTTTCGGGGGCGTTTAGGGCTCGCTACTCATTCCTCTAACAACTCACTGTCTCGCTCGTAACAATATGTTTTGATGGGTGTCCATATCTACTGTGCAATAGTACTACACAGTCATCCCTATCTTGCCTTCTTACTTTTTAAACCATCCCTATAATCAATCATCAATCATTGGGGACATACGCCGGGTAGGGGGGCATACGCGTCGCCTCGCCCACCCTACGGACGCCACTCCCGGGGTCACCACGCGCGAGTTCTAATGGAAGCTATTTTCCCATACCAAGCAGCTCTCGACAAGAAACATCAATTTTCCCCCAGCCACGAGCCTTGTGGGTCCCCCCTTTGGCCTCCTCCCGCCGGATTGTCTCTTTACAGATACAACTCGATGGGGAAGGATCGGTTTCAGTGTAGCGGGGCCACATGCCATATTGCCGAAGTTTGGCGCCGACGGACTATGCAGGAAATAGGCCTCGATTCAGTCTCACGGTGCAATCGCTGATTTGAACGTAATCATCCCAGCGATACCCCATGATTCTGCGGAGACACTTATTACCAAAGGCATCGATTCGTCTCTTCAAATCGCTATTTAGTGTACATGTCTCACAACCATAGAGTAAGACGGGGAAATCACAAGCGACTTGGAGTTTCCGGATCTTTGTCCTCCTGTACAGGTACCGACAGCCCCAAAAATACTCCTGCTGAGCGAGTCCAAACACCGTGGGCTATGCCAATCCGCCGTAAGACTTCTTGACGTGACCCCCCGTCATTATGGATTTGCACTACCAAGGTATGTAAACTTTCCAAGATCTCAATGTCCTCGCCGCACGCATTAACAGACTTACCGTTTCATCTAGAAAGGGCCTCCAAACACCTGGCCCTTTGGTCCTTAAGCCAGGATACCTAAAAGTCTCAAAGGCTTTGCCTCCCGTGCAGCGCCTCGAGAGCCATCATTAGGACCTCCAGCGACTCAGAAAAGATTACTGCATCATCGTAAAAAACATGATCAGTGATCTTGGTGTTGCCGAGGAATGCTCCACAATCACTTGATCTACAACTTTCCCCAATACCCAGTCCATAATGGTTGAAAAGTGATGGGGCAAGGATTCTTTCCTGTAATAACAGGAAAGAAGCTGGATACATCTCCCCACACAGCACTCTCAGTTCCAGAGTACAGACCAATTATCAAACCAATAGTCCTTGCAGGAATCCCGCGAAGTCGCCGAAGATCCCAGAGTAAATCACGATGCACTGAGTCAAACGTCTCTTGAGATTTAACATAGCACCAAGCATCCCCTGTCGAACTCACGTCGGCGTTCCACAAGGACACGAAGCGCTAGCATACGGTCTATGTTGACTTACCAGGCGTGAACCCAGACTGCTGAGGTCTCTGATGCTCAGCAGATGAGTTTCAGATCCGTGTCCCGCAATAGATGGGCAAGCACCTTGCCTGGCACGCCCGAGCGTGTAATACCGGGGGTAATTGTTGCAGTCCTGACGGCCCCCTTTCTTTTCCAGTCAGGAGGAATGGTACCTGATTGCCACAAAAAGGCAGTCAGGACAGCATGCAACCCGCGGATCATGGCTTTACACCCCAGCTTTGAGGGAGCTTTCCCCACTGATATTAACAAACACCAGCGCCTTTTCACCCCTCAACTTTGCTACAAACATCTCTGACTTTTGTCAAGAGGGGTGCGGTTTTCATCAATAGGAGGATGGCATCCACTGCCCGTAACCCAGTTGTGTGAAGCTGCTCAATTGGAGGGTCCACCGTGAACAACTGCCCAAAGTACTCAGCCCAACGAGCCATCTGCCCATCCATGTCCGACACGAGGCTCCCATCTGCTGCTCGAATAGCAATCGCCCGAGATGGAGACATGGAACGGAGCTTCTTCAGGGCTCGGTAGGCGGGTGGGAGGTCATTAGCGTTCAAATGGCCCTCGACATCCTCAGCGAGACTCCTGACATACCTCTCCTTGTCTCTCCCCAGGAGAGTTCTAGTCCGGCGTGACAGAGTCCTGTGCTGGTCCTGGTTCCCAGCCTGGCAGCGCGACTCTCCTCGACATTTCCCAGCGTCTCCGTCGAAACAAACCACGCTTTGACCTCGGGCGCTCCCCAATACACTCCTTGGCAGCCTGGAGAGTTTCACGTTTGAAGGTATACCACAGTTCTACAGGGTCCTCGAGGGCACCGAGCACATCAAACCTATTTGAGACTGCCACTGCATACTCATGGGCACGTTTAAAGTCCTTCAGTTTCTCAAGATGAAACACAGTATGGTTACCTCTTGAGATTCTTCTGGACTTGACATGAAACTTAAGTGTAGCAACAGCAAGTCTGTGATCTGTTGCAAAGAGCTCAGCACTCCGGTAAACCCTGCAGTTCTGGAGGATCCTCCAATGAGTACTAACGAGGATGTGGTCGATCTCCTTAGCTACCCCTCCGGCATTACTATACCATGTCCAGCGATGCAGCTCTGGTCTCTGATACCAAGAACCTGCAATTCTCAACCTTCTGGACCTCGCAAAATTCAGAAGCAGAGAACTGTTAATATTTCTGGTACCGGAGACATGGAGACCAACACATAACTCGTAGTCATCTATATCCCTATATATCATCTATATCCTAATATCCTTAGCTTTAAAATTCCGATCTTTTTTATTTATTTAGATCTGTGTTCTTGCATATACGTATATATATAATTATATGTGTGTGTGTATTTACCCTATAAAGACCTAGTTGTAACTGTAACGAGAGAAATTACATTAATAGGGGAAGAGATGAAATAACATATAAGTATCAATAACTTACGAGTAATTTTCCTCCACGCCTCAGTCCTGAATCACTGGTTAGGGAGAAAGGCTTATATTTTAAGCCAGTAGTAATTAGCCACGTAGCGAAACGAAGTGAGCAGGGGAGTTCAACATTAGGATAACCTTAGAAGCAGCCAGACGCCCGCTGAGTTAAGTCGCCTGTGGGGAGGTGATATTTTTGCCCTTGTAAAGGTTAGTATGAGAAGGTTTATAGGTGTAGAGATGTAGGGGGTGACTTACTGGTGATTCCTTTTGTTGACATAAGGACTAATGAATTGTATTACCTAGGGTCCCAAGGTAGGAGCCGTTGGCGGACCTGGTGGCCAAGCGGCCACGAAATTAGCAGAGGGGGCAACTACAGCATAGTACAGCCAGCCGTGTGAGGCCAAGGAGAAAGAAGGGAACAGAAAAATGAGTGAGAGGGAAACTTTGGAAGTGGGATAGACTACATTAGTATAGGACAACGGCTTGAGCACTGTATGTGCGTATCGTTAAAGTGGTAACAGTGCGACTGAAGTTACCAGAGATAGTAAACTACATTAGGATGACGACTTGAGCACTACGCCGTGCGTATCGTTAAAGCGGTAACAGTGCAACCGAAGTTACCAGAGATAGTAAACTACATTAGGATGACGACTTGAGCACTACGCGTGCGTATCGTAAGAAGAGAAAGAGTACACATTTCAATGTGGGCACTACATAATGGTGGCAGCGGTGGGATCCATTCAATGGATCCGCGTACCCACGTGCTGACTTACGCCTTGTTAGTTAGTTTTTTTTTTGTCAAGTGCCAGTTACCTAGTGATCACATACTGTACAGTATGGTATGTACAGAGTATAGGTGTACATATAGGCGCATAGAGTAGCGTTAGTGACTATGACTAGTTCACTCAGACCGTGAGGAAGATGATACTAACGTAACAGTAGGCCTGGGTTACCCACATGCTAACATAGACACTGATAAAGACATTAGTGATGGCCTGGAAAAGCCGAAGCGGAGTAGTGAAAGGGTGCAACATGAAACGTGCACACCCCAGACCCGCCGTTGACAATGAAAGTGATGTGGGTAGCGCGTATGCAGTGTGTTTATGGGTGATGTAGGATGCGTGAAGGTAGTGTGGATGTGGGTGATGTGACACTACATCCACGTGTGGATGCAGTGTGGAACGATAAGGATGCATGTGGATAGTGATGTCGAGTGGATGTGGATGGATGATGAATGTGTGGATAGGAGGCTTGTATTCCACACTTAACACTAATGTAGGGCAGGATGTCATGTAAAAGGTGCGGTAAGGTTAGGTTGCCGTACCTTACGGTTAGATTTGTTAGGATAGAGGTAACAGCTCATGTAGAACTAGACGCCCTACTAGTAAGCAACTTTGCGGGTTGTCGTGGCAGTATAATAGCCACCTTAGAAAATTTGCGTTAGAGTGGTAGTAATGGAGGAGGAATTTGTACACTAACACCATCTTGAGAGAGGAGGCCAGTGAAG
>JACEEZ010025471.1:17500-20000 GCA_016584305.1 Chionoecetes opilio
GTACATGAAAACAGCAGGGCTGTAATAAACAATACTGTAAAAGGCTACTTGGCATCGTGTCAGGGAGGGTTAGGATGTAACACGTGACTCAGCTGATCGGCAGCCTCGCAGCCTATTCCTTCCTTCCTCCCAACTCAGACACGATGCCAAGTAGCCTTTTACAGTATTGTTTATTACAGCCCTGCTGTTTTCATGTACTGCTTATTTAGTAAATAACATGTCCATTAATACCAATTGTGTCGTTATAAGATAATGTAATGCTCCATTACTAGTAAACATTATGATTAAATCATTCAACATTTCACCTTGAGGCAACCGCGAGTACACACTGCAGTACTCCATATGTCGCCTGCCACTGTGAAATTACTGGCCGCGGTAATTTTTCTACCTTCATCTCACGTCTAAAGGAAGCTTCAAAAAGCATATGGTTATAGAATATTTTTTGCTTAGAATTACATGTTCTTTTAGTCCGTCAGGTATAGGGGCTGTCGGTACCAAAAAGATGGCAAAGGCTCATTGGTATCATTTGAAAGGTATATTATTCAGGAACTCATTTTGCCCTGGTAGCAGTCTGGATTTAGCAGCTTTCATATTTTTATCGCCTATTGAACAGACCGCCTATCAGCAAACAAGTCGCGCCAAATGCGGTAAAACCTGTCTGGGGTACATGCATGTTAGAACTGCATGTCATGATTCTACATGGTATGCCAGGTGCCTTTTTCTGTTTTAGCTTTAATTATGTTCATATAATGCCATTGTAGCAACAAGTTTGGTCAAATCAAAAGATTTGTACTTTTTGAGCCAAAATTCAGGATGGCCACCAGATAAATATTGAAAATCGACTTATCGTCATATCTTAGCAACCATATGTGATAATGACATAAATAAAATATTTTGTTATACATTTTCAGATACAAGGAATCGAATGCAGCCACTATTGATCCTTCCATAATATTTTGAATATTGCAGCAAATCAACAGCAGCATAATTATAATATGTTTAGAAAAAATATCAGCTAATTGCCAATAATTGCAAGTGTTCTTAAGTTTATTTCTTATCTTTGCAGGTAACACTTGTGAATGAGAAGCTAATCAGCCATGGATGAGACAATTCCTGTTTGTATTATCCACACAACTGATGAAGATCCTCACGCTGGCCTTACATCACCTCGGGATCTCGACTCCTGGAACACACTACTAAGGGCAGCCAGACTCAGGCAGCATCAAGCTATCTTGACAGTTGCAGAAAACCTGAGAGAGGGAGAACTGCCACAGATTCCGTATCATCTCAAGTGCCGTAAACTGTTCACGATGAAACGGGACTTGGATAAACTTGAAATGACTACTGCAGGTGAAGTTGCTACTAACCGAAGAACATTGAGAAGACTACCTTCAAGCAGCTCAAGAGTAATGGAGAAAACATGTACGTATATTCTGCCCACCTGGACGATCCAAGTATATCAAAGGCACGAACACAAGAGAGAAGTTAACACAGTGTACTGAGTTGAGAGCAGATAATACTTTACGAGATATAGCAACAAAGAGACAAGATGAGCACATCCTCGCTGTCACATCAAGAAACATAGTTGCTGCTGAAGCATGGTATCATAGATCTTGCTACCGGTCGTATACCAGTGTGAAAGATGCCATCATTGACCATACCAAAGATGATGCAAATGATAACCCTGATGCTAAATACAAGATTGCTGAAACAGAAGCCTACTTGCAACTTGTCCAGTATATCAGGCAAGAGCTGTTTCAGTATCCAAAGGTTGTCACATTGACTTATCTTGCTCATCTGCTATCAACGTACATGCATTCTGAAGGAATAACTGCTGTGAGGGACTCGACAAGGAAACACATACGGAGAAAGCTGGAAGCGGAGTTCAACGATACACTCCATATGTGTCCTGAGGATAAAGGAAAGATATTGGTCTTCCCATATACTCTGACGATAAACGATCTAGCCAAAGAGAACCATCAACTAAAGAAAGAACTTGAGTCAGCACAGATTCAGTCATAAGAAATTATTCTTGCACTCTGCACATGCAGCAGGTGCAGGATTTGATTCAGTTGTACTTTTAGCTGATGATACATACATAAGTGTTTTTGTTGGCACTTGCATTCTGTGACGACATAGATACACACCTGTATCTCAAGTGTGGAACTCTGGCCAGGATATCTTACATAGATGTACAGAAAGTGTCCACTACACTAGGACCATCGGTATGCATAGCTTTACTTGGGATGCATGCATACACTGGATGTGACAGCGTGAGCTCCCTTGCAGGCCGAGGAAAGATAACTTCTCTCAAGCTGCTAAATCAGGACGCAGAGCTTCAGTCCACATTCGCAGATCTTGGAGCTATGTGGGATGTCTCAGAATCACTTCTCAACAAGCTGGAGGCATTTACATATCAAATGTATGCAACCAAAACGAGCGTTCGTAAAGTAAATGAACTGCGGTATCATCTTTTCAGTAGTAAGAAAGGCTGTGTTGA
>JACEEZ010025471.1:27500-37500 GCA_016584305.1 Chionoecetes opilio
CTCTCTCTCTCTCTCTCTCTCTTCTCTTCTCTCTCTCTCTCTCTCTCTCTCTCTCTCTCTCTCTCTCTCTCTCTCTCTCTCTCTCTCTCTCTCTCTCTCTCTCTCTCTCTCTCTCTCTCTCTCTCTCTCTCTCTCTCTCTCTCTCTCTCTCTCTCTCTCTCTCTCTCAAACACACACCATGAGGGATCAAGAGGCTTAATCCCGGTTCCCACCTTACCGCTTGTACGGCCGCCGTACAACAACAAAGACGTCACAATGACGTCACAACAAAGTCTACCGCACCGCCGTACCGCTGTACGGCCGCCGTACAAAGTTAAATTCAAGTCATCTCTCCCGCTCGGCGGTGTCCGCTCGAGCGGAGTTGCCAACTGTGCCCAGTTACCACAAATACCACTCAAGCGGTGATGATGGTGACGTCATTGTTGTTGTATGGCGGCCGTACAAGCGGGAAGGTGGGAACCGGGCTTTACTGTGCCCGTCCCGCGACACGCGGGAACTCCCTCCTTCCTGGGGCAGCGCGGAGGCTTTGTCCTTCACTGCTGAGACATGCGGGAACTTCCTCCTCCCTGGGGCAGCAAGGCGGCCTTGTCCTTCACCGCTGAGACATGCGGGAACTCCCTCCTCCCTGGGGCAGCGCGGCGGCCTTGCCCTTCACCGTTGGAACCTCTCGCTCGCCTCCCCTCACCGCCTCCCATATATGGCCACACGTCCTTGTCCTCGCTCTGTGACCGGCCTTCCCGTTAGCCCGCCGTTACCTGCACCTGTTGTCCTACCGTTGCCTCCAGCCGCCCACACCACCACCATAAACAGTCTGGCGACCTTGGCCATGGTCTGGGGACGCCTTGTAAATGTGGTCTCCATGAAGGGTCTTTAAGATTATTCGGCACCTCCCTCTCTAAGTCACGTTGGCTTACATCACTTTACTCCTCGTTCTTCCTCTTGTCTTTGAAAGCCACACGCTTTTATATGTCTCCATAAAACTGCCAGATTCATGAGTCCTGCTTCTCTACTCATCATTTCATCTCTTAAAATCCCTGAGCATTCCATTGCTCAGGACATAAATAAGCTGGGTTTTTTCTGAGCACCTCATGAGTATTCCTTACTAGTATCCATGGCAGAGTGCAGAGACATCATAAAACATTTGTTATAATGCTGCAAAATTTGCTTTAATTACTGAGATATGAAGCCTGAAAGGTTTTATATTTCTGGCTTGTATCTTTCAAATTCAGCAGTTCATCTTTGTTACAGGGCATCTGTTTGGTGGTGGTAGACTGGTCTGTACTCTGGGACTAAGAGTGCTGTAATAATTCCTCTTCCACTTGAGTTAATCAGCCAATTTAGATAACCCCCCTCCCACGCACACACACTAATCATTTAATTGACTAAGACAAGAGGAAGCAGGCACAACAATAAGCCTTGAGTGATTGCAGTTTCCCTTTAACCACCTATGCACACCTCACTACCATGTAGGTTTCTTATATATTAATGTAGACAAACAGACAGATTCCTAAGCACACAAGCATCCCCCCCCCTCGCACGCTACGGACACGTGGATAGACAGGCCGACAGGGGGAGGACAGGCTGCTGGCGTGAGGTGAATATTTAACTGAAAGCTCCGAGGAGCG
Source organism: Chionoecetes opilio (assembly GCA_016584305.1). NCBI lineage: Eukaryota > Metazoa > Arthropoda > Malacostraca > Decapoda > Majidae > Chionoecetes > Chionoecetes opilio. The sequence goes on from JACEEZ010025471.1 coordinate 29,126, forward strand.
CCCTGCCCATCTTTCACCCTTCCCTCAGCCGGCGTGACAGATACCAGTGAAGTAAATATTAAGATAAGGTCATCAATTAAACCTATTTCGAGGTGCCAAAGTTGCATTAAGACAAATACCCATTAGAGAGGAGTATCAATATTTTTCGAGGAGGCTGTCAGATAGCGAAACAGCACGAGACTGGGTTATCTATAATAATATAAGCGAAAGTGTGTCTGTCTGTCTGTCTGTCTGTCTGTGTGTGTGTGTGTGTGTGTGTGTGTGTGTGTGGTATAGGTTCCGCCCCCCGTGGCGCAATCACCTCATATGGCACATTTTTGGAACCGGGTTGACCAGGGGAAGGTCATAAGCCCACTTATGAGATGATTCGATCACTTTTTTTTTTTTTTTTTTTTGCAGCCTATTAGCGATAATTGTGAAAAAAAAGTGGGTTGCGAGAATTGAGGAAACCTTGATGTAGGGTGATGGGTAATGGGTGAGTGAATGGGTGGGGTGATGGGTAATGGGTGTGGGGTGATGGGTGAGTGAATGGGTGGGGGGTGATGGGTTGGGGGTGATGGGTGATGGGTGAGGGAATAGGTAGGGGGTAATGGGTAATGGTAAATATAAGCGAAAGTGTGTCTGTCTGTCTGTCTGTCTGTCTGTGTGTGTGTGTGTGTGTGTGTCTGGTATAGGTTCCGCCCCCCGTGGCGCAATCACCTCATATGGCACATTTTTGGAACCGGGTTGACCAGGGGAAGGTTTTAGGCCCAATTATGAGATGATCCGATCATTTTTTTTTTTTTTTTTTTTAGCAGCCTATTAGCGATAATTGTGAAAAAAAAGTGGGTTGCGAGAATTGAGGAAAGTATGTAGGGTGTAGGGTGATGGGTAATTGATTGAGGATGTAGGGTGATGGGTAATGGGTGAGTGAATGGGTGGGGTGATGGGTAATGGGTGTGGGTGATGGGTGAGTGAATGGGTGGGGGGTGATGGGTTGTGGGTGATGGGTGATGGGTGAGGGAATAGGTGGGGGGTGATGGGTAATGGGTGAGTGAATGGGTGTGTGGTGATGGGTAATGGGTGAGTGAATGGGTGGGGGGTGATGGGTAATGGGTGAGTGAATGGGTGGGGGGTGATGGGTAATGGGTGAGTGAATGGGTGGGGAGAATACATACATTTCTACATCCATGATTTCAGGAAAGTTAGAAGGGGCTATCTGGAGAGTCCGTGTTTGGTGGGCCGAAGGCCCACCAAACACAGGTGGTGGGCCGAAGGCCCACCACCAATAGCCCTCCGCAGGAGCTAGCCAAAAAGTCCGCCCGGAGGGCGGCTTTGCGGCTAGTAGTCTATATACACCTCACACGCAACCATGCTGAATTAAAAGTGACATTGTGAACAGTGGTCAAAAGATGATGTGTTGTTCAGTGGCGTAGCTAGGTATCTATCAATAGGGGGGCACCTGGGGGCACAGCGGATTATGGGGGGGGGGCACTAGGCAAGCGGAGCGCGGGAGCATTCTGATGCCACATACACGAGAATAAGGGCATATCCGATATAGTCTAGTAGTCCAGTGGACCCCACGTGCACCCCCTGGACAATCTAATGAGACCTACTTTTTTAGATGCACAAATATGTCTAGAAAACAAAAATCAATGTTAACACTGGCAACTAATGTCCCATGGGGTTCGTATGGCGGCCATCTTGGATTTCGTCAATCGCGAAATATTTGACTTTCTCGAAATTACCAAAATGTCCATAAAATCACAAATAATGTATTTACAAATTTAATGTTGGTGCCCACGTGACAAGAATAACATGGCCTACTGTAATAAGAACAATGAATGCAGTAATCGGTACAAGTTTAGTCATGGAATGGCAAAAACCTAAAAAAAGACGGAAAAACTACTTTGGTTTCGCCGACAACTTCTATCTATCTATTATAATAATATAAGCGAAAGTGTGTCTGTCTGTCTGTCTGTCTGTCTGTCTGTCTGTCTGTCTGTGTGTGTGGTATAGGTTCCGCCCCCCGTGGCGCAAACACCTCATATTGCACATTTTGGAATCAGGTTGACCAGGGAAGGTCATAAGCCCACGTTATGAGATGATCCATCATTTTTTTTTTTTTTTTTAGCAGCTTATTAGCGAGAATTGTGAAAACAAAAGTGGGTTGCGAGAATTGAGGAAGCCTGGTGTAGGGTGATGGGTATTGGGTGAGTGAATGGGTGGGGTGATGGGTAATGGGTGTTGGGGTGATGGGTGAGTGAATGGGTGGGTGGGTGATGGGTATGGGGTGATGGGTGATGGGTGAGGGAATAGATGGGGGTGATGGGTAATGGGTGAGTGAATGGTTGTGTTGTGATGGGTAATGGGTGAGTGAATGGGTGGGGGGTGATGGGTAATGGGTGAGTGAATGGGTGTGTGGTGATGGGTAATGGGTGAGTGAATGGGTGGGGGGTGAGTGATGGTAATGGGTGGGTGAATGGGTAGAATGGGTGAGTGAATGGGTGGTGTGGGTGATGGGTAATGGGTGAGTGAATGGGTGGGGGTGATGGGTAATGGGTGAGTGAATGGTGTGTGGTGATGGGTAATGGGTGAGTGAATGGGTGGTGTGGTGATGGGTAATGGGTGAGTGAATGGGTGGGGGGTGATGGGTAATGGGTGGGGGTGAATGGGTGTGTGGTGGGGTGATGGGTAATGGGTGAGTGAATGGGTGTGTGGTGATGGTATGGTGAGTGAATGGGTGGGGGTGATGGTAATGGGTGAGTGATGGGTGGGGGTGATGGGTAATGGGTGAGTGAATGGGTGTGTGGTGATGGGTAATGGGTGAGTGAATGGGTGGGGGGTGATGGGTAATGGGTGAGTGAATGGGTGTGTGGTGATGGGTAATGGGTGAGTGAATGGGTGGGGGGTGATGGGTAATGGGTGAGTGAATGGGTGGGGGGTGATGGGTAATGGGTGAGTGAATGGGTGTGTGGTGATGGGTAATGGGTGAGTGAATGGGTGGGGTGTGATGGGTAATGGGTGAGTGAATGGGTGGGGGGTGATGGGTAATGGGTGAGTGAATGGGTGTGTGGTGATGGGTAATGGGTGAGTGAATGGGTGTGTGGTGATGGGTAATGGGTGAGTGAATGGGTGGGGGTGATGGGTAATGGGTGAGTGAATGGGTGGGGGGTGATGGGTAATGGGTGAGTGAATGGGTAGGGGGTGATGGGTAATGGGTGAGTGAATGGGTGGGGGGAATACATACATTTCTACATCCATGATTTCAGTAAAGTTAGAAGGGGCTATCTGGAGAGTCCATGTTTGGTGGGCCGAAGGCCCACCAAACACAGGTGGTGGGCCAAAGGTCCACCAATAGTCCTCCGCAGGAGCTAGCCAAAAAGTCCGCCCGGAGGGCGGCTTTCTGGCTAGTAATAATATAAGCGAAAGTGTGTCTGTCTGTCTGTCTGTCTGTCTGTCTGTCTGTCTGTGTGTGTGTGTGGTATAGGTTCCGCCCCCCGTGGCGCAAACACCTCATATGGCACATTTTTGGAATCAGGTAGACCAGGGGAATGTCATAAGCCCACTTATGAGATGATCCGATCACTTTTTTTTTTTTTTTTTTTAGCAGCCTATTAGCGAGAAATGTGAAAACAAAAGTGGTTGCGAGAATTGAGGAAGCCTTGATGTAGGGTGATGGGTAATGGGTGAGTGAATGGGTGGGGTGATGGGTAATGGGTGTGGGGTGAGTGAATGGGTGGGGGGTGATGGGTTGGGGGTGATGGGTGATGGGTGAGGGAATAGGTGGGGGGTGATGGGTAATGGGTGAGTGAATGGTGTGTGGTGATGGGTAATGGTTGAGTGAATGGGGGGGGGGTGATGGGTAATGGGTGAGTGAATGGGTGTGTGGTGATGGGTAATGGGTGAGTGAATGGGTGGGGGGTGATGGGTAATGGGTGAGTGAATGGTGTGTGGTGATGGGGAATGGGTGAGTGAATGGGTGGGGGGTGAGTGAATGGGTGGGGGGTGATGGGTAATGGGTGTGTGGTGATGGGTAATGGGTGAGTGAATGGGTGGGGGGTGATGGGTAATGGGTGAGTGAATGGGTGTGTGGTGATGAGTAATGGGTGAGTGAATGGGTGGGGGGTGATGGGTAATGGGTGAGTGAATGGGTGGGGGGTGATGGGTAATGGGTGAGTGAATGGGTGTGTGGTGATGGGCAATGGGTGAGTGAATGGGTGGGGGGTGATGGGTAATGGGTGAGTGAATGGATGTGTGGTGATGGGTAATGGGTGAGTGAATGGGTGGGAGGTGATGGGTAATGGGTGAGTGAATGGGTGGGGGGTGATGGGTAATGGGTGTGTGGTGATGGGTAATGGGTGTGTGGTGATGGGTAATGGGTGTGTGGTGATGGGTAATGGGTGAGTGAATGGGTGGGGGGTGATGGGTAATGGGTGAGTGAATGGGTGTGTGGTGATGGGTAATGGGTGAGTGAATGGGTGAGTGAATGGGTGGGGGGTAATGGGTGAGTGAATGGGTGGGGGGTGATGGGTAATGGGTGAGTGAATGGGTGGGGGGAATACATACATTTCTACATCCATGATTTCAGGAAAGTTAGAAGGGGCTATCTGGAGAGTCCATGTTTGGTGGGCCTTCGGCCCACCAAACACAGGTGGTGGGCCGAAGGCCCACCAATAGCCCTCCGCAGGAGCTAGCCAAAAAGTCCGCCCGGAGGGCGGCTTTGCGGCTAGTTCAACATAAATGTCAATAACTTCATTAATATACAACATACTGGTCAGTTTAACATATCAAAATCATCGTCTATTTATATAGTTATTCCCCCATCTAATGCAGTCAAACAATTGACATACATATATGACTATCATACATTAATTGTTACCAATGTTACTCACCCCCCTAGTGAGACTTTATGTTGTCAAATACAAACATTCGAGAAAAGTCAGAAAACAATGTTTCCTTTCTATTAAACTTTAACAAGTGATGTAGGGCAGCTAGGTACGCTGTCAGTAGAAGTGAGTAATTGACATTTGGTATAATTACAAATAACAGAGAGTCAAATCATATTAGCTTTTCTTATAATTTTAAATATACCGGTGAAAACGGAACCTGGGCCCGTATCCTCACTTACAATTAATACTAAGCTTTGGTATTAACTCCCGACTTTACGCTTAACTTCACACTTACTGTTATCCTCATTCACTCTTAACTTACTCTTTATTGTTAAGTTTGGTATCAACTTAATAGTACTGGCGAGGACTTCTAAATCCTTAATACCAAAGTTAATAGTAGGAAATATTCGAAATGGCCGCCGCTTAGGAACTCCCATCGCCTCTTCAGAACTTATCGAATGCGAAATAAGTCTTTATATAACAAATACGAACGCTAAGTTACAATTAGGTACTATAACGCTGCAGAAGTGAATAGTGGTACATAGATCAAGACCTATTTAAAGTATCGCTTGGGCACCCCAAAGTCGCATAAATATGGGTGCCGTCAAAATTTCAGGCTACNATTCCCCCGTCTTCCGGAGGGCCGTTATTTTGCTTGGAGCTCATTATTCCCGATCTTGGAATGCTGGGACCTCAACATCACACAACACTTTCCCCTTGCTCAAGGGGGACAGAAACCATCCGAATTTCTCAATAGAAAAATCACCAGGAACGAAAAACGAAATCCCCGGTGTGTGTGTGTGTGTGTGTGTGTGTGTGTGTGTGTGGTGGGGTGTGTGTGGTGTGTGTGTGTGTGTTGTGTGTGTGTGTGGGTGTGTGTGTGTGTGGGGGGTGTGTGTGTGTGTGTGTGGTGTGTGTGTGTGTGTGTGTGTGTGTGTGTGGGGTGTGTGTTTTGGTGTGTTTTGTGTGTGTGTGTGGTGTGTGTGTGTGTGTGTGTGTGGTGTGTGTGTGTGTGTGTGTGTGTGTGTGTGGTGTGTGTGTGTGTGTGTGTGTGTGTGTGTGGGGTTTTGTGTGTGTGTGTGTGTGTGGGGTGGGGTGTGTGTGTGTGTGTGTGTGTGTGGTGTGTGTTGTGTGTGGTGTGTGCGTGTGTGTGTGCGTGTGTGTGTGTGTGTGTGTGTGTGTGTGTGTGTGTGTGTGTGTGTGTGTGTATGCGTGTGTATGAAAGTGAGAGATTACTTCTAGTCACTACACCTGTGCTGCAGTGAAGTGATGTCCCCTAAGGTGTTTGAAATCCTGCAGCACAACATCGATCCTTTCCTCCGTCCCTCCTCTGGGTATTTACTTTTTTCTCTCTCTCTCTCAAGCAGGGGTGAGGAACCACTTTACTACCAAGGGGCATTTAGATATTCATGACATCATTCGCGGGCCATACAAAACTATATCAACTTAAAAATCAGCCTGCTTTTTTTTGCAGACGAGAACCATACGTGAATTATACGTGTCTGTCCCGTCATCTATGTGTCCTATCCGTCCCGTAATAGGCATGTTTGTCCCTTAAAATTTACGTTATAAGTATTATGCATGCACTTTATAACGATTTATGTTGGTATGAAAAATAAGTTCCTAGATTTATTTGATTTCGAGTTTCGTTTGTGGTTGCCTTGGCAGGGCCTGACCAAATGGTTTTGCGGGCCTTATACGGCCCGCGGGCCGGACGTTCCCCACCCCTGCTCTAAAGCTTCGTTGCTGTTATGTCTAAATGTCTCTATTGTACGGTCTTCTGCAGGTGCCATGAAGGGTCTCGAATAGGTCTTTTCTCCTTATAGGTTGTCTCAGATAGCAATCCTTTCTTTACTTCGTTTGTTTTTGCTCAGGGCTATAGTAAAAATAGTGAAGAAATATTTATCTTTGGGTTCCCTTTTTTTTTGTTCTTATACTTCACATACTTAAGTTAAGAAAATACCACTGGATTCCTTCTTACCTTCCATGTTCTTTTTTTCCCCGCTTTTTAAAGTTGTTTTTTTCCTTCTTGTCATATTTTTCCCTTTTTTCTGCTCTCCTCCACTGCGTTTTTTTAAATGTTTACTTCCAATGCCTGATTTTTTTTTCAGTACATTTTGGTGCTATTAAACTTTTTTTCATTTTTTATCTTTTGCATGAAAACTATTGTTCCTCGTCCTCTTTATGTTATCAGAGTTGCCAGTTTTTGTCTACATCGACCCCTCTAGTACATGAAGATCATAAATTCTCACTCTTTCTTCAGCTTTATGATCTTTTTTGTGTGTATTTTGCAGCAAACTCTTTGTTCTACTTTATAAAAATCTTTTCTTTTAAAAGGTGATTTTTTATACTGCTGAAAATTTTCATTTATTAACGATCTCTCTCTCTCTCTCCTCTCTCTCTCTCCTCCCCCTCTTTTCTCTTCCCCTCTCTCTTCTCTCTCTCTCTCTCTCTCTCTCTTCTCTCTCTCTTCTTCTCTCCTCTCTCTCCGTCTCTCTTCTCTCTTCTCTCCTTCTCTCTCTCTCCCTCCCCTCCTCTCTCTCTCATCTCTCTCCTCTCTTCCATCTCCTCTCCTCCTCTCTCTCTCTCTCTCTCTCTCTCTCCTCTCTCTTTCTCTTCTCCTCTCTCTCTCTCCCCTCTCTCCCCTCTTCTCTCTCTCTTCTCTCTCTCTCCTCTCTCTCTCTTCCTCTCTCTCTCTCTCTCCTTCTCTCTCTCTCTCGCCTCTCTTTTCTCTCTCTCTCTCTCTCTCTCCCCCCTCTTCTCCGTGTCTATATTTCCCTATCCCACTTGCAAAGTATATTTTAAATCGACACACCTTCGTAATTTGAACTTTTGTATATATTTATCTGTCACTTTCATATGCATTGTTTTCCCTTAAATGTATCCTTCTTTGGATATGTAGGTATTTGGCCGTAGTTGTAAAAGTAAAAAAAAAATACAGAGTTTTTGTTCAATTCTCGTTCTAGTTAGGCAAGGGGTTGAAACACTCATGCAATAATGGGTTGAGCAAGATTGGTAATCCAAGCGTGCTTACAGAGTACATATATATTTTCTTTGATTTTTCAAATGGCTTTTGTGTTTTAATTATAGCAATCGTTCACTGTTATTTGTGTTTTTTATTTTTTTATTTTTTTTTATTTCATCCGTTTTCACTTATCCACTGTTAATGTGTGAGATTTTAGTTTTTTGTTTTGCTGAAGAATTTCGTCAGTTATCGACGCAGCTGAGATGGATCTCCACTGTCCAACGACTCCCCCCAAGGGGAGAGAGAGCGTCTGCTAGATGTTTGGATGAAGAATGTGTAGTTTTGTTGCTTACTGCTTATTTTGTAACATTCTGCATATCTTATATTTCTACACAGTGATCTACATATGTGTGTATGAATGCATAGGCATTTGTTTGGGCGTGTGTATGTACATAAATGTGTTTTGGTGAGCTTTTATGACGGATCACTTGTTTTGTGTTGCCTGTGATTGAAGTACAACATATAATTACAAGTAGATC
>JACEEZ010025471.1:42500-100000 GCA_016584305.1 Chionoecetes opilio
AGAAGAGAAAATTTAGAAATATAATCCATTAATCTAATGACAACAATTTTTTCATAAATTTTACTAAAACTGGGAAGAGTTGAGACTGGCCTATAATTACTATGCAATGTTTTCTCACCTTTTTTGTGCACAGGAACAATTCTTGCAATTTGTAGATGTTTAGGAAAGCAACCTTCTTTAAAAGATCTATTGATAATGTATACAAGGAAAGGAGAAATTACATCAGAACATTTCTTAATTACATTTATATTGATGTCATCAAACCCAGCAGCAGTTGATTTAAGATTACTGATGACTGTTTTTATTTCCGAAAGAAGTGCTGGGCGAAGAAAGAAAGAAGATGAGATGAGATTACATCTCATGACTAAGTATATGACACACAGTATGCAGACGAAGTGAGAGAGAACAGGTATAGAGCCATAGCTTACCGGTACAGCAGTATAGGTGATAAACTGGGTATCTTAAATAGAGTTATTGTCAGATAGCTGGATCGTAATTAAGAGGCGTCACCGATAGCGGCGCTGGACACCACATTAAGTAAGGAAAGGATCAGATAGCTGCTCCTATTTTACAGAGAAAACCGGTTATAACGTAGCTATAGCGGTGAGACACCACTGTATGGGGAGGTGGGGCCTCTAATCCTTAAGGGGAAGGTCTATAGGTGGACAGTTTAAAGAATTTAGTGTAAGAGCAGCTCATTCTACCCGGGCTATTTGTTACACTCGACACCTATAGTCACCCCGCCCGGCTCTCCCTCTCACCTACAGGGTAATATAGGTTATAAAAGAAACCCTTACAGCCCATTCCCGGAGACGGATGTACATTGGGTTGCTGATGCGAACACCTCTTATGTGTACTATTCATTAACTGCTCGTCCTCCCTATCATGGTAAATTAGCTCACCTTTTAGTACAATAAACTTGAGGTTAAGGTAGAAGAAAACGCATCAATATCCTCATTAAGAAATAAAAGAAGCTTAGATGCAAAGGTGTAATGGAGTAATGGTGGACACTTTATAATTTCTGAAGATCGTTCGTATAAAATGTATGAAGTTCTTGGAGATGAAAGGAGTGATGGAGTAGAACCAGCGACGGGAGGTTTATAGGTCACGGCACTAAATGAAACGATGTAACACGAGATTACCAACTTGTGCCGCACCTGCTTGTTCGTGTATTAATATAATGGCTGTTGGTGTAGAATCCTGAAGAGCATGAGGGAACGTTTGCAAGAGTGATGAAGCGAATGTTTTCTTTCTGTTAGTCTTTATATCCATCAAGCTCGTTTCCATATAACATGGGTAACTGGCGTTGTTTTGTTTGTGTTCTGTGGGTCTGACTGACAGCAGAAGACACGAGAGCCATCAGTCATATACCTAACTATTGATGGCGACAAAAGTAAAGCTGCGGCATGTTTCACAGCAAAAATATGAATGAAAGACTCGGAATTAATTTGTATTTAATGAGGCTTTACCGGAGATAACGCAAGAAAGTGTTTTTTAAAAGGTAACCAGTTGAAATCTTGTTGGCAACCTGATGCTGTGCCTCCCCCCCCCCTTACCTTCCCCTTTGTATGTCTCTGGTCACGCTGTCTCACCTGTCCTGTACGAACACAGGTCAACAAAGCTACTGGACTGGACGGTGGCCAAATAGAGGGTGTTGACTTGAGCGGGTCTGCGGGGTGGACCGGGGCAGTGCAGGTATACTAAAGGGAAAGCGAGTGTTTCCTATAGACCATTTAGTGAGTCAGAGTGATGCCTTTGCTTAACCTGATTCACATGTTTTATTGATTAACCCACCATACGCTGTCTTCCTAATGCTATAGAGCTGAAATGAATACTTTGATGCAACTTAAACTTACAGTGCTAGTAATCTGATCGATCATTAAGTGAAGATTCTAAGTGTCTACGTTATTTCTCTTCGTGCGATGCGTTGTAACTCTAATACCATATCTCACGTGTGTCCGATTGGAACGCCTAATGTCTAATAGTAAAAATAACTGTGAAAATATATGATACAGACGAAAAATCAAGCAAATCGAGAAAACGTAATGGTAACGAGAACATGAACACAAAAAAAAAGTAGATTTTTTATTTTATTTGTGTCATAGCGCCTGTAGGCAGTGACCTCCAGGCGTGGGATGGTAGGCCCTGGAGGCTCACTTGAGGGCTGTGATGGTTGGCCCTCGCCCATGGTGGCGCAGGCAGGATTTTTATAGTGACGCCTATGATTAGAGGCTCATGCCGCCCCCCTGTGTCCTCCGATGCACTCACAATCGAAGGTAGAGTTAATGGGCAGCATATGGGTGTTCTTAGGCCACTCGACGGTGCAGAAAGAATTTAAGTGGATTTTGGTTCTCATCGGGGATCGAACTCTGGTCACTGAGAACGCCACTCGGAGACACCGCGACGATTTATAAGTTTTGCACAATAAACACAACAATGAGCGAGCGCGCGCACACACACACACGCATACACAAACACACTCCCAGCCACCCACCCACACCCACACCCCCACACCCACACCCACACCCACACACACACACATACTCACACTCACACTCACACGAGCACACACACACACGCACACGCACGCACGCACGCACGCACGCACGCACACGCGCGCGCACACACACGCACGAGCACACGCACGAGCATACACACACACACGCACACGCACACGCACACGCACACGCACACGCACACACACATATTACAATCTGACATATACACACCACAGTTTCCTTCGTTTCAAAATCCATCATGACAACAAATCCATCCAATCAGAGGCCCAGCAATCACCTGTCATCAGTTCACAGGTGTCGAGGGCATCTGGGGCGCATAGGCTACCTGAACGAGGCTACAGATAAGAGTGTGCAACATCCAGGGCGGGGAAGGTAGATAACAGACTCCAACTGACCCAGGCAATGCGCTGAACTGATAAGGCCGAGACAATATCCACGGAACATACGCATAAAGGAATATGGTGGAAGAGGAGGGAATCAAGAGGTAAAGGTTAGGGAGAACAGGAACACTTGGATGGCTGGTGAAGTGTTGGGACTTCAATTAAGAGGGTAAAGATATTAGAGAGGAGGGCAGAGTAGGCAGACTGATGTTAGGGGGAGGATAGAAAGGATGTTTAAGGTAAATATAAGGGATGGGAATAAATAGTAAACATGAGCCTTATGGAGAAACTTATGGAGGCCTTATGACCAAAGATATAAACGAATTTAATGATTTTCACTTTTCCGGAAAGCGCAGGGAAGAAAAACTAGCAGGTAAAGGAAAGTAGTGTTTGTTTTATAATGTTTTGCTTTGTTATAGTACACACAAAATATCTCTTGGATCTTTGTTAATCTGTATCTCGTTGTCTTGGTAAGAAAATTGTAAACAAAATCTGATGTGGAACTCGACTCACCCCACGGACAGGATTCATTTAGTGTCTTAGTCTGACGGGCAAGTGGCGGCCAGCGGTGCACTCTGAAATACAGCTTTTTTCTTATATATCATCCTCTTTTCCAGCATTACCCTAAGTTTAATCTCATCAGCGGATAAAATTGTGAAGTGAATTTCCATCTGCAGTAAAATAGGAACACTCCCACATAAAGAGAGGCACCTACTTTGATAACTTCTTCACATTATTATCTATCATTGGTTCCTCAGTGACAATCCTCTCCCAATGGCTTGTACAAAACTACACACACAACAAATAGCTCATGTTTTAAATATGACGAAGGAACACATGCAGGACCCCATACACACCGCAATGGATTCCAGACCGCTTTTGAACTGGATTGAGATTTTTTTATCTTTTTATTGATATAATTAATTTTACGGCCAAGTTTTGTTGGAAGGAAATGAATTTCGTGTCTTCTAGATTAAGATAACTAAGATAATAATAGATAGTTCAGAAAATTGGGGAAGAGTCTTGTGTTTGAACATTTTTCTTGAGTGGACTTCATTAGCTTGCCAACGAGTCTGCCTAGAGTGGTGCTGAGCGTGCCAGAGAGTCTGCCTAGAGTGGTGTTGAGAGTGCCAGAGAGTGTGCCTAGAGTGGTGTTGAGAGTGCCAGAGAGTCTGCCTAGAGTGGTGCTGAGCGTGCCAGAGAGTCTACCTAGAGTGGTGTTGAGAGTGCCAAAGAGTCTACCTAGAGTGGTGTTGAGAGTGCCAGAGAGTCTGCCTAGAGTGGTGTTGAGAGTGCCAAAGAGTCTACCTAGAGTGGTGTTGAGAGTGCCAGAGAGTCTACCTAGAGTGGTGTTGAGAGTACCAGAGAGTCTGCCTAGAGTGGTGTTGAGAGTGCCAGAGAGTCTGCCTAGAGTGGTGTTGAGAGTGCCAAAGAGTCTGCCTAGAGTGGTGTTGAGAGTGCCAGAGAGTCTGCCTAGAGTGGTGTTGAGAGTGCCAGAGAGTCTGCCTAGAGTGGTGTTGAGAGTGCCAAAGAGTCTGCCTAGAGTGGTGTTGAGAGTGCCAGAGAGTCTGCCTAGAGTGGTGTTGAGAGTGCCAAAGAGTCTGCCTAGAGTGGTGTTGAGAGTGCCAGAGAGTCTACCTAGAGTGGTGTTGAGAGTGCCAAAGAGTCTGCCTAGAGTGGTGTTGAGAGTGCCAGAGAGTCTGCCTAGAGTGGTGTTGAGAGTGCCAAAGAGTCTACCTAGAGTGGTGTTGAGAGTGCCAGAGAGTCTACCTAGAGTGGTGTTGAGAGTGCCAAGAGTCTGCCTAGAGTGGTGTTGAGAGTGCCAGAGAGTCTACCTAGAGTGGTGTTGAGAGTGCCAAAGAGTCTGCCTAGAGTGGTGTTGAGAGTGCCAGAGAGTCTGCCTAGAGTGGTGTTGAGAGTGCCAAAGAGTCTGCCTAGAGTGGTGTTGAGAGTGCCAGAGAGTCTGCCTAGAGTGGTGTTGAGAGTGCCAGAGAGTCTACCTAGAGTGGTGTTGAGAGTGCCAAGAGTCTGCCTAGAGTGGTGTTGAGAGTGCCAGAGAGTCTACCTAGAGTGGTGTTGAGAGTGCCAGAGAGTCTGCCTAGAGTGGTGTTGAGAGTGCCAGAGAGTCTACGAGGGGAGCCTCCAAAGATCTCCTGAGTGGTTCTGAGGTCCGGTCTCCTAGTGTGTTGTGCCGTCTGCCTAAGTCTTCTAGTGCCAAAGTCCTACTCTAGAGTGTGTTGGATCCAAGTCTCTCTATGTCTCTGAGTGCCAAATCTGCCTACGATGTCGTTTGAGTGCCTAAAAGTCTGTGAGAGTGGTTTAACAGAGTCTACCTTTTTGAGTGCCAGGACTTCATGATGGGTTAAGGTGCAGAAGTGATGCATCGAGTATTTTGAATCAGGGATGGGAAACCTCAATATCCCCCCCTCACCACTCTCACTCTCTTCCTGAATTGTGTATGAGAATATATTAAATTTTCATCCTTTCCTTCCCTCTCTGGACATATATGATAAGGCTGTGTGATGATCGTATTTGTTGTGTGTGTGTCTGATATTCCATCGCCAGTGTTTCATCTAGTTGTTATTTTAAATCTACTGCAGCACCTTATTGCCCTTGATTCATATTCAAAACATTTAGTTTTATCATTCATCTAGTGCTTACTGTTGGTACAGGCCTGAGCCACCTCGGTATGGCCGTCCACCAAATCCCACCGTGCTTACCGAACCACGTACCCTGGATGGGTCACAACCCCGCTAGGTAGTATCACTGTGGTTGGGTTTTTAAGAAGACCGCCCGTCTGTGTTCGCTCCGCCCGGGGATCGAACCCGGGACTTCTCGGTTGTGAGCCAAGCGTGCTAACCCTTACACTACGGAGTTCCCAACTGAACGGTGTGTGTGTGTGTGTGTGTGTGTGTGTGTGTGTGTGTGTGTGTGTGTCAGAGGTGGGCACCGCAAACGAAAATCCACTTCCTCAAACGCAAATCCGCAAACCCCAATCCTTACGTTCCGCAACCGCAAGTCCGCAAATTTCTTGAAGTTCACACTTCCGCAACCGCAAGTCCGCAAACCGCAAACCAATTAGGTGATGTTTTCTCTGCATATATTGCAAAATTAGAGGTAAAGCACTTTGTGGTAGTAAATTTATATACCATTTAATAAATCACTTATGACAATTATTATTGATATATTTATATATATATAATATAATATATATATATATATTATAATATTATATAATATATATATATTATATTATACTATTTTAAACGAATCTATTAGGATTTTTTCATACCTACCCCTCAGCGTCCCACAGATGTTATAACTCACATTTTACCTTCCCCTCATTGTGACCACTCACTCAATATAATCAACTTAAGTGCACACTAAGGGATAATACTAAGTATATGTACACTATACTCCAAATTATATTTCATTGATATATCAGACCCTTAACCTCAGATTCCTCATTCAGAGTCCTCCGGTGATAGTTCCATATTGAGCAGGTCCATGTTCCCCTTCATGAAGACCAATCTCTCAAAGTTATCGGAGATCAGACTCGCTCTCTTGGCTGTCATGACCCCTGGGAGAACAGTCTCTCTACATCTGCAGAGCTGGGTATGGTCGGGTTGTACTTAATGAACACATCTACCCAGGTGGCACGGGAAAGGGCAGGGAACATGGCCTGTTCCAGCAGCTTGTTCCTCTGCTTCTCTGAAAACCAACTCAAAAGCTCTTTCCCCATCTTGTTGGAGAGGCGGGTAGAGTTGGTGCCCTCTGTAGCTGTGGGTCCTGGGCTCATTAAAGCCTGGAAATAATATATACATTTATAATATATATATGAAGTATAAATGTTAAAGTAATTGGAGTCAGAAAATAATATATACTGTTACTTAAAAATAAAAAGTGCTTAGATTTTTTGTATAATATATTATTGCAACTATATCATAAATATGACAATAATCTATCAGCATGACGCTCAAGATTGCTACTATAATGACTTGGAGTAATTAACTGTCACAAATGAACTGAAGATGCAGTAGATCTCGATAAAATCAATAAGTCTCACCTTGAAAATATCATCCTCTTCGTCTTCATCTTGGCTGCTGCCTTCTGAGGTATCCAAGACAGCCTGCTCCGTGACCTCGAACAGCAGTCTTGATATCACAGCATCTGCCTTCTCGGGGTTAAGAAGGAGGACCACAGGCAGCTTGGAGAAGGGGTGGATTACTGTCAATCAATCATTGGGGGCATACGTCGGGGGGCACGTCGCCTGGTCCACTCTACGACGATACTCCCGGGGGTCACAACGCGCGAATCCCCATGCAGGTTCCCTTCACATACCAAGCAACTCTCGACAGGAAACATCAACTTGTCCCAGCCACGAGCCTTGTGGGCGCACCCTTGGCCTCCTCCACGCCGGATTGTCTCTTACAGATACAACCCGATGGGAAGGATTGGCTTCAGGGTAGCGTGCCACATGCACATATAGCCGAAGTTAGCGCTGACGGACTATGCAGGTAATAGGCCTCGATTCAATTTCACGGTGCAATCGCTGATTTGACGCGTAATCATCCTAGCGATAGGCTACCCCATGATTCTGCGAAGACACGTATTACCAAAGGCATCGATTCGCCTTTATAAGTCGCTATTTAGTGTCCATGTCTCACAATCATAGAGTAAGACAGCGATCACAAGCAACTTAAGGAACCGGATCTTTATCCTCCTGCACAGGTACTAATCAGTCAATCATTGGGGGCATACGCCGGGGGGCGCGTCGCCTCGCCCACCCTATGACGCCACTCCCGGTGGTCACCACGCGCAAGTCCCCATGTAGGCTCCTTTCCCATACCAAGTAGCTCTCGACAAGAAACATCAACTTGCCCCAGCCGCGAGCCTTGTGGGCCTCTCCACGCCGGATTGTCTCTTATAGATACAACCCGATGGGACGAATCGGTTTCAGGGTAGCGTGCCACATGCCTATATAGCTGAAGTTGGCGCAGACGGACTATGCAGGTAATAGGCCTCGATTCAGTCTCACGGTGCAATCGCTGATTTGACACGTAATCATCCCAGCGATTTTACCGGGTTTACCGGAGTGCTGAGTTCTTTGGAACAGATCACAGACTTGTTGTTGCTACACTTAAGCTTCATGTCAAGTCCAGAAGAATCTCAAGAGGTAATCATACTGTGTTTCATCTTGAGAAGCTGAAGGACTTGACATGTGCTCATGAGTATGCGGTGGCAGTCTCAAATCGGTTTGATGTGCTCGATACTCTCGGGGACCCTGTAGAACTGTGGGATACCTTCAAACGTGAAACTCTACAGGCTGCCAAGGAGTGTATTGGGGAGCGCCCGAGGTCAAGCCGTGGTTTTGTCTCGACGGAGACGCTGGAGAAAATCGAGGAGAGTCGCGCTGCCAGGCTGGCTGGGAACCGGGACCAGCACAGGGCTCTGTCACGCCGGACTAGAACCCTCATGAAGAGAGACAAGGAGAGGTATGTCAGGAGTCTCGCTGAGGATGTCGAGGGTCATTTGAACGCTAATGACCTCCGACCCGCCTACCGAGCCCTGAAGAAGCTCCGTTCCAAGTCTCCTTCTCGGGCGAGTGCTATTCGAACAGCAGATGGGCGCCTCGTGTCGGACATGGATGGGCAGATGGCTCGTTGGGCTGAGTACTTTGGGCAGTTGTTCACGGTGGACTCTCCAACTGAACAGCTTCACACCACTGGGTTACAGGCAGTGGATGCCGATCCTCCCATTGACGAAACCGCACCCTCTCTTGACGAAGTCAGAGAGGCTGTAGCAAAGTTGAGGGGTGGAAAGGCAGCTGGTGATTGTAATATCAGTGCGGAGCTCCTCAAAGCTCGGGGTGAGGCCATGATCTGCGGGTTGCATGCTGTCCTGACTGCCGTGTGGCAATCAGGTACCATTCCTCCTGACTGGAAAAGGGGGCTGGTCGTCCCTATCTGGAAAGGGAAAGGGGACCGTCAGGACTGCAACAATTACCGCGGTATTACACTGCTCAGCGTACCAGCCAAGGTGCTTGCTCATCTATTGCTGACACGGATTCGCAGTCATCTGGTGAAGCATCAGAGACCTCAGCAGTCTGGGTTCACGCCTGGTAAGTCAACAACGGACCGTATCCTAGCGCTTCGTGTCCTGGTGGAACGCCGACGTGAGTTTCGACAGGGGATGCTTGCAGCCTATGTTGATCTCAAGAAGGCGTTTGACTCAGTGCATCGTGAGTCACTTTGGGATCTTCTGCGACTTCGAGGGATTCCTGCAAGGACTATTGGTTTGATAACTGGTCTGTATTCTGGGACTGAGAGTGCTGTGAAGTGTGGGGCAGGTGTATCCAGCTTCTTTCCTGTGAATACAGGAGTGAGGCAAGGGTGCATCCTTGCCCCATCACTTTTCAACGCTTGTATGGACTGGGTATTGGACAAGGTTGTAGATCAAAGTGATTGTGGAGCATCCGTCGGCAACACCAAGATCACTGATCTTGTTTTTGCCGATGATGCAGTAATCTTTGCTGAGTCGCTGGAGGTCCTGGTGATGGCTCTCGAGGCGCTGCACGAGGAGGCAAAGCCTTTGGGACTTGAAGTCTCCTGGCTCAAGACCAAGGTCCAGGTGTTTGGAGACTTACTAGATGAAGCAGTACAGTCTGTTTATGCGTGTGGGGAGGACATTGAGATCTTGGAAAGGTTTACATACCTTGGTAGCGCAGTCCATAATGACAGCGGGTCACGTCAAGAAGTCTTACGGCGGATTGGCATAGCCCACGGTCTTATGGACTCGCTCAGCGGGAGTATTTGGCGTTGTCGGTATCTGTGCAGAAGGACAAAGATTCGGATCTTCAAGTCGCTTGTGATCCCTGTCTTACTCTATGGTTGTGAGACATGGACACTAAATAGTGACTTGAAGAGACGAATCAATGCCTTTGATAATAAGTGTCTTCGCAGAATAATGGGGTATCGCTGGGATGATTACGTGTCAAATCAGCGATTGCACCGTGAGACTGAATCGAGGCCTATTACCTGCATAGTCCGTCAGCGCCAACTTCGGCTATATGGGCATGTGGCACGCTACCCTGAAACCGATCCTTCCCATCGGGTTGTATCTGTAAGAGACAATCCGGCGTGGAGGAGGCCAAGGGGGCGCCCACAAGGCTCGTGGCTGGGGCAAGTTGATGTTTCTTGTCGAGAGCTGCTTGGTATGGGAAAGGAGCCTGCATGGGAACTCGCGCGTGGTGACCCCCGGGAGTGGCGTCGTAGGGTGGGCGAGGCGACGCGCCCCCCGGCGTATGCCCCAATGATTGATTGATCCCAGCGATACCCTATGATTCTGCAAAGACACTTATTACCAAAGGCATCGATTCGTCTCTTCAAGTCGCTATTTAGTGTCCATGTCTCACAACCATAGTGTAAGACAGGGATCACAAGCGACTTGAAGATCCGGATCTTTGTCCTCCTGTACAGGTACTGACAACGCCAAATACTCCTTCTGAGCGAGTCCATAACACCGTGGGCCATGCCGATCCGCCGTAAGACTTCTTGACGTGACCCGCCATCATTATAGACAGCGCTACTAAGGTATGTCAAACTTTCCACGATCTCAATATCCTCGCCGCACGCATGAATAGACTGTCCTGTTTTATCTAGTAAGCCTCTAAACACCTAGACCTTGGTCTTGAGCCAGGAGACCTCAAATCCCAAAGGTTTTGCCTCCTCGTGCAGCGCCTCGAGAGCCATCACCAGGACCTCCAGCGACTCAGCAAAAAATACTGCATCAACGGCAAAAACAAGATCAGTGATCTGGGTGCTGCCAAGGGATGCTCCACCATCACTTTGATCTACAACTTTGCCCAATACCCAGTCCACACAAGTGTTGGAAAGTGAATGGGCAAGGATGCATCCTTGCCTCACTCCTGTATTATCAGGAAAGAAGTTGGATACACCTCCCCCACACATCACAGCACTCTCAGTCCCAGAGTACAGGATTGCTGTGGCCATCAAAAAATCCATTTGATCAAAGAGTCACTCGTGGGCACGCAGCGTTCCCTGGACGGTGCGCGTAGCCGCGCAAAAATCATGTTCAAAATTGAGAGTTTGCGGACATATTTGCGTTTGCGGAAGTGCTTCCGCAAACGCAAATCCGCAAACATTTACACGTCCGCAAATCCGCAAACGAACTCGGACTTCCGCAATTTTCGGAAGTTGCGGTTTGCGGAAGTGTTTGCGGAAGTGCCCACTTCTGGTGTGTATGTGCATGTGTGTGTGTGTGTGTGTGTGTGTGTGTGTGTGTATGTGCATGTGTGTGTGTGTGTGTGTGTGTGTGTGTGTGTGTGTGTGTGTGTGTGTGTGTGTGTGTGTGTGTATGTGCATGTGTGCGTGTGTGTGTGTGTGTGTGTGTGTGTGTGTGTGTGTGTGTGTGTGTGTGTGTGTGTGTGTGTGTGTGTGTCATTCACCCATGGTCTCGTCCACGCAAACTGGATTCACGATCGCCAGTTTCACCCTCCTGGTGCGAGCATGTAGCTCATTATTACCGATCCTTGAGTAACGCTGGGACCTTATGTATAAACACACCCTCATCCCCTTGCTCAAGTGGGACAGTGGGTGTCAGAATTTGTCAATGAAAACTCCCCGGGAACAGAGAGGATTCGAACCGGCTAACCACAGAATGGGAGGCCAACGCTCTATTAACTTGACCATCCTGACGTATGTGTGTGTGTGTGTGTGTGTGTGTGTATCCTTTCACACATTCTAGAGTAGCAAGCTGAGTAGCGCCGAATCCCAAATCGGCGTCTACTCCTGGAGAAAAGGGGACACTGACACCCGACACTGTTTTATCGGTCACTAGCCGCAAAGCCGCCCTCCGGGCGGACTTTTTGGCTAGCTCCTGCGGAGGGCTATTGGTGGGCCTTCGACCCACCAAACACAGACTCTCCCTTCTAACTTTCCTGAAATCATGGATGTAGAAATGTATGTATTAACGCCAACCCATTCACATCACCCCCAACCCATTCACTCACCCATTACCCATCACCCCCAACCCATTCACTCACCCATTACCCATCACCCCCCACCCATTCACTCACCCAATACCCATCACCACACACCACATATATACCACCTAACCATTAACCATACCATTTCCCCACCATTCCTCACCCATCACCATCACCATTCATACCAATCCATCACATCTCACCCAATTCAATTTCACTTATGCACCCACATTTTGTTATTACACTTTCTAATCACCCAAACTAATTAAAACATAAAGAATAAGTATCGAATACATCTAAAGTTTTAACCTTAATTCTCGTTCAAAACTTTGTGATTTGCATAACGTATTCCGCTATAGGCGGTATATCGGGAAATAAGAACAAACAGAAGAAAACAAAGTAATCGATATCATGCTATTATAGTGTCTAAAATCCTTCCTCCTGACTGTGACCTTTGCCTATGTGCTTGGGGGGATTGGTGGGGGCTCACCTTATTCGGTGCAACAGAGCCCACCAACACGACTCCAGAAGACACACCCTACGTTTATTCACTAGCCGCAAATCCGCCCTCCGGACGGACTTTTTGGTTAGCTCCTGCGGAGGGCTATTGGTGGGCACCCTTCGACCCACCAAACACACTCTCTCCAGATAGCCCCTTCTAGCTTTCCTGAAACATGGATGTAGAAATGTATGTATTAACGCCAACCCATTCACATCACCCCCAACCCATTCACTCACCCATTACCCATCACCCCCCACCCATGCACTCACCCATTACCCATCACGCCCCACCCATTCACTGACCCATTACCCATCACCACACACCCATTCACTCACCCATTACCCATCACCCCCATCTATTCCCTCACCCATCACCCATCACCCCCCACCCATTCATTCACCCATCACCCCACACCCATTACCCATCACCCCACCCATTCACTCACCCTTTACCCATCACCCTACATCAAGGTTTCCTCAATTCGAGAGAACTGGAACCCAAAATGCCAGGGGTCGCTGGCCGTTTTAACTCACTTTTTTGATAATAAGTTGGTCTACTGGAAAACAAAATATGAGCTTATTCCACTGCACTTAAAACACAAAAGTATAATATTAAGAACGATTTTCTTCTATATGTATATTGTATAGAAGCCTGATTTTGTAAAACATTGTATATAACCAAATAACCAAGGAGGTTATAGTTGAGGAGGCGAGGTAAATGCTACTCTATGATATTATATACTCAATAACGTATGTTTAGAAGTTATCTATACCTAGGCAGTCATATTTTCCTGTTATTATTGTGTATCAATCAGATAGAAAGCCTGGAAGTGCAATGAGTCGACGCGTGAAGTAGCAATGTTTTGATTCAATCTCCCCGCCACAATCTCCCCGCCACCACTCCCCGCCGCGGCGTGTCGCCTCCACAATTATAACCTACATTGTCGCAGCAACAAGCCGATTTCGGCATTCCTTATTCTTCGTTTTTCCAAGGCATTGCTTATTGTATTTTGACAAGCGTTTGCCAGATGCAGCAGTACTGTCTTAGAAAACAGTGTGAACATCGCCCATATTTTACATGCCACAATATACATGTAAAAAATATATTAAGCTTTGCTACTCGAGGCGAGTAATTTGCATTAAATTGCTATTATAGAACGTTCCATCATAATGCATGTCATCCATATAATTAGTAGAACAACAGAAAAACTATATTTTTTGGTATTCAGATGCAGTGCATCAATGTTTATCGCGAAATTAATTTATGAAAAATATTAGTCGCGGAGCCAAAACACAGTAGACCAACCTTTGAGTTAAAACTGCCAGCGACCACTGGCATTTCTCGAGTTTCAGATCATTGGAATTCTCGCAACCCACTTTTTTTCCCAATTCTCGCTAATAGGCTGCTAAAAAAAAAAATGTAATCGGATCATCTCATAAATGGGCTTAAACCCTTCCCCTGGTCGACCCGATTCCAAAAATGTGCCATATGAGGGGATTGCGCCACTGGGGGCGGCACCTATCGCGGACAGACAGACACACACACACACACACTTTCGCTTATATTATTACTAGCCGCAAAGTCGCCCTCCGGGCGGACTTTTTGGCTAGCTCCTGCGGAGGGCTATTGTTGGGCCTTCGGCCCACCACCTGTGTTTGGTGGGCCGAACGCCCACCAAAACTTTGTCCATCACCCCATCCCTTTGTCCATCACCCCATCACCCCATCAACCCCCACCCATTCACTCACCCATCACCCCACACCCATTACCCATCACCCCACCCATTCACTCACCCATTACCCATCACCCTACATCAAGGTTTCCTCAATTCTCGCAACCCACTTTTTTTCTTCACAATTCTCGCAAATAGGCTGCTAAAAAAAAAGAAGAAAAAAAGTGATCGGATCATCTCATAAGTAAGCTTAAAACCTTCCCCTGGTCGACCCGGTTCCAAAAATGTGCCACATGAGGGGATTCCGCCACAGGGGGCAGCACCTATCGCGGACAGACAGACACACACACACACACACTTTCGCTTATATTATTATAGAAGAATAGATAGATTTCTCGTGTACCCAATCACGAATTAGTACGCGTTGGTACGACTTTGCTAAGAGTTTGTACGCATAGTTACGAGTGTCGCTAAAAGTTGCTATGAGTCGTTTACGAGTTGCTACGACATTGCAAGAGTTTGCTACGAGTTTGTACGACCCGGTGGCTTGACCTGACTGATCTGGGAGGGAAATCTTTATCTCGTATGAGATACAGGATCATCTGCGCCTCACCCCGGGAGGCGGGTACGTCACAAACCCCCGGCTAACACCCGGTACCCATTCACTACTGGGTGGACAGGGGCTCGGGTGTTTTTAAGGAGACCGCCCATGTTTCTCCGCTCCGCCCGTGGATCCAACCCGGGACTTTGCGGTTGTGAACCGAGCGTGCAAACCACTACACTACGGAGCACCCGTCACTACGAATAAGTCACTACGTCACTACTTGAGTCACTACGAATAGGCAATTGAGTCGCTACGATAAATGACTAGTCGCTTAGAGTTGATACTAGTAGTTACGACCCGGCTACGAATTCGTTACGCATCCAAAAGTCGTGACGTTGCGCGGCCAGATTTTGAACATGATCAAAATTTCCAGCCCCTCGCACGCATACCCAAGACACATCGCGACCCTCCCACGACTCTCACTAATTGATACGATTTGATGGTGACTATCCAAGAGTACCCACGAGTGCGCCCACGTGTTTTCGCGAGTAACGAGTCGCCACAATTCGGCGCACTACTCTAGAATGTGTGAAAGGGGCTTTAATTAACTTTGGAAAAATTATGAAAGCAGTTACGACAGCCTTTCGCACGAGCAGAAGACTTTACACCTCGTTCCTCTGCCCTTCTCCGGCCTTAGTTGCACCATCACACCTCCTTTCATACTTCATGGGCAAGCAAGAGACAGATAAGTCATATTCATCACTTCCCTCTCCCCTACGCTCTACCTTTCCTAGCGAATATGTGAAAACAATAAACACACGTCTACGAAAAACACACCCGCTCCTTGCACACCCACCCGTCCACGGATCAGCCTCGTTCATGGGTGGGAAATCAGTTCTTTTCTTGGCCGACACGAGGGCAAGAAACGATTAGATCAGTTCGTGAACTTTACTGCATTTGATCAGCGAAGTGTGTCCGGTGAGATGTTGGAGGAAGGAAGTGCTCAGTGAGGGTGAAGTGAAAGGGTGCTCGACCAAGAAACTAAATATTGGAGTGACTTCAGAGTATCGACTTTATGCTGAAGATGATTATATGAATAGTAAGGCTCGGTGAGTGAGTGGCGATAGTGAGAAGTGTAATGACGTGTATCGGCTTGAAATGATCTGACCTATCCTACGTTAACCGTGGCTAGCTTGACCTAACACGCCTGGATGATCTCAATAGGTAAAACAAATAATAGGAATAGGTCAGTCTCTACAAAAAAACGAACACAAGGATACAGGCGGGAATGCTGAATATATATATATATACACTCAAATTACAGGATAAACCTTCTCATCAAAAAGTTGCCTGAAAAAATTGATAATTCTATATGACCTTGATGGCCAAACCTATTAAGTAAGATAAGTGAGGGTAATTAACAGATAAGAAAAGGCAGTAACCAAAAAAAACATATGAACGCGTCGCATACTATTATGCAGAGGGAATTGTTACTACTGACCACCGCGCTGGCTTCGTCACGGCAAGAAGAGAACTTGGCCAGTCATAAGCCTCGGTCATCCGGGTCACAGTGAGGCTAAAGAAATTTTTTTGCCAATTATTTTTAGATTGCTTACCAAGGACAATAAAGTCACCTAACAAAAAAAAAGCGATAATGACAGTTCCATTAAATAGAGAAGGCAAAAGTTTCATTAATGGCTCGCCAACCAAGTTTCCAATAATTCTTGATCGTCTTCCTTCAAGGAGTTTATGTCATGGAAAGACTAAATAACGGGCAGAGGCAGACCCTTCCAGATATTACCAAGGAATATCATGAAAAAGGGGATATCAAAAGACATTCTTTTCAATGCGAACCTAATAGGGTTTACGGTAAGCATATGACACACGGGATTGAGGATCATGTAAGTAGCAGACAAAAAAAAATCCAATAGATGTAAAAATATATGTGCAAATAATAATATACTCAACAATGCGCAAACTGTGAGAGATTTAAATAAATTACTTAAAGGGGGTTAGTGAAAATGACTACCTTGTTTAGAAGGGCCGTGTGAGTGGAGGACCAACCTGGAAGGAGAATATATAATATTAGAGGGGACGATGCAAAAGACCCACGTTCATTGCCTCATGCATACTGAGTAAAGAATATATATATTTCCTAGTGTGCAGATTGTGATGGGCAGCTCAAGACGGTTAAGTGAGGAGGATACTATTTGAGTGGTACTGGGGAAGATATAACTGCCTAGAATAAAATGTGTCTAGCTGATTGGTAACTCTAATTGCTGAAAGAATCCCTGGGAGAGATCGTATTAGTTAACATCAAATCTGTAATTGAATATATACATCAGGTTCATCGGTCAAAAGCCTGTAACATTAGATATGACACTAACACACTTGTGAAACACGCGTCTATAGTTAGAATATGAAAACGAGCAATACTGCGACACAGAGAGCAAAGAAATGCCTCTCCTACATCAACAACATTGAATACACTAGCTATTTCAAGGCTCCATTGGGCAAAGAAGTCATGAAAGCAAGGCGGCTACTTACACACATAATGATTCGTAGTAAGATAAGATACTTTGATCCTATCTATAGACACTTTGCAAGTACCAACTACAAGGTTATTGACTATACAAAGCGCCACCACGCCAGGACGAACCTGGAGGGCTCAAACCGCTGACCGAATGCAGGGACGCTGCACGCGAGCCCATAGCTCTACCAACCGAGTCATCCTAACGGGTTGATTCGTAGTTACCATTATTAACAATGTATGGTATGATATGTGTTATGTATTTAGAAATCAAACTCCGCCGTTGAAGAACAATCATCATGTTCTCTTGTTCATAAACAGCAGAGTGGTAGAAGATTAATGTCTTTTGCGACTCATGCCTTTTATGTATTCGTATTAGAAAGGTTGTAGGTCGACAATATGACACAGAAAAATAAAAGAAAAAAAATCTTTTTCTTTTTTTACATCACAAAGGACTGGCCAAGGGCACAACAAAAAGAGGTAACACAAAGCCCGCTTAGTTGCCAGTCCCTATAAAGAAGACAGTAAGATAATAAAAAAAGGGGGTGGGCCAGTTTAGTTCGGGAGGTGTCTTGTCACTCTTCTCTTGAAAATATTTAAGTCATAGGAAGGTGGAAAAATAGAAACAGGAAGAGAGTTCCAGAGTTTACCAGTGAAAGGGATGAAAGAGTAAAGATACTGATTAACTCTTGCATTAGGAAGATGGACAGAATAGGGATGAGAATGAGTAGAAAGTCTTGTGCAGCGAGACCGCGGGAGGGGGGGAGAGGCATGCAGTTAGCAAGTTCAGAAGAGCAGTGAGCATGAAAATAACGGTAGAAGACAGCAAGAAAAGCAACATTGCGGCGGTGATTTAAAGATAGAAGACAGTCAGTCAGAGGAGGGGAGTTGATGAGACAAAAAGCTTTTGACTAAACCCTGTTTAGGAGAGCTGTATGAGTGGATCCTCCCCAAACATGTGAGACATACTCCATATATGGGCGGATAAGGCCCCTGTAGAGAGTAAGCAGCTGGGAGGGAGAAAAAAAAGGACGCAGACGCCACAGGACACCTAACTTCTTAGAAGCTGTTTTAGCATGAGATGAGATGCGAGATTTCCAGTTCAGATTTTTAGTAAAGGATAGTCCAAGAATGTTCATTGTAGAAGGAGATAGTTGAGTGTCATTGAAGAAGAGGAGATAGTTATCTGGTAGGTTTTGTCGAGTAGATAGGTGAAGAAATTGGGTTTTTGAGGCATTGAACAAAACAAAGTTTGCTTTGCCCCAATCAGAAATTATAGAAAGATCAGAAGTTAGGCGCTCGGTGGCATCTCTCCGTGAAACACTTAGTTCCTGTTGAGTTGGACGTCTAATAAACGACGTTGAAAAATGCACGGTAGAATCATCAGCGTAGGAGTGGATAGGGTTTTGAGTAAGACTTCGAAGATCATTAATGAATAATAGAAAGAGAGTGGGTGATAAGACAGAGCCCTGGAGAACACCGCTGTTGATAAATTTAGGAGAAAAACAATGTCCGTCTACAGTAGCTGCAATAGAACGGTTTGATAGGAAACTTAAGATGAAGCTACAGAGAGAAGGATAGAAACCGAATGAGGGTAGTTTGGAAATTAAAGATTTGTGCCAGACTCTAACAAAAGTTTTTGATATGTCAAGGGCAATAGCATATGTTTTACCGAAACCCCTAAAGGAGGATGACCAAGATTCACTAGGAAAGCTAGAATATCGCCAGTAGATCGCCCTTTACGGAAACCGTACTGACGATCAGATAGAAGATTGTGAGCAGATAGATGCCTAAGAGTCTTCTTATTAAGTATAGATTCAAAAACTTTAGAAAGGCAGGAGGTCAAAGCTATAGGACGGTAGTTTGAAGGATTAGAACGGTCACCTTTCTTAGGAACAGGTTGGATGTGAGTAAACTTCCAGCAAGAAGGAAAGGTGGAAGTAAATAGACAAAGACGGAAAAGTTTGACCAAGCAGGGTGCAAGAACAGAAGCACAGTTTTTGAGAATAATAGGAGGGACTCCGTCAGGACCGGTAAGCCTTCCGAGGATCTAGGCCAGAAAGGGCAAAGAAAACATCATTACGAAGGATCTTAATAACAGGCATAATATAGTCAGAGGGTGGAGGAGAAGGAGGAACAAGCCCTTCACCAACCAGAGTGTAATGTTCAGCAATGGTTTGAGCGTAGAGTTCAGCTTTAAAAATAGATGAGACAGCTGTGGAGCCATCTGCGTGAAAATAGGAGGGAAAGACGAAGAAGACAAATTGTTAGAGATGTTATTAGCTAGATGCCAAAAGTCACGAGAGGAATTTGATTCAGAAAGATTGAAATTTTCTATGAATGAAGGAGTTTTTGGTAAGTTGAAGTAAAGATTTGGCATGATAATGGGCAGAAATATAATGGGCATGAGTTTCAGGAGATGGATGGTTACGGTACCGTTTGTGAGCCGCCTCTCTATCTCGGACAACATGAGAACAAGCAGAGTTAAACCAAGGTTGACGGGCTTTAGGATTAGAGAAAGTGTGTGGATAAGATAAGATACTTTGATCTTATCTAGACACTTTGCAATTACCAACTACAAGGTTATTGACTATACAAAGCGCCACCAGGTCAGGACAAACCTGGTGGGCTCGAACCGCTGACCGAATGCGCAGGGACGTTGCACACGCGAGCCCGCAGCTCTACCAACCATGCCACCCTTACGGGTAGAAAGTGTGTGGAATGTACGCCTTCATGCCAGAGATTATGACCTCAGTTATGCGCTCTGCACAAAGAGATGCGTCTCTGACATGGAAGCAGTAATCATTCCATGGAAAATCAGAGTAGTACTGCCTTAGGTCTTCCCACTCAGCTGAGTTAAAATACCAGAAGCAACTCCAGTTAGGTGGGTCCCGAGGCGGCACCGGAGCGATAGGACAGGTTACAGAAATAAGATTGTGATCGGAGGAACTCAACGGAGAGAAATAGTTTCACAGAGTAGCAAAAGGGTAAGTAGTTTGGAAAAGATCAAGATTGTTGGGCGTGTCTCCAAGACGGTCAGGACGGACCAAAGAAAGGACAGATACGTTATTGCCCTTGACATTGCGGGAGCATTTGACAGGGTGTGGCATCACGGCCTCATCACCAAACTGAACAGTTTGGGTGTCCGCGGTCATCTGCTGCTCCTACTACAAGACTACCTGCGGGACAGATTTCTCTGAGTAATGGTGGACGGTCAAACCTCAGAGGAACACCCGATCTTTGCCAGCGTCCCACAGGGCAGTGTGCTCGGCCCTCTCCTCTGGAATGTATTCTTCAATGACTTGCTCCAGCTCATCCCAGAGGCACATGCATATGGCGATGACTGCACCCTTACATTCCCCTGCGACAGTGGTGATCACCGCACGACTGTCGCTCACATAAATCAGGTCCTCCAAACCGTCATCTCATGGGGTCGTCGATGGCAAGTGGATCTCGCTCCAGAGAAAACCCAGGCGATGCTCATCTCCCGACGACAACGTCCTCCTGATACTCCCATCCCTACCATCTTACTGGGTGAGAGGCCGGTGCCTCTGCAGACGTCCCTCTCCATACTTGGGGTGGAAGTGAATAGCGTCCTGACCTTCACCGACCACATCCGAACCATTGCAAGGAAAGCCGCCTGGAAACTTAGTTGTGTCCGGCGTGTCTCACACCTTCTTGACTCCCAAGGGATCACCACCTTATATGCAGCTCAAGTCCGCTCCCTTATAGAGTACGCCCCTCACACGTGGTTTTCCTGCCCCCCTTCGTACCTGAGCCTTCTTGACAAGGTACAGGCTCGAGCCCAACGGTTAATACGTCTGAAGGCTCTGCAGGACCAGCTTCTGCAACCCTTGCAGCAGCGTCGCGACGTAGCAGGTCTGTGCGTCGTTTACAAGACACACAAGCAGCATGTCCCGCACCTGGCTACTCTCCGACAGCCCTGGGGAAGACCACACGGCCACACCACACGAACTGCTGCTACCAGGGATCATCAACTGATCGTCCCTTTTGCCAGGACGGAGACCCTTCTGCGTTCCTTCCTTCCACGCTTCACAAGAATGTGGAACCGCATGGTACAGCAGACACAGCTTCACTCTAACTCGTCACTCCAGACCTTCAAGAGTGCTGTGAACGTTTGGTTAAAGCAGCCATAGTATTAAGTACCTACCTGTAAACCCTATGATGCTTAAGTTCAACTATGTCTATATATATATTATTAGCAGTGAAAAATAAAATGTAAAATTAGAATAGTAACACATGTACATGTCCAATTCATTTAGTAGTGGAATAGTGAAATAGAGAAATAGAAAATTTAGAATAGTAACCCATGTATGTATGTTAAGCTAGGAATATTCTACACATTCCTAAAGTCAAAGATAGTTCTCAGTAGTTCAGCTGAAGCTCCTGACTGTAAAACCTATTAGAATAAAGGTAAAAAAAAGAAAAAAAAAGAAATACGGGTAGGGTGCTGCACCAGCTGCTCTAGATCTTGGAGGATAGCAAAGCTGTAGGCTTGTTCACCAGGTTGGTCAGTGAAAGAAGATGATAGCCAATGCTGGTGGTGAACAATAAAATCCCCATGAATGGAAATTTCTGCTAAAGGAAAATGAGATGAGATGTGCTCCACTTTTGATGTTAAATAGTCGAAGAATTTTACATAGTCCGAGGAATTAGGTGAGAGATATACAGCACAGATACATTTAGTATGAGAGTGACATTGAAGTCGAAGCCAGATGGTAGAATATTCGGAAGATTCAAGGCACGAGAGCAAGTGATGTCGTTGCGCACATATGCGCAACAGCCAGCTTTGGATTGAAAATGAGAACAGAGACAGTAAGAGGAGACAGAAAAGGGACTGCTGTCAGTGCTCACAGACAACTGGGTTTCGGTGAGGAAAAGAAGATGAGGTTTAGAGGAGGAGAGATGATGTTCCATAGATTGAAAGTTAGATCTAAGACGTGAATGTTGCAGATGTCGAGTCGTCATCTTGAAGACGGTTCGACCTGGGATATTTATGGTCTCCTCCCCAGTTAGGACTCCGAGGCAGGGCGATCAACAGCCATATTGAAAATTTTGAGTGAAGATAGTGTAGGGATGTAAGTACATGTAGTGTAGTGTGAGTAGTAAAAGAAATTGTCTTTAGAGAGCTGCAGCTACTCTCTTGTGTATCTGAGACACTAAGGGATATGGAAAGAGAGGATTCGAGAGATTTCAATGATAAGTCTGCAGCACCCCCTCAACCCCCGTAAGTACCTCCCCGGGAGTATTTCACCATGGCGGCAGGTGTCTGACTACCTTCTCCTTATTCAAAACACTGAAAAAGTTATGTTATTGATAACTTTAGAGAAGCAAAAATTATGGTCTCAAAATTCAGAATGTTGTATTCAAAGTAAAGTTGCAGATGAACGGAACAAAAATAAATTGAATTTCAAGAAAAAATGTACGTGTTGAAAGCAATATAACAGACAAGATAAGTTAAGAGATACTCCTTGTTTGATATAACATGAAAAATTAGAAATACACAGGCTAAAAAGTGAAATGTAAACTTTCATCTGGCTGTTCTATCTTCTTGAAAACATTCCTACTAAAAAGTATAAAAGCGTCTTTTTCTCTGCGAGAGAAGTTAGGAAAGAAACAGCAGAAAGAGAAAAACGGCAACACCCTTGCTGCAAACCGGTCTGGACTACAGTTTTCATGAATGACAAGGTAGTTTCACCATCATGATATTCAAGGATTTGCAATGCTCGTCTTAAAAACGTGGATAGGTAATTTTCAAAGCACCGAAATGTTAATGTTATCGTTGTGTCGCCTTATCCAC
This sequence comes from Chionoecetes opilio, assembly GCA_016584305.1. Lineage (NCBI taxonomy): Eukaryota > Metazoa > Arthropoda > Malacostraca > Decapoda > Majidae > Chionoecetes > Chionoecetes opilio. The sequence continues at coordinate 65,476 of JACEEZ010025471.1, forward strand.
GTAATCCAGAGATAAGTGAAAGTCCTTAGGAAGCTTCTTGTAGGTTCTTATTTCTTATTCTTCTATAGGAATACAGAAGGGGCCACAGCGTAGGAGCCTCAACGTGTCTCGATCCTACCTGCTACTCTGCTACTGAATATGGCAGCGAGCTATATTGTCGCTGCCAGACGTGAAGTCTTACATTGTCGTACGCTATACATACATAATGATATATAATCCTACGGACATTATAACAGCAGAATATTTTCCTATCCTACACCTCCCTTCCCTCTCACGCTCGTAGTTTCATTCTCGAGCGGACTCCTTCTTCTAGAGCCTCACACAGCGACGGGGCACAGGGGTAGGATGAACACTTTGGGATTCACACTGGGGAAGGGAGTCATCCCTATGGCACTGCACTGGACGAAGCAAACGGTGGTTTCGCCAATACACACGACCACCAGGGAGACGCACCTGATATTCCTTGGACCTTTCGCCGACACCCATTACAACCCCTACCTTGTCCCAGCGTTCAGATATTGGGTCCTGAAGGTGGACATGCTGGCCAACATTCAACCTGGGAAGGGGGAGGGCGTGCTGGTTGTACCGAGCTGTAACGTCCTCGCACGGGCAGCTGCACGGAGGTCATAGTCTTCGGCCTTGACCCGCCACTCCTTAGAGAAGGACTGGGATGGGCAGGGACACAAGACCTAAGCGGATGTCCATAGAGGATCTGGGCAGGGGAGCGTCCTGTGAAGTTGGGAGTGTTGCGCAGTTCTAGTAGGCCGCGGTCGAACTCACGGCCTTCACCGGGAACGGTGTGGAATGCATGTACTATAGGTGGGAAAGTGAAATACATAAAGGTATAAGTGCAGTTTAGACCAATACAATACAACACAAGCAATCGGTGGTTTTAAGTATCCTGAACGTTTCGTTCTTATTATAAGGAGTATTTCTAACCCACACAAAAGCTGTCGGAAATGAAAAAATAACACATGGGGATCTGGGGGGGGCGAAACCCCCCCCAGTGAAGATAGGTAAAGATCAATGCCCAGGTTAGATTAGTTAACTAGCAGGGTCTTTGGGGGCGTAGCCCCCCGATGTTATGTTCAAAAGATTAGGAAGGAGAATATATAATATTAGAGGGGACGATGCAAAAGACCCACGTTCATTGCCTCATGCATACTGAGTAAAGAATATATATATTTCCTAGTGTGCAGATTGTGATGGGCAGCTCAAGACGGTTAAGTGAGGAGGATACTATTTGAGTGGTACTCGGGAAGATATAACTGCCTAGAATAAAATGTGTCTAGCTGATTGGTAACTCTAATTGCTGAAAGAATCCCTGGGAGAGATCGTATTAGTTAACATCAAATCTGTAATTGAATATATACATCAGGTTCATCGGTCAAAAGCCTGTAACATTAGATATGACACTAACACACTTGTGAAACACGCGTCTATAGTTAGAATATGAAAACGAGCAATACTGCGACACAGAGAGCAAAGAAATGCCTCTCCTACATCAACAACATTGAATACACTAGCTATTTCAAGGCTCCATTGGGCAAAGAAGTCATGAAAGCAAGGCGGCTACTTACACACATAATGATTCGTAGTAAGATAAGATACTTTGATCCTATCTATAGACACTTTGCAAGTACCAACTACAAGGTTATTGACTATACAAAGCGCCACCACGCCAGGACGAACCTGGAGGGCTCAAACCGCTGACCAAATGCAGGGACGCTGCGCGCGAGCCCATAGCTCTACCAACCGAGCCACCCTAACGGGTTGATTCGTAGTTACCATTATTAACAATGTATGGTATGATATGTGTTATGTATTTAGAAATCAAACTCCGCCGTTGAAGAACAATCATCATGTTCTCTTGTTCATAAACAGCAGAGTGGTAGAAGATTAATGTCTTTTGCGACTCATGCCTTTTATGTATACGTATTACAAAGGTTGTATGTCGACAATATGACAGAAAAAAAAAGAAAAAAAAATCTTTTTCTTTTTTTACATCACAAAGGACTGGCCAAGGGCACAACAAAAAGAGGTAACACAAAGCCCGCTTAGTTGCCAGTCCCTATAAAGAAGACAGTAAGATAATAAAAAAAGGGGGTGGGCCAGTTTAGTTCGGGAGGTGTCTTGTCACTCTTCTCTTGAAAATATTTAAGTCATAGGAAGGTGGAAAAATAGAAACAGGAAGAGAGTTCCAGAGTTTACCAGTGAAAGGGATGAAAGAGTAAAGATACTGATTAACTCTTGCATTAGGAAGATGGACATAATAGGGATGAGAATGAGTAGAAGGTCTTGTGCAGCGAGGCCGCGGGAGGGGGGGGGGAGGCATGCAGTTAGCAAGTTCAGAAGAGCAGTGAGCATGAAAATAACGGTAGAAGACAGCAAGAGAAGCAGCATTGCGGCGGTGATTTATAGATAGAAGACAGTCAGTCAGAGGAGGGGAGTTGATGAGACGAAAAGCTTTTGACTAAACCCTGTTTAGGAGAGCTGTATGAGTGGATCCTTCCCAAACATGTGAGACATACTCCATATATGGGCGGATAAGGCCCCTGTAGAGAGTAAGCAGCTGGGAGGGAGAAAAAAAAGGACGCAGACGCCACAGGACACCTAACTTCTTAGAAGCTGTTTTAGCATGAGATGAGATGCGAGATTTCCAGTTCAGATTTTTAGTAAAGGATAGTCCAAGAATGTTCATTGTAGAAGGAGATAGTTGAGTGTCATTGAAGAAGAGGAGATAGTTATCTGGTAGGTTTTGTCGAGTAGATAGGTGAAGAAATTGGGTTTTTGAGGCATTGAACAAAACAAAGTTTGCTTTGCCCCAATCAGAAATTATAGAAAGATCAGAAGTTAGGCGCTCGGTGGCATCTCTCCGTGAAACACTTAGTTCCTGTTGAGTTGGACGTCTAATAAACGACGTTGAAAAATGCACGGTAGAATCATCAGCGTAGGAGTGGATAGGGTTTTGAGTAAGACTTCGAAGATCATTAATGAATAATAGAAAGAGAGTGGGTGATAAGACAGAGCCCTGGAGAACACCGCTGTTGATAAATTTAGGAGAAAAACAATGTCCGTCTACAGTAGCTGCAATAGAACGGTTTGATAGGAAACTTAAGATGAAGCTACAGAGAGAAGGATAGAAACCGAATGAGGGTTTGTTTGGAAATTAAAGATTTGTGCCAGACTCTAACAAAAGTTTTTGATATGTCAAGGGCAATAGCATATGTTTTACCGAAACCCCTAAAGGAGGATGACCAAGATTCACTAGGAAAGCTAGAATATCGCCAGTAGATCGCCCTTTACGGAAACCGTACTGACGATCAGATAGAAGATTGTGAGCAGATAGATGCCTAAGAGTCTTCTTATTAAGTATAGATTCAAAAACTTTAGAAAGGCAGGAGGTCAAAGCTATAGGACGGTAGTTTGAAGGATTAGAACGGTCACCTTTCTTAGGAACAGGTTGGATGTGAGTAAACTTCCAGCAAGAAGGAAAGGTGGAAGTAAATAGACAAAGACGGAAAAGTTTGACCAAGCAGGGTGCAAGAACAGAAGCACAGTTTTTGAGAATAATAGGAGGGACTCCGTCAGGACCGGTAAGCCTTCCGAGGATCTAGGCCAGAAAGGGCAAAGAAAACATCATTACGAAGGATCTTAATAACAGGCATAATATAGTCAGAGGGTGGAGGAGAAGGAGGAACAAGCCCTTCACCAACCAGAGTGTAATGTTCAGCAATGGTTTGAGCGTAGAGTTCAGCTTTAAAAATAGATGAGACAGCTGTGGAGCCATCTGCGTGAAAATAGGAGGGAAAGACGAAGAAGACAAATTGTTAGAGATGTTATTAGCTAGATGCCAAAAGTCACGAGAGGAATTTGATTCAGAAAGATTGAAATTTTCTATGAATGAAGGAGTTTTTGGTAAGTTGAAGTAAAGATTTGGCATGATAATGGGCAGAAATATAATGGGCATGAGTTTCAGGAGATGGATGGTTACGGTACCGTTTGTGAGCCGCCTCTCTATCTCGGACAACATGAGAACAAGCAGAGTTAAACCAAGGTTGACGGGCTTTAGGATTAGAGAAAGTGTGTGGATAAGATAAGATACTTTGATCTTATCTAGACACTTTGCAATTACCAACTACAAGGTTATTGACTATACAAAGCGCCACCAGGTCAGGACGAACCTGGTGGGCTTGAACCGCTGACCGAATGCGCAGGGACGTTGCACACGCGAGCCCGCAGCTCTACCAACCATGCCACCCTTACGGGTAGAAAGTGTGTGGAATGTACGCCTTCATGCCAGAGATTATGACCTCAGTTATGCGCTCTGCACAAAGAGATGCGTCTCTGACATGGAAGCAGTAATCATTCCATGGAAAATCAGAGTAGTACTGCCTTAGGTCTTCCCACTCAGCTGAGTTAAAATACCAGAAGCAACTCCAGTTAGGTGGGTCCCGAGGCGGCACCGGAGTGATAGGACAGGTTACAGAAATAAGATTGTGATCGGAGGAACTCAACGGAGAGAAATAGTTTCACAGAGTAAGCAAAAGGGTAAGTAGTTTGGAAAAGATCAAGATTGTTGGGCGTGTCTCCAAGACGGTCAGGACGGACCAAAGAAAGGACAGATACGTTATTGCCCTTGACATTGCGGGAGCATTTGACAGGGTGTGGCATCACGGCCTCATCACCAAACTGAACAGTTTGGGTGTCCGCGGTCATCTGCTGCTCCTACTACAAGACTACCTGGGGGACAGATTTCTCTGAGTAATGGTGGACGGTCAAACCTCAGAGGAACACCCGATCTTTGCCAGCGTCCCACAGGGCAGTGTGCTCGGCCCTCTCCTCTGGAATGTATTCTTCAATGACTTGCTCCAGCTCATCCCAGAGGCACATGCATATGGCGATGACTGCACCCTTACATTCCCCTGCGACAGTGGTGATCACCGCACGACTGTCGCTCACATAAATCAGGTCCTCCAAACCGTCATCTCATGGGGTCGTCGATGGCAAGTGGATCTCGCTCCAGAGAAAACCCAGGCGATGCTCATCTCCCGACGACAACGTCCTCCTGATACTCCCATCCCTACCATCTTACTGGGTGGGAGGCCGGTGCTTCTGCAGACGTCCCTCTCCATACTTGGGGTGGAAGTGAATAGCGTCCTGACCTTCACCGACCACATCCGAACCATTGCAAGGAAAGCCGCCTGGAAACTTAGTTGTGTCCGGCGTGTCTCACACCTTCTTGACTCCCAAGGGATCACCACCTTATATGCAGCTCAAGTCCGCTCCCTTATAGAGTACGCCCCTCACACGTGGTTTTCCTGCCCCCCTTCGTACCTGAGCCTTCTTGACAAGGTACAGGCTCGAGCCCAACGGTTAATACGTCTGAAGGCTCTGCAGGACCAGCTTCTGCAACCCTTGCAGCAGCGTCGCGACGTAGCAGGTCTGTGCGTCGTTTACAAGACACACAAGCAGCATGTCCCGCACCTGGCTACTCTCCGACAGCCCTGGGGAAGACCACACGGCCACACCACACGAACTGCTGCTACCAGGGATCATCAACTGATCGTCCCTTTTGCCAGGACGGAGACCCTTCTGCGTTCCTTCCTTCCACGCTTCACAAGAATGTGGAACCGCATGGTACAGCAGACACAGCTTCACTCTAACTCGTCACTCCAGACCTTCAAGAGTGCTGTGAACGTTTGGATAAAGCAGCCATAGTATGAAGTACCTAACTGTAAACCCTATGATGCTTAAGTTCAACTATGTCTATATATATATTATTAGCAGTGAAAAATAAAATGTAAAATTAGAATAGTAACACATGTACATGTACAATTCATTTAGTAGTGGAATAGTGAAATAGAGAAATAGAAAATTTAGAATAGTAACCCATGTATGTATGTTAAGCTAGGAATATTCTACACATTCCTAAAGTCAAAGATAGTTCTCAGTAGTTCAGCTGAAGCTCCTGACTGTAAAACCTATTAGAATAAAGGTAAAAAAAAGAAAAAAAAAGAAATACGGGTAGGGTGCTGCACCAGCTGCTCTAGATCTTGGAGGATAGCAAAGCTGTAGGCTTGTTCACCAGGTTGGTCAGTGAAAGAAGATGATAGCCAATGCTGGTGGTGAACAATAAAATCCCCATGAATGGAAATTTCTGTTAAAGGAAAATGAGATGAGATGTGCTCCACTTTTGATGTTAAATAGTCGAAGAATTTTACATAGTCCGAGGAATTAGGTGAGAGATATACAGGACAGATACATTTAGTATGAGAGTGACATTGAAGTCGAAGCCAGATGGTAGAATATTCGGAAGATTCAAGGCACGAGAGCAAGTGATGTCGTTGCGCACATATGCGCAACAGCCAGCTTTGGATTGAAAATGAGAACAGAGACAGTAAGAGGAGACAGAAAAGGGACTGCTGTCAGTGCTCACAGACAACTGGGTTTCGGTGAGGAAAAGAAGATGAGGTTTAGAGGAGGAGAGATGATGTTCCATAGATTGAAAGTTAGATCTAAGACGTGAAAGTTGCAGATGTCGAGTCGTCATCTTGAAGACGGTTCGACCTGGGGATATTTATGGTCTCCTCCCCAGTTAGGGACTCCGAGGCAGGGCGATCAACAGCCATATTGAAAATTTTGAGTGAAGATAGTGTAGGGATGTAAGTACATGTAGTGTAGTGTGAGTAGTAAGAGAAATTGTCTTTAGAGAGCTGCAGCTACTCTCTTGTGTATCTGAGACACTAAGGGATATGGAAAGAGAGGATTCGAGAGATTTCAATGATAAGTCTGCAGCACCCCCTCAACCCCCGTAAGTACCTCCCCGGGAGTATTTCACCATGGCGGCAGGTGTCTGACTACCTTCTCCTTATTCAAAACACTGAAAAAGTTATGTTATTGATAACTTTAGAGAAGCAAAAATTATGGTCTCAAAATTCAGAATGTTGTATTCAAAGTAAAGTTGCAGATGAACGGAACAAAAATAAATTGAATTTCAAGAAAAAATGTACGTGTTGAAAGCAATATAACAGACAAGATAAGTTAAGAGATACTCCTTGTTTGATATAACATGAAAAATTAGAAATACACAGGCTAAAAAGTGAAATGTAAACTTTCATCTGGCTGTTCTATCTTCTTGAAAACATTCCTACTAAAAAGTATAAAAGCGTCTTTTTCTCTGCGAGAGAAGTTAGGAAAGAAACAGCAGAAAGAGAAAAACGGCAACACCCTTGCTGCAAACCGGTCTGGACTACAGTTTTCATGAATGACAAGGTAGTTTCACCATCATGATATTCAAGGATTTGCAATGCTCGTCTTAAAAACGTGGATAGGTAATTTTCAAAGCACCGAAATGTTAATGTTATCGTTGTGTCGCCTTATCCACGTAATCCAGAGATAAGTGAAAGTCCTTAGGAAGCTTCTTGTAGGTTCTTATTTCTTATTCTTCTATAGGAATACAGAAGGGGCCACAGCGTAGGAGCCTCAACGTGTCTCGATCCTACCTGCTACTCTGCTACTGAATATGGCAGCGAGCTATATTGTCGCTGCCAGACGTGAAGTCTTACATTGTCGTACGCTATACATACATAATGATATATAATCCTACGGACATTATAACAGCAGAATATTTTCCTATCCTACACCTCCCTTCCCTCTCACGCTCGTAGTTTCATTCTCGAGCGGACTCCTTCTTCTAGAGCCTCACACAGCGACGGGGCACAGGGGTAGGATGAACACTTTGGGATTCACACTGGGGAAGGGAGTCATCCCTATGGCACTGCACTGGACGAAGCAAACGGTGGTTTCGCCAATACACACGACCACCAGGGAGACGCACCTGATATTCCTTGGACCTTTCGCCGACACCCATTACAACCCCTACCTTGTCCCAGCGTTCAGATATTGGGTCCTGAAGGTGGACATGCTGGCCAACATTCAACCTGGGAAGGGGGAGGGCGTGCTGGTTGTACCGAGCTGTAACGTCCTCGGCACGGGCAGCTGCACGGAGGTCATAGTCTTCGGCCTTGACCCGCCACTCCTTAGAGAAGGACTGGGGATGGGCAGGGACACAAGACCTAAGCGGATGTCCATAGAGGATCTGGGCAGGGGAGCGTCCTGTGAAGTTGGGAGTGTTGCGCAGTTCTAGTAGGCCGCGGTCGAACTCACGGCCTTCACCGGGAACGGTGTGGAATGCATGTACTATAGGTGGGAAAGTGAAATACATAAAGGTATAAGTGCAGTTTAGACCAATACAATACAACACAAGCAATCGGTGGTTTTAAGTATCCTGAACGTTTCGTTCTTATTATAAGGAGTATTTCTAACCCACACAAAAGCTGTCGGAAATGAAAAAATAACACATGGGGATCTGGGGGGGGCGAAACCCCCCCCAGTGAAGATAGGTAAAGATCAATGCCCAGGTTAGATTAGTTAACTAGCAGGGGGTCTTTGGGGGCGTAGCCCCCCCAGCTATGTCAGAAGAGTATTGGTCAAAAGGGAGTATTGGTTGAAACTGCATATTTACCTAAAAGAGTATGTAGAGGATAAAGGAATGTGTGATTGGTGGGCAAGAATGTCTGAGAAGAGTACGTAGGTATACACTTTAATGGTAGAGTATTGGTCAATAGAGAGTATTGGTTGAAACTGCATATTTACCTAAAAGAGTATGTAGAGGATAAAGGAATGTGTGATTGGTGGGCAAGGATGTCTGAGAAGAGTAGGTACACTTGAATGGTAGAGTATTGGTCAATAGGGAGTATTGGTTGAAACTGCATATTTTCTTAAAAGAGTATGTAGAGGATAAAGGAATGTGTGATTGGTGGGCAAGGGTATCTGAGAAGAGTAGGTACACTCTACTCCAACTCTAAGAGGTATGTATAAGGTATGTAAGAGGTAAGTATGTGAGTAAAGCGAAAGTATTGAATGAACGGTTCAATGATGGAAGCTGGGGTAGTGAGATGTTATTCTAGGCAAGTTCATGACCACTGAAATTATGGGGTTAAAGCACAGAAAAGTCACTAGAATGCAGGCTTCCATTTCGACCTAACCCATCTACTGTAATATGTCAAGTCGGTATTATTTCGGTGCTGAGCTGGGGGGGAATCACCCCCGCTCAATCACTAACCTAACCTAGACATATAGTCAACTGGCCAATCTAACCTAACCTAACTGTTCAGGCTATTGCTGGTATTAATCCGTGAATTCAGAAACACGGTTAAATAGGAACACTTGCCGACGAAAAAAATAGTAACGTCGGCGAAAATTCCTATCGGCGACAGTTCCAGGTATTGTCTAGCTACTTGGATAAGGTATCCCATTAATAATACCCACCCTAAAATGGGTGGGTATTAGTTTGGTAGTGGGCTTTCAAAAGTCCTAGGATTCTTACCTACATCATCGTGTAGATTTCTTCATTCTGAGTATTTTGAACCCCATTTCCCATGGTACAATTGAATAATAATGGCGTTACATGTACGTACTACCCAAAATCTACCGTTATTTCAGCCATAAAAGGTTAAGTTAGGTTAAATCAGATTAAGTTAGTTTAGGTTAGAGGTGGGGTTTGGTTTAGTCGTCTAAGTTAGGTTAAATCAGACTAGGTTAGGTTAGGTTAAAGGTGGGGTTTGGTTTAGTAACATATGATATCAAGAAAAAAATACAATTATCAATAATATGGCAGTGCGAAGCGATGCAAGGTTTGCGGGGCATACATCCCCCCATACCTGTAAACAAAAAAATATTTCCGACAAAAATGAGTGCCATATTCATTCAATACACATTAAAACGATTCAGGAAAACTAAGTTTCGGCCTCGAAATCGTTGAAAGCCTACTACCGAAATTTCACTAATTGGGTGTAGGTGGCAGCTATTAATCATTCAATTCATATATAATTATTTGCGCTGGCTAAAACGGTAAAATTATAATCCTTTCTCGCCCTTATTAGTGTTTTTTTCTCCCCAGACCTTCACAAATCCCTTCAGACACCTCTAAAACGAAATTATAAAGTGGGAGAGTTAACCCCTTTAACATCCCCTTACCCCACCTAAAGTCCTAAATGACCCCCCAAAATAATACTATCCTAACCTCATTATAACCTTATCTAACCCTACCAATAACCTCCTAGCGAGACCTAAGGGCAAGAAAGAAATATAATTTTACCAGTTCAGGTTATATTGAGGTTATAAGTTTGTAATTTGTTGTGTGGGGACGCATCAGGTTATATAGTGAGCATACGTCTCCAGTCTTCAGATATTTCCCTTGGGGAGGCATGATATTTGTTTACATTCTAACTGCATTATGATTGGCTAACAATCTCAAAGGTTGATGAAATCTTTCCTCTGATTGGCCAAGCGACAGTCAGCTGAGTTCCATTCCTCATGGTCGGAACAGAACGGAACGAGCTTGAAGATCGCATCATCGTGAGCTAAAAACATTCGGACGATCCTTTGCAAATACATTTTTGTGGTGTTCGTAGCCCAAGATCTAAGATGGCCGCTATGAACACTCTAAGATGATCTTAGAGGCGGAAAGTTACGAACGTTCGAACATCCAGCCCCAGGACCGCTCGCCTAAAGTGAGAGTAGCCGAGAATGTACCGAGAGCAGGAGCCATCTCGGAACCATCAGCCATCGATGTTGTAGTCGGCGAAAGGGGCTGTAGGCTACTCCAGGGAATACCCAGACTCTCTAGGTGTTGCGGGCCAATCACCGAGATGTCAGCACCTGTGTCAGGCATCATCAGCAGGCGTGAAATGACATCTCCATGCGTGATGAGTACACAGATGTTGTGGGGCATCTTGGAGTTGGAGCAAGAAGGAGAACCTATGCGACGACAACTGTTGTGTCTTGCGTCCCGAGGTTGGCCAGAGGTAGGGGAAGCACCATTACTACCTGAGGTTCCACGTTTGGAGTACGTGCGTCGGTCCTTCTGCTGTCCTTTGCCGCATGAGTCGTAATGGCCAAAGCGAAGGCAAAGGCGACATTGAGCCTTGTTAGCAGGGCACTTTGCTGTGCGTGGAAAGTGACCTCGATGGCCGCAGCTATGACAGGTGCTCTGAGCAGCTGGGCACTGTGCTGTACCGTGCTGTTTCGCGCAGCACTGGCAAACATATGGGCTTGGATGTCGCTGAAGAATGAGGGACCGTCATGGCGCGTCCCGTCTGTTTCTTGGCCTTCTGTTACGATGACACGGCTTGCACCTGTTCAGTTGGGGCGCGAATGGCAGAGGTTGCACACCTGGCGGCCTCGTAAGAGCGGCAGGCTGTGACGACGTCCTGAAAAGAGCAAGTTTCCTCCAGGGAGATGATGCGCTGGACCAGCTCTTCATCCTTTACGCCCATCAGGATCACCGTCTTGATATGGGTTTCCTGGCAGACAGATGATTGCCCGGGGCAGATGTCAACTTCCTCCGCGACGCGGCGCAGGCAGACGTAGAACTCGTTAAACGATTCACCGTCCAACTGCTTGCAGCTGAACAACTCTCTCCTGCGTATGACCTCGTTACGTAGCCCCTTGATATGTAACTGGAGAGCATCCAATAACTCGTCGACGGACTTGTCTGTAGAAGGTGGTATCTGTAAAGTATGCTCCAGAGCATGCTGTGTTTCCAGGGAGAGGCACATACGTAGCTGGATAAGTTGTTTGGGCTGGGGAAGGCTAGACAAATCCACCATCGTAGCATAATCGTGCCAACGACGTCTCCTTTCCCTGAATATCTGGAACGTAGCGTCAGGTTGAAGTGGTGGTGGTGTCTGAGTAGTAGCCTTTTGTGGGGGCGGGTGTGTGGTGGCAGCAGTCGCGTTAGCACTCGCTGCTGTATATAGTAGGCATACCTGTTAAACTACAGCTTTTTGGTAATATCTTCCCCATTTTGTATGTTGTGTGACCCCTTCCCTCCCTTTCCATGCTGTGCTTATGAATCTTCCAGTGACACCAACAAATTTTCACTACGCAAACAATCGACGGGGTATATATGGCGGCACAACTTTATATAGACATTAAAAGAAGAAATATATATAAATAATGATCCTATGCAGACGCAGTAATAAGAAGCACTTCTGGATCTTACATGTACAGACATGATGAGCCAATTGCATCCAGGAAGGATTTTATGAATAAATATTTTGTCGCCCAGAAGCTTAAAAATGTCCTTACTGGGCGACAGTTTCCATCACTGGGAGACATTTTGGTCGCCCAGTTAGCATGTTAAAAAGTGCACTGCCAATCACCCCTCCTCCGGGCCGCATATTCACCAACTGTACTCCGCTCCCGCACTCCGATTGAAGTGTGGGAAATGGAGGAGTTTTAAGACAGACCCAAAGAAAACGCGCGCGCAGCAACACACGGTATGGTGGAAGAAATTTGCTTTTACTCTGTCCTACGTAAGTATAGCCTGGGTCATAGACCACTGTATACCTGGACTGCGCACGGAATATCGGCCTGTCGCACAAGGGGCTGAAGTCGGAGGGCCGCTCGGATTCATATATATATATATATACGGATCATATAGACTGGTTTATCAGTATATATGATATACTGTAATCTTCGTAAATGTTTGTTCTATAATATTATCAAATAAAAAACAGTAAAACACGCTAAAGAAATGCCATTACGAGACTCTGAAGAAATATGCATGAACTTAATATTCACTTCAACTCTTCGCCATTTAAAACTTTGCGAGTCAACTTTTATCATGAAGGGTATCAATAGAAGCGCAATGTTATTAGCTTTCCATTGCTATATTTCGTTATCTTATAAATGAATTAGAACCATGCATAAATTAGCGTTAACTAAATAAATAAAATCATCAATCGGGTAATTTTCCCGATTGATGAGGTTATTTATTTAGTCAACGCTAATTTATACATGGTACTAATTCATTTATCAGAAAACGAAATATATAAGTAAATAAATAACATCATCAATCGAGAAAATTACCCGATTGATGATTTTATTTATTTATTTAACGCTAATTTATGCATGGTTCTAATTCATTTATCAGATAACGAAATATAGCAATGGAAAGCTAATAAAATCGACGGGGTATATATGGCGGCACAAGATTATATAGACATTAAAAGAAGAAATATATATAAATAATGATCCTATGCAGACGCAGTAATAAGAAGCACTTCTGGATCTTACACGTACAGACATGATGAGCCAATTGCATCCAGGAAGGATTTTATGAATAAATATTTTGTCGCCCAGAAGCTTAAAAATGTCCTTACTGGGCGACAGTTTCCATCACTGGGAGACATTTTGGTCGCCCAGTTAGCATGTTAAAAAGTGCACTGCCCATCACCCCTCCTCCGGGCCGCATATTCACCAACTGTACTCCGCTCCCGCACTCCGATTGAAGTGTGGGAAATGGAGGAGTTTTAAGACAGACCCAAAGAAAACGCGCGCGCAGCAACACACGGTATGGTGGAAGAAATTTGCTTTTACTCTGTCCTACGTAAGTATAGCCTGGGTCATAGACCACTGTATACCTGGACTGCGCACGGAATATCGGCCTGTCGCACAAGGGGTTGAAGTCGGAGGGCCGCTCGGATTTATATATATATATATATATATAATGAAGTTTCAGGGTGACAGAGACACTCGGTATACTTGGGGTTGTTTATGCAACGTTTCGCCAAGGCACTTGGCATCATCAGGCTAAAAATAGTTAAAATTTAATATATTGTAATGCTAAAAAGCGAACATCTAAAAAATTAATTCTAAGAAACAATAAAATATTCCTATATTTTCTAAAATTACTAACTAATAATAAAATTAATTTGTACTTAACGGACCTTGGTGTGTATGCTGTCTGAGTTGGTAGAGGACTGAATGAACACTGGTTTTTGTGGGTGACATTCAGCTTGTGTGGGGCGATCGAACCGAGAGTCGGGCATCGAAACAGTGGTAATCATTTGAGTATATGTAGTTGTTGTGAAATGACTTGGTTATTAAGATCAGGGGACAAGTGCTTGATGTGTATAGCTTCTAATAATTTAGTGTCACTAGGGTAGTGTGCCTTGGATAGGATACTGAAGTCATTCATAGAAAAAGGTGATCTAAATCATGTGGTGTGAGCGGATTGCAGATTGCGAAGGTGAAGAAATGGGTCGACCAGTACGGCAGAAACACCTTTATGCTCAGAAAGCCTAAGGGTTAGATTCCTTGTCGTCTCGCCGACGTATCTAGCGTTACAGCTAGAACATTTGAATTCATAAATTATGTTAGAAATAAGGGCTTTAGGTATAGAGTCTTTATATTTGAAATGAGTTCTTAGGGTAAGAGATTAGTAAAAATAAATTTAAATTTTGAGTTAGGAAGATGTGACTTAAGTAGATCATTGAGTTTTTTCCGAATGGTGTACTGAGATGGCCATAAATGGGAGTTTAACATAGTGTGTGTCTAATATGGGTTCGGTTCGTTCGACTCTGGGTTGAACTTTTTATCTAAGAACTTTGAGATGATTGTTTCAATTAATTTGAGGGGTAGCCATTGTTTTGGAAAAAATTGGTAAGGAATTTGATCTCATTATAAAAGAAAACAATTAGATGAGAAACTATAGCATCTGTGTAGTAGGGTCTTAATAGTATTGATTTTAAAAAGGTTAGGGATAAATGAAGCATATTGAGTTCCTAAACCAGTGAAAGTAGGTTTTTCTATAGACTGAGTGGTAAGGTAATTATTTTACGAGTAACTAGGATGTCTAAAAATGGTAGTGATGATTGTTTTTCAATTTCATATGTGAACTTAATATTTGGGTGCTGAGAATTAGGTACTTCAGAAATAAGGGAATGTGCTCGGTATTTTTAAAAAGTAAATATATATATATATATATATATATATAAATACGGATCATATAGACTGGTTTATCAGTATATATGATATACTGTAATCTTCGTAAATGTTTGTTCTATAATATTATCAAATAAAAAAAACGTAAAACACGCTAAAGAAATGCCATTACGAGACTGAAGAAATATGCATGAACTTAATATTCACTTCAACTCTTCGCCATTTAAAACTTGCTAGTCACTTTTATCATGAAGGGTATCAATAGAAGCGCATGTTATTAGCTTTCCATTGCTATATTTCGTTATCTGATAATTAATTAAACCATGCATAAATTAGCGTTAACTAAGTAAATAAATCATCAATCGGGTAATTTTCCCGATTGATGAAGTTATTTATTTAGTCACGCTAATTTTATACATGGTACTAATTCATTTATCAGAAACGAAATATATAGTAATAAATAACATCATCAATCGGGAAAATTACCCGATTGATGATTTTATTTATTTATTTAACGCTAATTTATGCATGGTTCTAATTCATTTATCAGATAACGAAATATAGCAATGGAAAGCTAATAAAATTGCGCTTCTATTGATACCCTTCATGATAAAAGTTGACACGCAAAGTTTTAAAGGGCGAAGAGTTAAGTGAATATTAAGTTCATGCATATTTCTTCATAGTCTCGTAATGGCATTTTTTTTAGCGTGTTTTACTGTTTTTTATCTGATAATATTATAGAACAAACATTTACGAAGATTACAGTATATCATATATACTGATAAACCAGTCTATATGATAGTCCATAGACCACTATATCTCTTTGTTGGGCGCCCCGTAGGCCCCTATGCAGCCCCGCAATTCAAAACATTGTCGCGTGTGCAGTCCAGGTATACAGTGGTCTATGCCTGGGTTCTTATATGTTTATTTGTTATGTATTTACATATGTTGTTAAGATAATAGCAGCAAACGGGCGCAAAAGGCGTAAAAGATATGTTTACGGGGATAAATAAGCTGAAAACGGCTCAAAAAGAAATTTATAAACAATATATCGAAAAACTAAGTACAGATTCGTGATCAGCACGTACGAAAGCTAATAGGAACCAAGTGTCATCAAAATCTGGGGTCAACAAAATTTTGGCCAAATTTTGAAGGCAAATTAAATCCTTGGAAAACGTCGTGAAAAACACATTTTCATGGATATCTCAAGAACCGTACAGGTAGGCGAAAACGGTATAGGGTATAAACGATTCAGCCTGCGACGGTGGTCCCTCTGGTATAAATAAATTAAAATTTCTTCAATAAATCATCCAATAAATCGAAGTTTTGTAAAGGTCAAAAACATATTATATCTCAAATACTTGATTTGCTAAGAAAGAACGGATAGATGCCAGGGGTAGATCTCGTTAAGCTGGACATAATTTATTCGTGTCGATTTCCGTCTAGGGTCAAGAATTTCATTGTAAAATGGATAAAACCAAATCAAGCCAGATTTTTGGTTTATTATGCAGCCCAAAATGTTGAAAAGTTGTTTTTTCATACATTCGTGAAATTCTTGTTAATAAGAATTGTACATCTTTTGTTGTATTGTAATTGTACATGATTTGTAACATATTAAATATATCAAGATAGACGCGTTCGTTTAGGGAACAGTCCTTCTTCAAATGATCTGTTGATTATGTGGTGTAAATATGGTGACACTACTGCTGCCTTTTTGTATTATCTTTATATCTATGGTGTCATTATATATGGTGATGTCAGAGAGAGAGAGAGAGAGAGAGAGAGAGAGAGGAGAGAGAGAGAGAGAGAGGATGCAGCAAAAAAAAAGCTATGAGCATATTGCATGTTTGTATATTTATGCAAAAAACAAAATTTGCTGTCAAACATTACAAATGATTAACATTATGATTAAACATTAGAAATGCTGATCGGTTGATCGATAGTCGTGTAGATATTGCGCCGATGACAACACAGTGTCGGTAAGAGCCGCAGCCCCCTATGAAGGTTTTTTGTTTTATTAACAGACAATAAATATTTATCTTTGGGGGGTCGAGGAGAAGAAGCAGGAGGGGGACGAGCAGGAGAAGGAGGAGCAGGAGGAGGAAGAGCAGGAGAAGAAAGAGCAGGAGCAGGAGCAGGAGGAGGAGGAGGAGGAGGAGGAGGAGGAGGAGGAGGAGGAGTAAGAGCAGGAGAAGAAGGGGCAGGAGGAGGAGCAGGAGGGAGACGAGCAGGAGGAGGAGCAGGAGAAGGAGGAGCAGGAGGAGGAGGAGGAGCAGGAGCAGGAGGAGGAGGAGGAGGAGAAGAAGAAGGAGTAGGAACAGGAGAAGAAGGGGCAGGAGGAGGAGCAGGAGGGAGACGAGCAGGAGGAGCAGGAGAAGGAGGAGCAGGAGGAGGAGGAGGAGCAGGAGCAGGAGGAGGAGGAGGAGGAGAAGAAGAAGGAGTAGGAGCAGTAGAAGAAGGAGCAGGAGGAGGAGCAGGAGGGAGACGAGCAGGAGGAGGAGCAGGAGAAGGAGGAACAGGAGGAGGAGGAGGAGCAGGAGAAGGAGGATTGCCATATGAAGATGTTGGTGCGGTCAGCAGGTTGAAACCAATGAGGTTGGAGTTGAGGTGGTGGAGTTGAACTGAAGTTGGAACCAATGAGGTTGGAGTTTAGCGGTGAGGAGAAGATGCTACATAAGAGTCATTATTCCGTATTTACTCATGTGTATTGTTCCTTAACGACCACGAGGGTGAACCTCCAAGCTACGATACCTAGGACGGCGTTTCTTACCTTAACTTGGGGAAGTTCCAAGATGACATCCTTAATATTGCGGGGGTCCCTGATATCACTGCCCCTTCAATAGTAAAGGCGTACTAGGATGACCCAGACAATGGAAATCTCCTGTTCAGTTTGCATCCCAGAAGGCAAGGAAGTGACTGCCATCCAACTGGTGACAGTGTGTCATCCACCTGAGTGTGCCTCAGTTATGCCCGAGGCCATCGAAGGTCCCCGCCTGGCGTGGCTGCTGGAGCAGCTAAAGCGGCGGGAAGACGAGTTGTTGGAGCATCACTCTGTTCATCAGCTTCAGGACTTCCTGTCGCTCATGTGTTAGGAAGCCGAGCATGGCCTGGGAAGCCACGCCGGGCAGGCCCTGCGGCGCCATCCCGTGTACCGCAGCGTGATGGTGCGGCCGTGGCAGGATTACGAGGAGCAATACACAGAAGACTGGCAGGAGACTGAACACGAAGAGAGAGCAGCAGTGGAAGGCCCTCGTCTGGCGTGGCTGTTGGAGCAGGTAAAGCGGCGGGAAGACGAGCTGGTGAAGCGTCACTCTGGTGAACAGCTTCAAGACTTCCTGTCGCTTATGTGCTGGGAGGCCGAACACGGCCTGGGAAGCCACGCCGGGCAGGCCCTGCGGCGCCATCCCGTGTACCGCAGCGTTATGGTGCGGCCGTGGCAGGATTACGAGGAGGAATACACAGAAGACTGGCAGGAGACTGAACACGAAGAGAGAGCAGCAGTGGAAAGCCCTGGCCTTGAATGGCTGCTGCAGCAGATGGTGGCAGGGGCCCGCGAACTGGTGCAGCGGCATTCCTGGCACCAGCTGCAGGAATTCCTGGAGCTGGTGTGCTGGGAGGCCCAGCACGGACACGGCACCGGCGCGGGGCCTGACTTGCGGTGCCACCCAGTGTGCCGCAGTGTGGTGGCTCAGGCGAGGCAGGGCGCGGCACCAGCAAGTTAGCGGCCGGAAGACCATTGAGTTGTGTAATAAAACAACCGAATGACTGAAATAAATCGGAAAAATACTAAGAAAAACAGTATAGAGCAGCATATAAACCAAATGGAACGTTTAGTTTGTTGTTTAAAGTGAAGAAGAAAAATCTTTTGTTATAGTAATGGCTGCCTGCACACACACACTGACATTTTATGATGATTTATTTTGAAAGATAAAAATGTGATGAGCAGCGAAGAAATGTGTCCAGCGCCAGTCTGTTGTTCCCTTTGTTATCTTAATATCTTATTTCAACCCTTTAATGTTATCATCATTGCATGCTTTATATATCCTTGTGTGTGTGCGCATTACACACGGGCGAGGGCCAACCATCACAGCCCTCAAGTGAACCGCCAGAGTCTACCATCAACACTTTAGAAGTCACTGCCTACAGGCCAAGATGTTTAAAAAAAAAAAAAAAAAAAAAAAAAAAGAAGAAGTATTTTCGACCCGCCTTGTTCCCTCATAATATTTATCATGCAATGATCTACTTCCCCAATCATTACGTTCATTCACCCTTCCCTCTTTCCCTTCCAGCACTCCCTCCCCTTAGTCTTTCTCACTTCAGTTACTTTTTTTCTAATTCAAGTCCTTCATTATCAAGTATTATTAATAATATTGTAAATTCTTACTTTACTTTTTTTACGGTACCCTCGATTGTTCTTAGTTCAGGGTTTTAAACTATATGCAGCCATACAATATATATCATTAACAAGAAAAATATAAAGTACTAAACTTTTGATAATATGTAGTACGCATTTCAATATTTTACCCCCTATGGATGGTGTTGCAAGCTGCCTCGCCCCGCCCCCTAACTCTGACCTACGCACACCACCAACCTCACCATACGCACACCACCAACCTCACCATACGCACACCACCAACCTCACCATACGCACACCACCAACCTCACCATACGCACACCACCAACCTCACCATACGCACACCACCAACCTCACCATACGCACACCACCAATCTCACCATACGCACACCACCAACCTCACCATACGCACACCACCAACCTCACCATACGCACACCACCAACCTCACCATACGTACACCACCAACCTCACCATACGCACACCACCAACCTCACCATACGTACACCACCAACCTCACCATACACACACCACCAACCTCACCATACGCACACCACCAACCCCACCATACGCACACCACCAACCTCACCATACGCACACCACCAACCTCACCATACGCACACCACCAACCTCACCATACGCACACCACCAACCTCACCATACGCACACCACCAACCTCACCATACGCACACCACCAACCCCACCATACGCACACCACTAACCTCACCATACGTACACCACCAACCTCACCATAAAGCAACACCACCAACCTCACCATACGCACACCACCAACCTCACCATACGCACACCACCAACCTCACCATACGTACACCACCAACCTCACCATACGTACACCACCAACCTCACCATATCGCACACCACCAACCTCACCATACGCACACCACCAACCCCACCATACACACACCACCAACCTCACCATACGCACACCACCAACCTCACCATACAGCACACCACCAACCTCACCATACGCACACCACCAACCTCACCATACGCACACCACCAACCTCACCATAACGCACACCACCAACCTCACCATACGTACACCACCAACCTCACCATACGCACACCACCAACCTCACCATACGCACACCACCAATCTCACCATACGTACACACCAACCTCCACCATAACGCACATCACCAACCTCACCATACGCACACCACCAACCTCACCATACGCACACCACCAACCTCAACCATACGCACACCACCACCTCACCATACGCACACCACCAACCTCACCATAACGCACACCACCAACCTCACCATACGCACACCACCAACCTCACCATAACTCACACCACCAACCTCACCATACGCACACCACCAACCTCACCATACGCAACACCACCAACCTCACCATAACGCACACCACCAACCTCACCATACGCACACCACCAACCTCACCATACGCACACCACCAACCTCACCATAACGCACACCACCAACCTCACCATACGCACCACCAACCTCACCATACGCACACCACCAACCTCACCATACGCACACCACCAACCTCACCATACGCACACCACCAACCTCACCATACGCACACCACCAACCTCACCACCTGCACGCGGCACAGCCTGCTCCCAGGATCAACACGCACGCAACAACAACAACAACAACAACAATGATCACTGATACTATTAATACTGATAATGCTAATATCAAATGACAGTAATGATGATAATTATAGTAAATGGTGAAATTTACAGTGATGCTTATAAAGGATGATAATGATAAATTGATACTATTGATACTAATGCTGATGATAATAGTACTGATAATATCAATAATGGTACTGATAGTTTTGATAATGAAAGTAGAATGATAATGAAGATAAGCAATAAGGACGTTCAATAAGAACACACACACACACACACACACACACACAGACACAGACACAGACACAGACACACACACACACACACACACACACACACACACACACACACACACACACACACACACACATTATATTGTGTGACAGTGAGGAAGGAATGAAGCAGGCTCTGATAGCATTGTATACTTACTGTAATGAGTGGAAATTAAAGATTAATTGTAACAAAACAAAAATAGTGGTGTTCAGTAGGGGAAAAACTCATCTAAGTAATTATAAATTTGAATTTGGTTATGAAAATGTTGAGGTGGTAGAAGATTACAAGTATCTTGGTGTATTATTTAATTACAATGGCAGGTTCCGTAAAGGAGAGCTAGATTTGAAAGAACAAGCAACAAGAGCAATGTATTCACTAATAGGTAAATGTAGAAAGTTTGACTTGCCAGTTGATATGCAGTTGGAATTATTTAATACCATGGTGTTACCAGTACTGACCTATGCAGCTGAGATTTGGGGAGACTATAGGATTAGAGAGCTGGAGATATTACACTTAAAATTCTTAAAACAGATGTTGTGTGTTCATAAAAACGCTAGCAATGATATGGTATATGGTGAACTTGGAGTGTACCCACTGGAAATTCTTATAAAGTGCAGAATGTTAGGTTACTGGTCTCGGCTAATTTCAGGTAAAAACACTAAATTATGCTATATAATGTATCAAATGTTTGTTGCATTTGGATATGTTAGGGCATAGACCACTGTATACCTGGACTGCGCACGGAATATCGGCCTGTCGCACAAGGGGCTGAAGTCGGAGGGCCGCTCGGATTCATATATATATCTACGGATCATATAGACTAGTTTATCAGTATATATGATATACTGTAATCTTCGTAAATGTTTGTTCTATTATATTATCAAATAAAAAACAGTAAAACACGCTAAAGAAATACCATTACGAGACTCTGAAGAAATATGCATGAACTTAATATTCACTTCAACTCTTCGCCATTTAAAACTTTGCCAGTCAACTTTTATCATGAAGGGTATCAATAGAAGCGCAATTTTATTAGCTTTCCATTGCTATACTTCGTTATCTGATAAGTTAATTAGAACCATGCATAAATTAGCGTTAAATAAAGAAATAAAATCATCAATCGGGTAATTTTCCCGATTGATGATGTTATTTATTTAGTCAACGCTAATGGACCCTACCCATAACTACGTCACGGTTTGTTTACATCGGTGCATTGTGGGGATAAGGCGGGGTCGCCGCGGGTGGACCTACGAAGGGAAAACTACGGCGATGGAAGAATTTCGAGTTATTTTGCGCGAAATTGATATTCCAGGTGCTATATTACTGTGCTCTGTTCTCGCTGACAACACTATAGAGAAGACCTGAGGTAATGGCTGATGTGCAGAGGCTTCTAAACCAAGAAAACAGAGTCGTAACAGAGCCTCGTCAAAAGGTAAGCAACTGGTAGGTACGTAATGTGTCCCTACCACTTGCTTACTTCTTAATGAGACTCTGCTGTGACTGTTTTCCTGGTTTAGAAGCCTTCGCACATCAACCATCACCTCAGGTCTTCTCTATGTTGTCAGCGAGCACGGAAATATAGCACCTGGAATATCAATTTCGCCCAAAACAACTCTATTTTTTTTCATCGTCGTAGTCTTCTCTTTGTAGGCTGTACATATTCATGGTTATGATAGTATTAAAATACCTTATTAATTGAGTTCCTTTTGTTGTCTTTCCTCATAATAAGTAGTGGTACATCATGGTTTAAGTGTTACTTGACGAGCCAATGAATACTCTTGAGTCTATAACAACATCACCAACCTTTGCTTTGATTTATCTTATTACTCCATCCATAAACAAGTTGCATAGCCACGGTGACATTACCCATCCTTGCCTCATGGTACCTGCATGGTACTGTCGTCTACCGATATTTTTGTCCCTACACAAATCGGGAAAACTCGCCGACAGTAATGGTTAGGTTGGTATCCGGTCATTTCATCCACATGCCATTTCGCCCACAGGTCATTTCGCCCACACTATGTAGTCATTTCGCCCACACTATGGAGTCTATAGGAGCTAGGAGGTTAGGTTATATTTGTTTAGTGTGTCGAGAACCCCCAACCCCCCGCTAGGAGGTTAGGTTAGATTGTTTAGGTTGGTTAGGTAGGTTAGATTTGGGTAGTTTAGGTTAGATTTGGTTGGGTTAGGTTAGATTAGATTTGGTTAGGTTAGGATAGGTTAGATTTGGTTAGGTTAGGTTAGTTTAGGTTAGATTTGGTTAGGTTAGCATATCGGTGGGTCAAGCCCCCTGCTAGGGT
The DNA here is from genome assembly GCA_016584305.1 of Chionoecetes opilio. Classification (NCBI taxonomy): domain Eukaryota; kingdom Metazoa; phylum Arthropoda; class Malacostraca; order Decapoda; family Majidae; genus Chionoecetes; species Chionoecetes opilio. Next base: position 88,824 of record JACEEZ010025471.1, read on the forward strand.
AGGTTAATTTTGGTTAGGTTAGGTTTATTTTGGTTAGGCAATTTTCGTCATTTCGCCCACAAGACATTTCGTCCACATGTAAGAAGTCAATTCGCCCACATATAAGAGTCAATTCGCCCACTTTAAAGTCAATTCGCCCACACGATCCATGTCACGAAGTCATGTAACTATGTCTTCCTCTGGCAGAAATGGAATGAACCACCAGTAACCTTGGGCGAAATGACGGTAAATTTCTAGTGTTTGCCCATACTCTCCCACTTCCCCCAAACAAGTTTGGGGACCTGTGGGAATGCGGGGTTTTCGAGTGGGGAACAAATTATGCGTCGGAAACACGTAATTAAAGAGTTGTGTAGGGGGGGTAAAATTTCCTAGATCTAGGGTAATTTCCTTATATCTAGAGAAAATTGCCTCAAATTATATCTAGAGAAATATATTTATGGGACGGGGAACCATGAATATGAAAGGAAAATTACATAACAAAACAACGATAATAACAACAACAACAAACGGATACGAATTAGTTGACGGAGTTGAAAGTAGTTCATAGAAAAATCATAACAAAACATTTTCCAGCAATGTAATATATCAAATGCTCAAAGGATAAAGATAGTTGTCAATAAGTTCTGCCTGAGTCACTTAACACATCACAATCATATGAGACTCACGCAAATGTTATCCCTGTTACAATCAGGGAAATATTCACGCTGAGTTAAGAGTATTGCAGGTCTTAAGTAGCGGAGAGAGAGGACGGCAATGGATCAGCGTACTAACTCAAGCTGACGCTATTCTGGGTATAAGAAAGATACATATATTGGCACAGACTGTATTACGCGAGAGAGCACTAATAAATGGGCGATTGGGGTGACTGAATGCCACTGCGGGGCTGCCACACGCAACGGAGGTGATCACACAGAGTGATACAACACACAATAAGTTAAGATAAGATACTTTGATCCTATCTAGACACTTTGCAAGTACCAACGACAAGGTTATTGACTATACAAAGTGCCACCACGCCAGGATGAACATGGTGGGAACCTGGTGGGATCGAACGCAGGGACGCTGCACGCGAGCCCACACCTGTACCAACCGAGCCACCCTGACGGGTATACAACCCACAACACATCAGACAATTCCAAGGAGCGAATATGATGAAGGAATATCTGGGAAAGATGAGATGATAAAGATGAGAAAGGCAATTTGTCCTATAGGAAGACTGCGGTGGCTGGCAATGAATAACAACAGCAGCAGCATCAGCAGCAGCAGCAGCAGTAGTAGTAGCGACAATGCTGCTATCACCACTACTACTACTACTACTACTACTACTACTACTACTACTCAATGATAACGTTGAATATAATGAAAATCAATAATGATAATCATAATCATGAAAATAGTCATAATGCCTAGAGTAACGTAATAATCATAATATTGATAGTGAATATAATGATAAAAACAATAATAATGAGAAGAAAAAAAATAGTACATTACCAGAATATTCCTTAGAAGTATGACCATTTTCATCATTATCACAATAATTATTTTTATCATTTAAGGATAATTAATTATATACAGATACAAAAAAAAGAGCTTTGAAAGAGAAGAAAAGTAGTGGTCATTGAAAATGAAAGCATTCCAGCAAACCCTACATGACAGATACTGTGTAAAGAGCCAGGATACCATACCATCAGCCAGGGAACAACAGAACAGTAAACACGCTTCAGAAAGCCAGAAGAAACCATCGCAGCAGCGGTGGTCAAAGGCACGACAACAGAGCACCGAGCAGTACTGAACGCACGAGCCTGACATGGAGGTGACGAGAGCAGCACTACATACATACCTTTAAGAGAAGGTGTATTTGTTGAGTGCATCAAATATATATATGTGTGTGTGTGTGTGTGTGTGTGTGTGTGTGTGTGTGTGTGTGTGTGTGTGTGTTTGGTGTTGTGTGTGTGTGTGTGTGTGTGTGTGTTGTGTGTGTGTGTGTGTGTGTGCGTGCGTGCGTGCGTGCGTGCTGCGTGCGTGCCGTGCGTGCGTGGCGTGCGTGCGTGCGTGCGTGCGTGCGTGCGGCGTGCGTGCGTGCGTGCGTGCTTGCAGTGCGTGCGTGCGTGCGTGCGTGCGTGCGTGTGCGTGCGTGTGTGTGTGTGTGTGTGTGTGTGTGCGTGTGTGTTTATATAATGAGGGCAAACATCACGTGCTACTCAACCATTCATTTCCATTTCCATTTCCCTACACCACTAATGTGTACTGTGTTCCCCTACGCCTTGCACAGCGTGTACTGTGTTGTGTTCCCCTACGCCTTGCACAGCGTGTACTGTGTTGTGTTCCCCTACGCCTTGCACAGCGTGTACTGTGTTGTGTTCCCCTACGCCTTGCACAGCGTGTACTGTGTTGTGTTCCCCTACGCCTTGCACCAGCGTGTACTGTGTTGTGTTCCCCTACGCCTTGCACAGCGTGTACTGTGTTGTGTTCCCCTACGCCTTGCACAGCGTGTACTGTGCTGTGTTTCCCCTACGCCTTGCACAGCGTGTACTGTGCTGTGTTCCCCTACGCCTGCACAGCGTGTACTGTGCTGTGTTCCCCTACGCCTTGCACAGCGTGTACTGTGTTGTGTTTCCCCTACGCCTTGCACAGCGTGTACTGTGTTGTGTTCCCCTACGCCTTGCACAGCGTGTACTGTGTTGTGTTCCCCTACGCCTTGCACAGCGTGTACTGTGTTGTGTTCCCCTACGCCTTGCACAGCGTGTACTGGTGTGTGTTCCCCTACGCTTGCACAGCGTTGTACTGTGTTTGTGTTCCCCTACGCCTTGCACAGCGTGTACTGTGTTGTGTTCCCCTACGCCTTGCACAGCGTGTACTGTGCTGTGTTCCCCTACGCCTTGCACAGCGTGTACTGTGTTGTGTTCCCCTACGCCTTGCACAGCGTGTACTGTGTTGTGTTCCCACGCCTTGCACAGCGTGTACTGTGCTGTGTTCCCCTACGCCTGCACAGCGTGTACTGTGTTGTGTTCCCCTACGCCTGCACAGCGGTTACTGTGTTGTGTTCCCCTACGCCTTGCACAGCGTGTACTGTGTTGTGTTCCCCTACGCCTTGCACAGCGTGTACTGTGTTGTGTTCCCTACGCCTTGCACAGCGTGTACTGTGCTGTGTCCCCTACGCCTTGCACAGCGTGTACTGTGCTGTGTTCCCCTACGCCTTGCACAGCGTGTACTGTGTTGTGTTCCCCTACGCCTTGCACGCGTGTACTGTGTTGTGTTCCCCTACGCCTTGCACAGCGTGTACTGTGTTGTGTTCCCTACGCCTTGCACAGCGTGTACTGTGTTGTGTTCCCCTACGCCTTGCACAGCTTTTTTACTGTGTTGTGTTCCCCTACGCTTGCACAGCGTTGTACTGTGTTGTGTTCCCCTACGCCTTGCACAGCGTGTACTGTGTTGTGTTCCCCTACGCCTTGCACAGCGTTGTACTGTGTTGTGTTCCCCTACGCCTTGCACAGCGTGTACTGTGTTGTGTTCCCTACGCCTTGCACAGCGTGTACTGTGTTGTGTTCCCCTACGCCTTGCACAGCGTGTACTGGTTGTGTTCCCCTACGCCTTGCACAGCGTGTACTGTGTTCCCCTACGCCTTGCACAGCGTGTGACTGTGTTGTGTTCCCCTACGCCTGCACAGCGTTGTACTGTGTTGTGTTCCCTACGCCTTGCACAGCGTGTACTGTGTTGTGTTCCCCTACGCCTTGCACAGCGTGTACTGTGTTGTGTTCCCCTACGCCTTGCACACGGTTGTACTGTGTTGTGTTCCCCTACGCCTTGCACAGCGGTGTACTGTGTTGTGTTCCCCTACGCCTTGCACAGCGTGTACTGTGTTGTGTTCCCCTACGCCTTGCACAGCGTGTACTGTGTTGTGTTCCCCTACGCCTTGCACAGCGTGTACTGTGTTGTGTTCCCCTACGCCTTGCACAGCGTTGTACTGTGTTGTGTTCCCCTACGCCTTGCACAGCGTGTACTGTGTGTGTGTTCCCCTACGCCTTGCACAGCGTGTACTGTGTTGTGTTCCCCTACGCCTTGCACAGCGTGTACTGTGTTTGTGTTCCCCTACGCCTTGCACAGCGTGTACTGTGTTGTGTTCCCCTACGCCTTGCACAGCGTGTACTGTGTTGTGTTCCCCTACGCCTTGCACAGCGTGTACTGTGTTGTGTTCCCCTACGCCTTGCACAGCGTGTACTGTGTTGTGTGTTCCCCTACGCCTTGCACAGCGTGTACTGTGTTGTGTTCCCCTACGCCTTGCACAGCGTGTACTGGTTGTGTTCCCCTACGCCTTGCCACAGCGTGTACTGTGTTGTGTTCCCCTACGCCTTGCACAGCGTGTACTGTGTTGTGTTCCCCTACGCCTTGCACAGCGTTGTACTGTGTTGTGTTCCCCTACGCCTTGCACAGCGTGTACTGTGTTGTGTTCCCCTACGCCTTGCACAGCGTGTACTGTGCTGTGTTCCCCTACGCCTTGCACAGCGTGTACTGTGTTGTGTTCCCCTACGCCTTGCACAGCGTGTACTGTGCTGTGTTTCCCCTACGCCTTGCACAGCGTTGTACTGTGTTGTGTTCCCCTACGCCTTGCACAGCGTGTACTGTGTTGTGTTCCCCTACGCCTTGCACAGCGTGTACTGTGTTGTGTTCCCCTACGCCTTGCACAGCGTGTACTGTGTTGTGTTCCCCTACGCCTTGCACAGCGTGTTGACTGTGTTGGTTTCCCACTACGCCTTGCACAGCGTGTACTGTGTTGTGTTCCCCTACGCCTTGCACAGCGTGTACTGTGCTGTGTTCCCCTACGCCTTGCACAGCGTGTACTGTGTTGTGTTCCCCTACGCCTTGCACAGCGTGTACTGTGTTGTGTTCCCTACGCCTTGCACAGCGTGTACTGTGTTGTGTTCCCCTACGCCTTGCACAGCGTGTACTGTGTGTGTTCCCCTACGCCTTGCACAGCGTTGTACTGTGCTGTGTTTCCCTACGCCTTGCACAGCGTGTACTGTGCTGTGTTCCCCTACGCCTTGCACAGCGTGTACTGTGTTGTGTTCCCCTACGCCTTGCACAGCGTGTACTGTGTTGTGTTCCCCTACGCCTTGCACAGCGTGTACTGTGTTGTGTTCCCTACGCCTTGCACAGCGTGTACTGTGTTGTGTTCCCCTACGCCTTGCACAGCGTGTACTGTGTTGTGTTCCCCTACGCCTTGCACAGCGTGTACTGTGTTGTGTTCCCCTACGCCTTGCACAGCGTGTTACTGTGTTGTGTTCCCCTACGCCTTGCACAGCGTGTACTGTGTTGGTTCCCCTACGCCTTGCACAGCGTGTACTGTGTTGTGTTCCCCTACGCCTTGCACAGCGTGTACTGTGTTGTGTTCCCCTACGCCTTGCACAGCGTGTACTGTGTTGTGTTCCCCTACGCCTTGCACAGCGTGTACGTGTTCCCCTACGCCTTGCACAGCGTGTACTGTGTTGTGTTCCCCTACGCCTTGCACAGCGTGTACTGTGTTTGTGTTCCCCTACGCCTTGCACAGCGTGTACTGTGTTGTGTTCCCCTACGCCTTGCACTGCGTGTACTGTGTTGTGTTCCCCTACGCCTTGCACAGCGTGTACTGTGTTTGTGTTCCCCTACGCCTTGCACAGCGTTGTACTGTGTTGTGTTCCCTACGCCTTGCACAGCGTGTACTGTGTTGTGTTCCCCTACGCCTTGCACAGCGTGTACTGTGTTGTGTTCCCCTACGCCTTGCACAGCGTGTACTGTGTTGTGTTCCCCTACGCCTTGCACAGCGTGTACTGTGTTGTGTTCCCCTACGCCTTGCACAGCGTGTACTGTGTTGTGTTCCCCTACGCCTTGCACAGCGTTGTACTGTGTTGTGTTCCCCTACGCCTTGCACAGCGTGTACTGTGTTGTGTTCCCCTACGCCTTGCACAGCGTGTACTGTGTTGTGTTCCCCTACGCCTTGCACAGCGTGTACTGTGTTGTGTTCCCCTACGCCTTGCACAGCGTGTACTGTGTTGTGTTCCCCTACGCCTTGCACAGCGTGTACTGTGTTGTGTTCCCCTACGCCTTGCACAGCGTGTACTGTGTTGTGTTCCCCTACGCCTTGCACAGCGTGTACTGTGTTGTGTTCCCCTACGCCTTGCACAGCGTGTACTGTGTTGTGTTCCCCTACGCCTTGCACAGCGTGTACTGTGTTGTGTTCCCCTACGCCTTGCACAGCGTTGTACTGTGTTGTGTTCCCCTACGCCTTGCACAGCGTGTACTGTGTTGTGTTCCCCTACGCCTTGCACAGCGTGTACTGTGCTGTGTTTCCCCTACGCCTTGCACAGCGTGTACTGTGTTGTGTTCCCCTACGCCTTGCACAGCGTGTACTGTGCTGTGTTCCCCTACGCCTTGCACAGCGTTGTACTGTGTTGTGTTCCCCTACGCCTTGCACAGCGTGTACTGTGTTGTGTTCCCCTACGCCTTGCACAGCGTGTACTGTGTTGTGTTCCCCTACGCCTTGCACAGCGTGTACTGTGTTGTGTTCCCTACGCCTTGCACAGCGTGTACTGTGTTGTGTTCCCCTACGCCTTGCACAGCGTGTACTGTGTTGTGTTCCCCTACGCCTTGCACAGCGTGTACTGTGCTGTGTTCCCCTACGCCTTGCACAGCGTGTTACTGTGTTGTGTTCCCCTACGCCTTGCACAGCGTGTACTGTGTTGTGTTCCCCTACGCCTTGCACAGCGTGTACTGTGTTGTGTTCCCCTACGCCTTGCACAGCGTTGTACTGTGTTGTGTTCCCCTACGCCTTGCACAGCGTGTACTGTGCTGTGTTCCCCTACGCCTTGCACAGCGTGTACTGTGCTGTGTTCCCTACGCCTTGCACAGCGTGTACTGTGTTGTGTTGCCCCTACGCCTTGCACAGCGTGTACTGTGTTGTGTTCCCCTACGCCTGCACAGCGTGTACTGTGTTGTGTTCCCTACGCCTTGCACAGCGTTGTACTGTGCTGTGTTCCCCTACGCCTTGCACAGCGTGTACTGTGTTCCCTACGCCTTGCACAGCGTGTACTGTGTTCCCCTACGCCTTGCACAGCGTGTACTGTGTTGTGTTCCCCTACGCCTTGCACAGCGTGTACTGTGTTGTGTTCCCCTACGCCTTGCACAGCGTGTACTGTGTTCCCCTACGCCTTGCACAGCGTGTACTGTTGCTGTGTTCCCCTACGCCTTGCACAGCGGTACTGTGTTGTGTTCCCCTACGCCTTGCACAGCGTTGTACTGTGTTGTGTTCCCCTACGCCTTGCACAGCGTGTACGTGTTGTGTTCCCCTACGCCTTGCACAGCGTGTACTGTGTTGTGTTCCCCTACGCCTTGCACAGCGTGTACTGTGTGTGTTCCCCTACGCCTTGCACAGCGTGTACTGTGTTCCCCTAGCCTTGCACAGCGTGTACTGTGCTGTGTTCCCCTACGCCTTGCACAGCGTGTACTGTGTTGTGTTCCCCTACGCCTTGCACAGCGTGTACTGTGTTCCCCCTACGCCTTGCACAGCGTGTACTGTGCTGTGTTCCCCTACGCCTTGCACAGCGTGTACTGTGTTGTGTTCCCCTACGCCTTGCACAGCGTGTACTGTGTTGTGTTCCCCTACGCCTTGCACAGCGTGTACTGTGTTGTGTTCCCCTACGCCTTGCACAGCGTGTACTGTGCTGTGTTCCCCACGCCTTGCACAGCGTGTACTGTGTTGTGTTCCCCTACGCCTTGCACAGCGTGTACTGTGTTGTGTTCCCTTACGCTTGCACAGCGTGTACTGTGTTGTGTTTCCCCTACGCCTTGCACAGCGTGTACTGTGTTGTGTTCCCCTACGCCTTGCACAGCGTGTACTGTGTTGTGTTCCCCTACGCCTTGCACAGCGTGTACTGTGTTGTGTTCCCCTACGCTTGCACAGCGTGTACTGTGTTGTGTTCCCCTACGCCTTGCACAGCGTGTACTGTGTTTGTGTTCCCCTACGCCTTGCACAGCGTGTACTGTGTTTGTGTTCCCCTACGCCTTGCACAGCGTGTACTGTGTTGTGTTCCCCTACGCCTTGCACAGCGTGTACTGTGTTGTGTTCCCCTACGCCTTGCACAGCGTGTACTGTGCTGTGTTCCCCTACGCCTTGCACAGCGTGTACTGTGCTGTGTTCCCCTACGCCTTGCACAGCGTGTACTGTGTTGTGTTCCCCTACGCCTTGCACAGCGGTACTGTGTTGTGTTCCCCTACGCTTGCACAGCGTGTACTGTGCTGTGTTCCCCTACGCCTTGCACAGCGTGTACTGTGCTGTGTTCCCCTACGCCTTGCACAGCGTTGTACTGTGCTGTGTTCCCCTACGCCTTGCACAGCGTTGTACTGTGCTGTGTTCCCCTACGCCTTGCACAGCGTGTACTGTGTTGTGTTCCCCTACGCCTTGCACAGCGTTGTACTGTGCTGTGTTCCCCTACGCCTTGCACAGCGTGTACTGTGCTGTGTTCCCCTACGCCTTGCACAGCGTGTACTGTGCTGTGTTCCCCTACGCCTTGCACAGCGTGTACTGTGCTGTGTTCCCCTACGCCTTGCACAGCGGTGTACTGTGTTGTGTTCCCCTACGCCTTGCACAGCGTTGTACTGTGCTGTGTTCCCCTACGCCTTGCACAGCGTGTACTGTGCTGTGTTCCCTACGCCTTGCACAGCGTGTACTGTGCTGTGTTCCCCTACGCCTTGCACAGCGTTGTACTGTGTTGTGTTCCCCTACGCCTTGCACAGCGTGTACTGTGTTGTGTTCCCCTACGCCTTGCACAGCGTGTACTGTGCTGTGTTCCCCTACGCCTTGCACAGCGTGTACTGTGTTGTGTTCCCTACGCTTGCACAGCGTGTACTGTGTTGTGTTCCCCTACGCCTTGCAACAGCAGTGTACTGTGCTGTGTTCCCCTACGCCTTGCACAGCGTGTACTGTGTTTGTGTTCCCCTACGCCTTGCACAGCGGTTACTGTGCTGTGTTCCCCTACGCCTTGCACAGCGTGTACTGTGTTGTGTTCCCCTACGCCTTGCACAGCGTGTACTGTGCTGTGTTCCCCTACGCCTTGCACAGCGTGTACTGTGTTGTGTTCCCCTACGCCTTGCACAGCGTGTACTGTGTTGTGTTCCCCTACGCCTTGCACAGCGTGTACTGTGTTGTGTTCCCCTACGCCTTGCACAGCGTGTACTGTGTTGTGTTCCCCTACGCCTTGCACAGCGTGTACTGTGTTGTGTTCCCCTACGCCTTGCACAGCGTGTACTGTGTTGTGTTCCCCTACGCCTTGCACAGCGTGTACTGTGCTGTGTTCCCCTACGCCTTGCACAGCGTGTACTGTGTTGTGTTCCCCTACGCCTTGCACAGCGTGTACTGTGTTGTGTTCCCCTACGCCTTGCACAGCGTGTACTGTGTTGTGTTCCCCTACGCCTTGCACAGCGTGTTACTGTGTTGTGTTCCCCTACGCTTGCACAGCGTGTACTGTGTTGTGTTCCCCTACGCCTTGCACAGCGTGTACTGTGCTGTGTTCCCCTACGCCTTGCACAGCGTTGTACTGTGTTGTGTTCCCCTAACGCCTTGCACAGCGTGTACTGTGTTGTGTTCCCCTACGCCTTGCACAGCGTGTACTGTGCTGTGTTCCCCTACGCCTTGCACAGCGTGTACTGTGTTCCCCTACGCCTTGCACAGCGTGTACTGTGCTGTGTTCCCCTACGCCTTGCACAGCGTGTACTGTGCTGTGTTCCCCTACGCCTTGCACAGCGTGTACTGTGCTGTGTTCCCCTACGCCTTGCACAGCGTCGTCAGTGCGAGGTTATTTAATTATCTGTTGTCATGTAATACAGATATTGCTAATTATAGTAATACAGTAATGCAGGGATTACAGTAATCTACATACACGACAATACATACTCATACATAATCGTCATGAACATCACACCAGATAAAACAACTCCCCTATTACACGTAACCAGGCCTTCACGGTCATCCTATAGGTCACATCCCCTTGGAGGCTCAAGTCACAAGTTCACGAGAAGGCTTCCACTCTGCACGTAATCCATAAATGTCAGTCACCCTACTGTCCCTACTTATATATGTGAGCTGTCAATATTTTATCCGCGCCACTGCCTCCTCAACAGTTTATGGAGAGTCTGAAGGAATCGCTATTAAAAAACTAAGCATCGCATGAATTGATTTAGCATCAAATAAGCTGATGCGGGTGACTGGTGATCGGAGATGAGATGCCGGAAGTTCTCCTGTCTGTCCGGCCTGCCTGGGGAGGTAAACAAATGCATGATGTCCAGCGATGCATCGAGGGTAATACTAACGATAAGACGTTTGGCATAACACCAAATAGCCGGAGACTGAGGCTTTCTCATTCTCGTCTTCACTCTCACAGTATCCATTATTTTCGTTCAGGATGCTTTGGCCACCCAGCGCACTGGCGTCGTGGGAACCAGGGCTCGGAGGCTCAAACCTCGATTATTCTGTGCTGCTGTAATCAAGGTGGCCATGTTAGGTGCGGAGGGCGTCGCCGACATTAATTTTTCGCACCCGTGTTGATGTGAGTAGAAGTGACGAGCGCTGGACTTTTGCCTCCCCCGAACGCAGCCTGCCGGCGGCGGCCTTGGTGTGGACCCAGCTGTTGGGGAAACAGGCTCTGGCACAGATAGGAAAGGGATGATTAACTGTTCTTTGATCATTACGACAAGTATTTCATAAGTTACGATAAATCGGTCATAAGAAACATCTCATCGACATAATACTAAGCATTGCATTATTAGTTACTGAGACTGAACAATCTCCAGGCCAACAATGTTTCCTCGCAGATCGGAGAGCGTCTCAGGTGCGATGGCTAATTAGTGCAGGTGGGCGCCCCTTTGTCTCCGCCAGGACCCGCCAGGCACGCGGAGACGGGCGGGTTCATTAACTTGTGATTCATTATTCTGTCTTTTTACTCCCTTGCAACGCGTCCTCATTTTACCCAATTATCTACTTGTCGATTGTCTGTTTTCCTTTTATTTATGTATATCGCTTCTTGGACGATCCCGGCATGGCCAAGGGACGTCCCTAGAAAGCCAGGTCATTTTGGGAACGTAAGAGTTGAAGGATGAGGATTTAAGGCAACGTGATTGTGTTTACTACAATCTTATGAGTTGGTTTGTCG
>JACEEZ010025471.1:108258-120758 GCA_016584305.1 Chionoecetes opilio
GGGGAAAAAACTTTGACGTGCTAGAAAAAAATGACTACAGATTTGAATCAGATGCCAATTTTATCTAATAAGCTAAAAAAATTTACTCAACAATTTTTTTTCTTCAAATTGTTCCCCAGTGTAATATAAACAAATCTTTCCAAACAGGTATTTTTCCCACTGATATGAAAACTGCCAAAATTATACCCATCCATAAGGGTGGTAAGGCAGATGATGTCTCCAATTATCGCCCTATTTCAATACTTTCCTCCTTATCTAAAATTTACGAAAGGGCTATGTATAACAGGTTAATTGAATTTTTAAATACTAATAACATAATAACTGATTACCAGTTTAGCTTCAGAACTAATCTATCCTCTAAACATGCTATAAGTAAATTAATTGATTCAATTCTTCAAAGTCTTGGCAAGGAAAAGTATGTTGTAAGTGTATTTTTAGACTTAAAAAAAGCATTCGATACATTAGACCACGAAATATTGCTTAAAAAATTACATCATTATGGTATAAGGGGCAAATCTAATGACTGGATAAAAAGTTACTTATGTAACAGCAAACAATATACAGTAATTGATAATGTAAATTCAAACTACTCTACAATACTAACGGGAGTACCACAAGGCTCAACACTTGGTCCATTACTATTCTTGCTTTATATTAACGGCATAATTAATTCATCACGGATACTAAATTTCACGCTCTTCGCAGATGACACCAATCTAACTCTTTCTGGACCTAACTTAGACTATATAGTAAGAACACTAAATACTGAGTTGAATAATGTTTCAACCTGGCTCTCGTGTAGTAAGTTATCTCTTAACGTAGATGAAACTAAATACCTAATATTCGCAGGAAAGAAGAGTTAATAGTTATGAAATAAAAATTTGTAATGACAAAATATACAAAAGTAACTCATTAAAATATCTAGGTATAAATATTGATGACCAACTAACCTGGAAAGTTAATTTGAATCACGTAACTAGTAAACTGGCAAAATCACTTGGAATACTACGCAAAATAAAACACTTGTTAACTATCGACACATTATTGCTCCTATACTATGCCTTGTTTTACCCTTATTTACATTACTGTAATGTTGTCTGGGGAATGGCTAATAAAACTTCAATTAAACCTTTAGTGCTACTACAAAAAAAAAAAAAAGAGTTATTCGCACAATAGGTCACATCAGTAATCACGAGCACTCTAATCCAATTTTTAAAACCTATAATATTCTCAAGATTCCTGATATTTATAAACTTGAGTGTTTGAAATTTATACATGAGCAGCTTCACAGGCACGGTATTATTCAACTAACAACATCTTTTGATATACACAACATAAACACTAGGAATAGATGCAGACTCAAACCGCCTTTTCCCAACCTAGAAGCTCAGAAGAGATTTGTAGTGTACTACGGATGTATAGGGATGTATACGGATGAATATAACTTCCTGACAACATTAAAAACATTATTGATAAAAACACATTTAAAATCAATACAAAGAAACATCTAATAAAGTTATATTGAATGCAATAGTCATATATATGCTTACTAGAATAAGATATTTTATGCAACAAGTTTAGGGGGTAAGCGTAACAAGTTTTATGTTTTGTATATATGTTTAGTTATGTGTGGTGTTTGGTCATGTGTGATTTGGTGTTATGTGGTATTTGATCCTATGAGTTTTTTGATGTTTGAGAAATGGTATTTAACTAGGTTAGGTCAATGGTGTTGGTCATGTGTGGTGTTGGTCATGTGTGGTGTTGGTCATGTGTGGTGTTGGTCATGTGTGGTGTTGGTCATGTGTGGTGTTGGTCATGTGTGGTGTTGGTCATGTGTGGTGTTGGTCATGTGTGGTGTTGGTCATGTGTGGTGTTGGTTATCCGTGGTGTTTGGTTATCCGTGGTGTTTGGCTATGTGAGGTACCTGGTGCGCGATGTTAGGTGTTATGCAACTAATGCACACATTTATTTTATCATATAATAAAAATACTTTGACTTTATTAAATAGTTATATTCTTTCAATATAATTATTGTAGGGCAGCCATGTGAATATTCACTTTAGGGGCCTGCCAAAAATGTTTACATTTAGTGGGTCCAGGCAAGCAATTCATATTGTATCATATAAACTTATGTGATTTATGGCCAATAAACCTATTTGAATTTGAATTTGAATTTGAGTGTGTCATACAAATAGCGTTCTTGTAGACATGTGTTAAAAATTAATTGCAGACAAAGATAGTCAGCGGGTATATGTTGTCAGTCAGTAATCACTTCTAATATATATAATAACTTGCATTACTATTACTATTAAATTACAACTATTATCACACAAGTGCAACAAGTATTATTACTTCCATACAGGATATTTTCATGTACTTAACATCAAAAGAAACAGTATATTTTTAGGAACATCATAAACATATAATTATATAAATAAAATGTATATATAATTATATGTATATCTTTCCTGGTTCATCGTGAGAACCAAGTACAGCTAGCACTTTGTTAGCTCGAGCAAGTAGGTCACAGGCCAAATGTATATGTATCAGCCTTTTAAAAGTTCAACAGGGACAGTTATACATTATTATGATGTAGAGCCTTATGAGGAACATCCAGCCACCCCCCCCCCCCACCTCGATCACATCCCCCCCTCATCCTCACGCTCCGCCGCCCTGCACTGGCTGTTCTTCATATCTGCTTGTCTATCTATTCCTCTTGCGACTTATATGCATGAGTAACAAGTAATACCATTTTTCTTGGTACCAAACAGTTTACAAATTACACATGAGAACAACCAAACCCGTGCCTAGCATGAAATGACTTTTGTAATTATAAACTTGTTTAAAATTAAAAAACCCACTAAGTGGGCACACTTAATGATTATTTGAGCCTTTGACGACATGATCGCTGTTCACCTTTGTCTCGCTCTCGCACGTCCCCTCTGTGGTTAGCCGCGGCGGACGCACCACGCTTCTCATCTTTCTCCATGGACTCTCTATTCTACTCTCTCTGCTTCTGTTCAACCTCCTTAGTCCGTCAAAGTGTTTACACTCTCCCCTCCTTCCCTTCTTGATCTTGTTTGCTATATCTTACTGTCTTGTGTCCCAAATCGCTTGGTCTCCTCTCTGAAATTTTGTATGCATTTATGATATGTTTAAAGAAAATTCTTTGACCTACAGGTTGGTAATGACTGAGGGCGTCCAGCTTTGGCCCACTGAACATAAGTTGACAGTATAAATCCAATCCACAAAACCCACAAGTGGCGGGGACCCGGGCGTTTTGCTCGCCACGTCCGTGCGACAAGTCGCTGTTAAAACGCGCTTTCAACTGGACTGAGGACGCCACATCCCCCGTGGGGGTAAGGTTACGCCGCCAATTAGCGCCACAACCCGTTTCCGGCCCAAGGGTTGCAGGCATGGAACACTCGAAAAAAAAAAAAAAAGCTACTCACCATACCCCTGCTCTCTGTACATCTCCTTGGAGTCGGGGTTTGCGAAAAGTATATACAACATCTCCCTTTGCATTCCATTTTGGTTTAACTTAGTTCTATACTATACTTTTCATGTGAAATCGCTGGTCGGTTCCTCATACTTCAATTTTCGAGCGATTTATCGAGAAACCCCGCCATGGTTTAAGAGGCCGAAAAAATTGACCCCACACCGGCGTCTGGTGAATGACGCGGGTCGCGCTTTGACCGCCCCGCGACTTATACAGTGGACCTCCGTTAGAGGGTCCAACGCCTAAGGGCCTACGCCACTCGTGACGGGGTCCGCGTCTCCTCGCCACATTAGGGGCCACACCGCTCTGTGAAGGGTCCGCTTTCAGGGCATCGCGCTTTGGAAAGGCCCCCCGCCGCGATGGGGCCCTCCGTTTGAGGCCTAAGTCGCTTTGAGGGCCTCGCGCTTTGAGGGGCCTCGCGCTTTGAGGGGCCTCGCGCTTTGAGGGGCCTCGCGCTTTGAGGGGCCCCGCGCTTTGAGGGGCCCCGCGCTTTGAGGGGCCCGCGCTTTGAGGGGCCCCGCGCTTTGAGGGGCCTCGCGCTTTGAGGGGCCTCGCGCTTTGAGGGGCCCCGCGCTTTGAGGGGCCTCGCGCTTTGAGGGGCCCCGCGCTTTGAGGGGCCTCGCGCTTTGAGGGGCCCCGCGCTTTGAGGGGCCCCGCGCTTTGAGGGGCCCCGCGCTTTGAGGGGCCCCGCGCTTTGAGGGGCCCGCGCTTTGAGGGGCCCGCGCTTTGAGGGGCCTCGCGCTTTGAGGGGCCCCGCCGCTTTGAGGGGCCCCGCGCTTTGAGGGGCCCCGCGCTTTGAGGGCCCCGCGCTTTGAGGGGCCCCCGCGCTTTGAGGGGCCCCGCGCTTTGAGGGGCCCCGCGCTTTGAGGGGCCCCGCGCTTTGAGGGGCCCGCGCTTTGAGGGGCCCCGCGCTTTGAGGGGCCCCGCCCGCGCTTTGAGGGGCCCCGCGCTTTGAGGGGCCCCGCGCTTTGAGGGGCCCCGCGCTTTGAGGGGCCCCGCGCTTTGAGGGGCCTCGCGCTTTGAGGGGCCCCGCGCTTTGAGGGGCCTCGCGCATCTGGTAATTACCAGAAATCAATTGAAATTATTTGCGTCCCCCATCGTGCCACTAGGACTGTCGGAATAAAACCATAACTTCATTATAAGATGGACTAAGATTAAGAAAAACAAATAGTTTGGTAATACATTTTTTCCAACTCCAAATATTAAATAATTGTTTATGCACCAAACCCCTGTGTCAGGCTCAGCGTCTCAGCGGAGTCAGCTGGCGTGAGCGTCACATTGGACGGCTGGGTTTAGCGTGCACTGGCCACCTTCTTTCTGAAGGTAAATTCTCATTCTCAATTAGTTTTTACAGTTATCTTAAGCAATGCGATGCATTTGATATTTCGCTTCATATTATGACTATCGTATACTGTCACATAAATAAATAACTAGGCTAAGGAAAAAAAACACTACCGACTAAAGAGGGGAGCTTGGATTATATAATTATAGGCTATAGCATGTTTACATCACTACATGTACAGTTATGTTTATCACGATGCATTCGTTTTTTCAGTTATATAAAGTAGAATAGCTAATTTAGAACTAGTGCAAATATGTTCACGTCTGGCTTGGATTCTTGTACTAATCTTAATTATTATAATCCTACTGTATGACATTATGAAACACGTAATTAGTTAGCCTGGTAGCTTACGTGATTATAGTAAGATCATAGGGGGCCCCGGGCCCTACCGTAGATAACACTAAAGTCGCCAGGGCATTGTTTCTTTTCAATTTACAGACGTCTGGTGGCGTTCATACCTACATTTTTACAGCCATGATTTCAGGAAAGTTAAAAGGGGCTATCTGGAGAGTCTGTGTCATTTTGTGTCTTCATCTGTGTCATATTATGCCTATAAATGAGCAAATTACCAAAATATCACCCCAGTGGCGACCTTGGTAAAGGCTACACTAAGGTCGCCAGCTAGTGTTTATGTCCTCCCGCCCGAAAGGTGATGAGCTGTTGTCTGTCGTCGCGCGAGAAAAAAAAACGAGTATTGAAACAGTTAATACTTGCAGATACAAAGCATAAAACAACACTGAAACAGGGGAGATTATACAGTCATGATATAAACTACTGTGTATCATTTTCAGTGGCACATACAAATCAGTAGTGGTTATAATTCGCAATATATGGCGCATGGCGACATTAGTGCACCGTGGCGACTTTAGTGTAATCAAAGACACTCTACAACAAGATACCTCACTCTGGGGTGCCCTGTGGTGCGCGTGCGATCGACGCGCCGCAGTGCGGCAGGAGTTAACCAGTCTGCTGGCCCATTCACTTGCTGTATAACTGACCTGAATTAAAGTGTATCATACCTGTTCATATTGAGCTAGAACATAGACCACTATATCTCTGGACTGTTCACGCGACAATGTTTTGAAATTGCCAGGCTGCATAGGGGCCTGCGGCCACGCCCGACAAAGAGATATATGGGTCTATGGACTATCATATAGACTGGTTTTTTCAGTATATTGATACACTGTATCTTCGTAAATGTTTGTTCTATAATATTATCAAATAAAAAACAGTAAAACACGCTAAAGAAATGCCAGTACGAGACTCTGAAGAAATATGCATGAACTTCAACTCTTCGCCATTTAAAACTTTGCGAGTCAATTTTTATCATGAGGGTATCAATAGAAGCGCAATTTTATTAGCTTCCATTGATATATTTAGTTTTCTGGTAAATGAATTACCACCATGCATAATTAGCGTTAAATAAATGAATAAAAATAATTAATCGGGTCATTTTTTTCCGATTGATGTTATTTATTTACTATATATTTTCGTTTTCTGATAATGAATTAGCACCATGTATAAATTTAGCGTTAACTAAATAAATAACCCCATCAATCGGGAAAATTACCCGATTGTGATTTTATTTTTAGATTAACGCTAATTTATGCATGTGGTAATTCATTTATCGAAAACGAAATCATCAATGGAAAGCTAATAAAATTGCGCTTCTATTGATACCCTTCATGATAAAAGTTGACTCGCAAAGTTTTAAATGGCGAACAGTTGAAGTGAATATTTCGTGAATATGAAGTGAATATTAAGCGGAGATCATCGTCTCCCTGCCACAAACGCAACACAGGAACTACCACGTGTAGGTCTCGCGGCTTCTGGTAGCTTCCTTATATCATTATGTTCTTATGTTAACACCGATCAAAACAAGGGAAAGATATGGGAAGCCACAACGGGCAACTGAGTCGTGCCACTATCACCCAGTGAGTGAGTAACCGTACGTTGGCCGGTGAAATACACAAACAACCTTAACAACACATAATCAAATCACAACACTTACCGTTTTGTAGGAAGACAGCTCTGACCACACGACCACACACACATATACACTCGAAGGACTTGTTTACGGAGCCGCACTTTGTATAAATCAACTAAAATACGTCCCAATGTCCCCGTTTGTCCCGTCTCCCTTCCTTCCCTCGCCAGCCAGGGACGCGCGGCAGGCAGGCAGGCTGGGAGAGGCGCGCGCAGTTTGCAGGTGGCTGGCTGCATCACGTGACTTATCCCTCACTGCTGATTGGTTCCGGGAGTCACCAAGATCCACCATTGCTCGGATACTTTTCGAAGCTTTCTCGGATACTATTAACAACCTTGCTTATAAATTGTAATACTACAGAAAAATATGCTTCGGTACTGCATTATAGTCGACATATTGATCAAATAGCGCTACAAATAAGCACCAGGCATGATATGGTTGCCCGTATTGAATTGAACACACTATTCAAGACTGCTTAAGTGCTTCGAGGGTTTCGGTCTTAATTCGAGCAAGTTTTAGCTACTTTAAGCTTTGTTTGGGAGGATTAGAGTCATAAGCTTGAGCCAAATTGAAGTTCATTTGTCTCTCTCTTACGTTGTTCTTATTACCGTCGCGTAAATAAAAAGGTATATGAGCATTGTTATAGGTAGATTAATTCCGTGCAATGAAGAGTGGCTGTGAGAATATAAAGACGAGGAACAATGAGTGAGAGTGTGACAAAAATATATTCATAGATCCTAGCAGAGAGAGAGAGAGAGAGAGAGAGAGAGAGAGAGAGAGAGAGAGAGAGAGAGAGAGAGAGAGAGAGAGAGAGAGAGAGAGAGAGAGGAGAGAGAGAGAGAGAGAGAGAAGAGAGAGAGAGAGAGAGAGAGAGAGAGAGAGAGAGAGAGAGAGAGAGAGAAAGAGAGAGGAGGAAACGCGTGTCTCTCATAAATAGAAAAAAAACCATACATAATATAGTACACATACCTCGTACATATTACAGAACACAAAACTCTGCCACCGAGTGTGTCCCGTGGCTTATGTGGAAAGGCTGCGCGCCACTCGCTTGCTCGGCTATAGTGGCGGGGTTTATCGTCTCCCCGCCACAAACACGTGAAAACACACTGATCAAAACAAGGGAAAGATATGGAACTCCACAACGCGCCACTGAATCGGGCCCATGGAGGTAGTATGGGTGGAGACGCCCTGGGCAGACATTCAGAAAGAGTTAAAGGGCACGGTGTTTAGCTTAACTAACTTCCTCGATTTCTACAACCCGGAAGTCGCGGGGATTCTGGTACGAGATATGGCAGTGACGCTACGGTGTCACTATGGGTGATCTTTTCCGCTTGATAATCCTCTATTCGTAACTGGTCTTCCTGGCATTTGGGGAAGCAACCACCGGGAGCGGGTCACAAACCCCGGCTGACACCCGATACCCATCACGGCTGGATGGACAAGGGCTTGGGTTTTATTAAGGAAAGGGAGCCATTATACCTTCAGTCTGATGCGTGCGGTTAGTGGCAGCTAACCCGCGGGGTGGTGAAGCGACTCAAGCGAGGTGGTCTGCGTGTGAGGTGCGGCCGTTCACCACTCGGCCCATCACCCCATAACAAACTCATAATAAACTCACCACGAGGGTAGGAGATAGTTTTATGGCCTAATTTCATTTGTATACTTGCCCTGTTCAGTTCTTGAGTCAGAAAACATCATATATACTCAATTTATGAGTATTTTTATGTATATTGCGTGCTCTACGCCACCCCTACCGTGGTCGCTATGTTTTGACAGCTTAACGTCTTTAAGTACGTCATCAATCTGCCCGCAGAATGCCAAAAGTTGCCCAAAACAGCTGTTGGAAGTCGCTAGGTCGTGAAGACCGGAAGTTAGCCTCTCTGGATGTAGCCCCTGAGCCGCGCGGTTTGAAACCAGTGAACTGTCAGTCAGCCATCTTGTTGTGGGCTAAGGAAGCCCACAACTCTACTGCCAAGTAGAGATAAATTATCCCATGGAAATATTTTGAGATTCCTGGGAGTAACGTCGGTCCATTCTTAGGTGCACATAGTATATGGGTTTCTTTCCCGTTATTATTTTCATGATGAGAATTAAACTGATCTGATAACATGGTGATATCAATATATGTATGTCTCTCGGGTTTGTGGGTATAAGTTTTGCTACGTTGGGTTGGCACCATGTAGGTAGTATGGGAGTACTACCATACCACCTGGCACACTACCTTCATGGGTGGCACTGCGGCTTCGTTGTTAAGGGTGGGGTGGTGAGGTCAAAGGAGTGAATTGAGTCAGGTAATTACTAGGGAGTGGCGGATCTGTTTAAGGGTTGGACTATGCTTACTCAGGTCAAATCCTCTCTTCACGTCCACTCATACTCGCTCAGTCTTCCTTTAGTATTGGCCTCCTGAGGATCAAGTAAAGGCAGCAGTATCGCTCCTTGTGTGTTCTGCTATGGTTAAAAGTTGTGTTGCATTTAGGTGCAATGAAAAAGCGAACAAAAAATCTGACCCATCCATCACATTTCACCAGTAAGTTATGCATTTGTTGATTTCTAAAATTTTGTTTCAAACAAACGTGCATGTATTTCATAAACAAAGACAATGACCTTGTTAGAAAAGTGTGATAACTACTGCACTCCTGGGTTGGTAATTGTGTTACTGATAGTAGTAATAGTGGTGCGGGTGATGGTGGTAGCTGTAGTAATACGTAGTATATAGGTGCTAGCGATTGTGTTCGTAGGGTTTATATTAATAATAATATTATAGTAATTTGGGGCCACTACTATTTTATATTTGCATCAACAACTAAGACAGTGGGATTATCAATGATATCAGCAAGTTTGCAGATGATACTAAGATAGTTAGAATTATCGGGTCACAGTCTGATGTAGCCGGTTTGCAGGGAAACTTAGATAAGTTAAGCGAGTGGGTAGTCAGGTGGCAGATGGAATTTAATATTGACAAGTGTAGCGTAATTAATATTGGTAGAAAATGGTATAAAAAATCATATGTCAGATAATGACCCGGCCAGTAATCATCTAATATCACTGATCAAGGCTGTAGCCGACACATATCTGCAGGTGAGATATAAATACGCAGCCAGGCAGTTCACCGCCAGATATATATTCAATAAAGGGGCCCATTACGCAATAATATACAATAATATGCAATAATATGATATGTAATATATGGTTAGCAGTAACACAAAAGTATAATTTCACACACCGTGATATCATTAAGTGCAAACAGTGTACAAAGTTAAAAGAGAGAGTGGGTATCTCAGTTACCCAGTGCGTGACATTGCCCACAACAGCATGGCGGACAGGGGAGAGCGGTGGCTTCACCAGACAACACAGACCGCGCGGCTCAGGGCGTCTTCACCCATACTACCTCCATGATCGGACCACTAAGTCGTTTAAGTAAGCAAAAACATATGAACATAAGAAAATAAGGAATCTACAAGAGGCCGCGAGACCTACACGAGGTAGTTTGTTACTTAAAAAACACTACCTACATCAACTTTTCATCCTCATCCATGAAATTATCTAGATTTATCTGAAATAATCTCCTTTTAAAGCTCCCTAATGACTCTGCACTAACTACCTGTCTACTCAAGTCCAGTCAAGTACGTAAGTATCCCTGCCACAGATAAGTAAAGTAAGCAAGTAAGTCACGTTAGCGGTCCCGCCTAGCCCCAGTGCCCAGGGCCCCGCGACATCTAAATCCGGCACTGAATTGTGTCGCTCCATCGCTTCTTCTCACCTCTGGAAAAAGAAAAGAAAAAAAATCAAGCTCGAGAATAATGTTTGGCAGAGATCAGGAAAAAATCATCGCAACACATAATTTTCATCTATAATAATATAAGCGAAAGTGTGTCTGTCTGTCTGTCTGTCTGTCTGTCTGTCTGTCTGTGTGTGTGTGTGGTATAGGTTCCGCCCCCCGTGGCGCAAACACCTCATATGGCACATTTTTGGAATCAGGTTGACCAGGGGAAGGTCATAAGCCCACTTATGAGATGATCCGATCACTTTTTTCTTTCTTTTTTTTAGCAGCCTATTAGCGAGAATTGTGAAAACAAAAGTGGGTTGCGAGAATTGAGGAAGCCTTGATGTAGAGTGATGGGTAATGGATGAGTGAATGGGTGGGGTGATGGGTAATGGGTGTGGGGTGATGGTTGAGTGAATGGGTGGGGGGTGATGGGTTGGGGTGATGGGTGATGGGTGAGGGAATAGGTGGGGGTTGATGGGTAATGGGTGAGTGAATGGGTGTGTGGTGATGGGTAATGGGTGAGGAATGGGTGGGGGGTGATGGGTAATGGTGAGTGAATGGGTGGGGGGTGATGGGTAATGGGTGAGTGAATGAGTGTGTGGTGATGGGTAATGGGTGAGTGAATGGGTGGGCGGCGATGGGTAATGGGTGAGTGAATGGGTGGGGAGTGATGGGTAATGGGTGAGTGAATGGGGGGGTGATGGTAATGGGTGAGTGAATGGGTGGGGTGATGGGTAATGGGTGAGTGAATGGGTGGGGGGAATACATACATTTCTACATCCATGATTTCAGGAAAGTTAGAAGGGGTATCTGGAGAGTCCATGTTTGGTGGGCCGAAGGCCCACCAAATACAGGTGGTGGGCCAAAGGGCCCCAAACCAATAGCCCTCCGCAGGAGCTCGCCAAAAAGTCGCGGAGGGCGGCTTTGCGGCTAGGGTAACATAATGGGAGCTATAACAAAATGGATATATATATATATATATATATATATATATATATTGATATATATATATAATATATATATATATATATAATATATACACACAGTACCCATCTTATAACCTTTGCTCTAACTCTTAATTTCTAGCGCATATTTCTCATGTAACACAGCCATAGACACAGCAAAAAATGACTGCGTTCCTGCTTAATTTATGACCTAGTATAATGTGATATATTTTGTAGTGAAATCTCTAACTAGCCTTCACAAAATCTCTTAATATACTTGCAACATCTCTAGTCATCCCAAAACTATATTTCCACCGTTTCTTACTATAATAATGATCGCCCTGGAATGCGAGAGCCTGACTGCTGACGAAAGCTGTGAACAGGTTTTGTGGGATGAAGGTTCAAACTATTCAGATACTTATATATTACTATCATTATTTATTTGTAGTAGGAATTAAATGAATAATAATAGTAGCACTAGCAGTAGTGTTGTTGATGTCATATTGTTAAGAGGCTTATTACTGGTCTGCAGTTTGTAGTAGTAGTTTATTTTTAATTGATATTGTGTTGTATGAGGAAATATAGTAGAATAAAAGGACTAGCGAGTGCATGATTATGATGCACGAATTGATGGGGAGGAAGAGGAAGAGGAGGAGAGGAGGAGGAGGAGGAGGAGGAAGGAGGAGGAAGGAGGAGAGAGGAGGAAGAGGAGGAGGAGGAGGAGGAGGAGGAGGAGGAGGAGGAGGAGAGAAAACATTGTAAACCGTATCGCTAAGATATTAATGAAAAGAAAATCCTTAAGCAATGATGCAGCATCTTTCAATTTTTTTTCCACGCGTCAACTGAAACAAAAATTAGAATACACAAGAAAAAAGTTTACATTTTTACATGGATCCAATAACAATGTTTTTGATGACCCAATCTAGTTTGCACACTATTCATCAGTAATTCAACATCACATCCAAC
>JACEEZ010025471.1:125758-160758 GCA_016584305.1 Chionoecetes opilio
GTGTGCTCTCTTGCAATTAATTAACTGATTGCAGGGTCGGCGAAGGTGCAAACTGGTAGACATCTTCGGTAGGTGGAAGACATCGAATGTCGCCTTTGATGTTACCAAAGAGATGGGCTCGAGCGCATCCAAATACCATCAAAGTGCAATCTTTTCATACAGTGACACATGTATAGCCTAGCTGCTGTCACAACATCTTCCTGAACATCCAGGCTTAATCAGAGTCACCGTATATGCACAAAGACAGAAGGTCTGTCAGATCTGTCTGTCCGGCTACCAACACAGACGTGATATTGATGTGCATATACTAACTACATCACACGCCTGGCTGGCCTGGAGGAGCCGTGGGTGAAGAAGATGGATATCTACTTATCTGTTCATGCAATACGTGAATAGACATTGAAAGCTGGGGTTGCCACACAACGCTAGTATTTCTATTTTTTCATGGGAAAAAAGTACTATTGCGGGCATTACTATAAGACCTTTTCTGTTGCTGTTTCGTTACATTAATATATGTAGATAATTTTCTCGAATGTTTTCAATGAAAATGGGACATAATAATCGTAGAATAAGCATTTGTCAAATGATTCACTGCGCGCCCACTATTCCTGATTATTATAGTATGAAGGGTCAGAAATATACAACTTTTCCTACACAGAGAACTTTCTTGATTTATACATATATATAAATGCAACTGACGAATACCAGCAAAGTATATAAGAAACATTAATGTGTACAACAGTGTGTTGATGCCTGAGGTACCACACTTTCTATAGACACCACACGTGGGTTTAATCGAGGCCACCGAGATGACAAGGCCTGATACATCGCCCGTGACGTCACACCATCTAGATCCCACCCGCTCCGCTCCCCGTACAAGTTTACCTACCTAATATAATGTTTATCAGTATAAAAGATATACTGTTATCTTCGGAAATGTTTGTTGTATAATACTATCAAATAAAAAATCGTAAAACACACAAAAGAAATGCCATTATGAGACTTTCAAGAAATATGCATTAACTTAAACTCTTCGCCACTTATTATTTTGCTCAAAAACATTTTACATGGAAAATATCGATAGAAGCGGAATTTAGTTAGCTTTCCATTGATATATTTCGTTTAGTGATAAATGAATTAGCAGCATGCATAAATTAACGTTAACTAAATATTAAAACTCATGAAATCGGGTAATTTCCTATCTAATATATGTTTATCAGTATAAAATATATACTGCTATCTTTGGAAATGTTTGTTCTATAATATTATTTAATAAAAAACCGTAAAACACACAAAACAAATGCCATTATGAGACTTTCAAGAAATATGCATTAACTTAAACTTCGTAATTTAATATTTTGCGGAAAAACGTTTTACATGGAGAATATCAATAGAAGAGAAATTTAATTAGCTTTTCATTGATATATTTCCTTTTCTGATAAATGAATTAGCAGCATGCATAAATTAGCGTTAACTAAATAAATAACATCATGAGATCGGGTAATTTTTTCCAGATTGATGAGGTTATTTATTTAGTTAACGCTAATTTATGTATGGTTTTAATTCATTTATCAGAAAACAAAATGTATCAATGGATAGTTAATGCAATTCCGCTTCTATTGATATTCTCCATGTAAAAGGTTTTTTCGCAAAATATTAAATGGCGAGGAGTTTAAGTTAATGCATATTTCTTGAAAGTCTCATAATGGCATTTTATTTGTGTGTTCTACGTTTTTTTATTGGATAATATTATAGAACAAACATTTCCATATATAACAGTATATATTTTATACTGATAAACATATATTAGGTAGGAAATTACCCGATTTCATGATTTTTAATATTTAGTTAACGGTAATTTATGCATGCTGCTAATTCATTTATGACTAAACGAAATATATCAATGAAAACCTAATTAAATTCCGCTTTTATTGATTTTCTCCATGTAAAAAGTTTTTGAGCAAAATATTAAATGGCGAAGAGTTTAAATTAATGCATATTTCTTGAAAGTCTCATAATGGCATTTCTTTTATATGTTTTACTATTTTTTATTAGATAATTTTATAAAACAAACATTTCCGAAGATAACAGTATATCTTTTATACTGATAAACATTATATTAGGTAGGTAAACTTGTACGGGGAGCGGAGCGGGTGGGATCTAGATGGTGTGACGTCACGAGCGATGTATCAGGCCTTGTCATCTCGGTGGCCTCGGTTTAATCCCAAGCACCCCTCCCTCCCTTGGTCGCCTCTCGTGCGTTTGTACGTCTGGCAGCGTGTCTTCCTGATACAGTTTTCGAAGATTTCTATATACAAATGCTATGCCACTTGGATCCGTAACTTTCTTACAGTCATACTTCACTTGAACAATGATACTGATGTACCTCATATTTATCACGTTCTTAATAATCCTGTATAATACATAAACAAGTACTACAGCTATTCATTCATATATACGAAGATTGTAATTAACATGGAGATTGAAGTGCATGGGATATGTATGTGAGTAATTCATGATACTATGCAAGTAACTTCATTACTGAGAGGGGCTCTTATGTGGAGTAAACGAAAAAAACTATTTACGAAAAAATGAATAGTCACCCATGTTGCCCGCACGGGAAAAAATGTAAACATATCAGAACATGGGACCTCTGGCCTCTGCGTCTAAAGGCCTATTGCCGAGGCCCTGGCTGTGAAGTATAGTTTTGAAGCTCCAGATCTTACATCCATACTCCTCAGCACCTACATACTGACTGGATGTGACACAGTGAGCTATCTCTACAGAAGAGGGAAAAGGCGCCTACAAAATGCTGTTAATCATCTGACAGACCTTCTGCCCCTGTGCATATACTATACTTCACAGCCAAGGCTTCGGCAATTGCATGAGCAGATAAGTAGATATCCATCTTTTTCACCCACAGCTCCTCCAGGCCAGCCAGGCGTGTGATGTAGTTAGTATATGCACATCAATATCACGTCTGTGTTGGTAGCCGGACAGACAGATCTGACAGACCTTCTGTCTTTGTGCATATACGGTGACTCTGAAGTATGCCTGGATGTTCAGGAAGATGCTGTGACAGCAGCTAGGCGATACATGGTGTCACTGTATGAAAAGAGTGACTTTGATGGTAATTTGGATGCGCTGCGAGCCCATCTCTTTGGTAACATCAAAGGCGACATTCGATGTCTTCCACCTACCGAAGATGTCTACCAGTTGCACCTTCGCCGAGCCCTGCATCAGTTAGTTATATACAAGAGAGCACACATTATTCACCCAACCTAACCTGCTCCCACTGACTTTGCCAGAGAGCTTGTGAATGGTAAATTGATGGCAACCATGATGCTGAAGGAGGCAAAACATGCAGAATTTAAACGTACCAAATATTGTCTCTGCAAAAAAAGCATGTGTGCCCGGGGATGCTCCTGTGCTAGAGCCAACGTGAAGTGTGTCATCGCATGTCTCTGCACCGGCGACGCCAACGAATGTTCAAGGATTGAACTCACAATAAAAGAGGGATAGGCATTACACATTATAAACCATAAGTTATTTGTTCAGTTGAATGTTGATTTCATGTGATGTCGCAGAATTCGTTTTTCTAGTAATTAATATAAACTTCCATTATGCTATATGTATATATATATATATATATATATATATATATATATATATATATATATATATATATATATATATATATATATATATATATATATATATATATATACAGTATAATTATGATGTGCGGATGTGTCTCGGAATTTTGAGTTTAAGGGTAATAAAGTCACCACTGATCCATTGATTTCTGTTTTATTTTCACTATATTTTCTATTTGAGTAGCTATAATATTTGGTGAAAGCAATGATACATTGGGTGACGTCATAACTCCGGGAATAGTTGCTTTCTAATGAAAGATAAATGAAAATAATGAAAAAAAGAAAATAGGGGGCGCTCTTGCATTAAAATTATTATAAATCATTGTGAACAGTTAAGTAAGTGTATTTCTCAACTTAATATTGTGAACACAAGTGCTCAGTGAAATGTGGTTGCATTTATTGACAGCATACACAAGCCACTGAGGATTTTATGGAAAAAAAGCTTTTCATATTTTTCAATAAAAAAAAAAAGCCCGCATATACAAAAAAATACAAAAATAGGCACAATTTTTTCTGCAACGTTTCCGCCAGAGCAGACCTCTCATTCCACAGACCTTAATGTCCAAATTAATAGTAAAAACACAAAGAAAAAGTATAGCATGCCACGTCAGTTTCTCACAAATTTTTGGTGACTGGATATCCTGACTACATACCAAGCAGCTCTCGACAAGAAACATCAACTTGCCCCAGCCACGAGCCTTGTGGGCGCCCCTTTGGACTCCTCCACGCCGGATTGTCTCTTACAGATACAACCCGATGGGAAGGATCGGTTTCAGGGTAGCGTGCCACATGCCTATATAGCCAAAGTTGGCGCTGACGGACTATGCAGGTAATAGGCCTCGATTCAGTCTCATGGTGCAATCGCTGATTTGACACGTAATCATCCCAGCGATACCCCATGATTCTGCGAAAACACTTATTACCAAAGGCATCGATTCGTCTCTTCAAGTTACTATTTAGTGTCCATGTCTTACAACCATAGAGTAAGACAGGGATCACAAGCGACTTGAAGATCCTGAACTTTGTCCTCCTGCACAGGTACCGACAACGCCAAATACTCCCGTTGAGCGAGTCCATAGCACCGTGGGCTATGCCGATCCGCCGTAAGACTTCTTGACGACCTGCCGTCATTATGGACTGCGCTACCAAGGCATGTAAAACTTTCCAAGATCTCAATGTCCTCGCCGCACGCATAAACAGACTGTACTGCTTCATCTAGTAAGCCTCCAAACTCCTGGACCTTGGTCTTAAGCCAGGAGACCTTAAGTCCCAAAGGCTTTGCCTTCTCGTGCAGGGCCTCGAGAGCCATCACCAGGACCTCCAGCGACTCAGCAAAGATTACTGCATCATCGGCAAAAACAAGTTCGGTGATTTTGGTGTTGCCGACGGATGCTCCACAATCACTTTGATCTACAACTTTGTCCAATACATAGTCCATACAAGTGTTGAAAAGTGATGGGGCAAGGACGCACCCTTGCCTGACTCCTGCCTGTATTAACAGGGAAGAAGCTGGATACACCTGCCCCACACTTCACAGCATTCTCAGTCCCAGAATACAGACCAGTTATCAAACCAATAGTCCTTGCAGGAATCCCGCGAAGTCGCAGAAGATCCCAGAGTGACTCACGATGCACCGCGTCAACGACGATGCACGTCGGCGTTCCACCAGGACACGAAGCGCTAAGATACGGTCCGTTGTTGACTTACCAGGCGTGAGCCCAGACTGCTGAGGTCTCTGATGCTTCAGCAGATGACTGCGGATCCGTGTCAGCAATGGATGGGGAAGCACCTTGCCTGGTACGCTGAGCAGTGTAATAGCGCGGTAATTGTTGCAGTCCTGACGGTCCTCTTTCCCTTTCCAAATAGGGACGACCAGCCCCCTTTTCCAGTCAGGAGGAATGGTACTTGACTGCCACACGGCAATCAGGACAGCATACAACCCGCGGATCATGGCCTCACCCCCAGCTTTGAGGAGCTCCGCACTGATATTACAAACACCAGCTGCCTTTCCACCCCTCAACTTTGCTACAGCCTCTCTGACTTCGTCTAGAGAGGGTGCGGTTTCGTCAATGGGAGGGTTGGCATCCACTGCCTGTAACCCAGTGGTGTGAAGCTGCTCAGTTGGAGGGTTCAACTGAGCAACTTTATTAGTATGAAAGGCCAGAAATATACAACTTTTCCTACACAGAGAGAACTTTCTTGATTTATACATATATAATTTATAATATATATATATATATATATATATATATATATATATATATATATATATATATATATATATATATATATATATATATATATATATATATGCAAGTGACGAATACCAGCAAAGTATATAAGAAACATTAATGTGTACAACAGTGTGTTGATGCCTCGATGTACGACACTTTCTATAGACTACCACACGTGGGTTTAATCCCAAGCACCCCTCCCTCCCTTGGTCGTCCTCCCGTGCGTTTGTACGTCTGGCAGCGTATCTTCCTGATACAGCTTTCGAAGATTATTATATACATATGCTATGGCACTTGGATCCGTAACTTTCTTGCAGTCATACTTTACTTGTACAACAATACTGATGTACCTCATATTTATCACATTCTTAATAATCATGTACAAGACATAAACAAGTACTACATATATTAATTCATATATACGAAGATTATGATTAACATGGAGATTGAAGTGCATGGGATATGTATGCGAGTAATTCATGATACTATGAAAGTAACTTCATTACTGAGAGGGGCTCTTATGTGGAGTAAACGAAAAAAACGATTTACGAAAATATGAATAGTCACCCATGGTGCCCGCACGAGAAAACGGAAAAAATGTAAACATATTAGTACATGGGCCCTCTGGCCTCTCTGTCTATAGGCCTATTTGGACAAGTACAAGAGCAGGACGCTGGTTGGTCGACACGCAGGAATGAGAAACTGAGGTAAAATGCTGAGGTGTTGTGCCCGATGGTCTAAGGTTGTGGCAAGGCCGGAGTGTGGCGATTAGAGAGAGTGGTGTTGCTGGGTAGAGGGGAAGGAGGTTCTGTGATGGTGTTATGGGGTTCGGCGATGTTCAATGGCGTATCAAAGCACACAAGGTTTGGTAAAACTTTACTTTGAAACTAATGCAGAAATATCTATCTAAAAACCTCAGATATGAAGACTTGACTTGCTAATAAAAGAAAAAGGGATAAAATGAGTGTCATGAGCAAAGTGTATAAAGATGATATACGAGTACTACGATGGTGGTGTCCAGAGAGATAGAATGCATTCTTAACCATATTGCAAAAAGCATTTACGTACATATGTTTTCTGAATGTTATAACTATGATTCTTCCCTTCCTAATAATGTACGGTTTAAATATGCAAGCAAAACATAAATAAAAGGCGGATATTATATGTAACACAGCAACCTTGAAATAAAACTAAGAATTAATAGTTAGCTTTTCTCCTTCATCCTGCCAATGAAAATGCTGTTCCATAGTTATCCATCAAGTTAATCCATCCGCCCAATTAAAACTATCAACATATTAATCCGAGCTGCTTCTTTTCTGACTTGCACTTCAGATCAGCTCCCGTAAATCCTCTCACTATCTCACTCTTTCACTTTCGAATCTTATCTTTTAATTTCATGCCACCTGCTATCCCCTATCTCCCTCCTGTCTCCCCTCTGTCGCCCCATTACTGCCTCCTCCTTCACCGGCGCGAAAAAACTAAAGATAGAAGAAAAAAAATTATCTCCCTCTCTCTCTCTCTCTTTCTCTCTCTCTCTCTCCTGCTGGTGGCGAGGAAGGCCAGGTGGCATATTCCCGTTCTCTATGGGAGTATGTGGTTTACGAGTGAAGACGCTTGGCTGTAGCTCCGAAACTAACCATAGGATTTCTCGAAAATACCCTCATTGTGATTCCCACACAAAGTTTCCCTATAATGATCAGGAAAACCTAACCTATCCTAACCGTAACCTAACGTAACCTAATCCGACGTGCTCAAGAGTAAATGCCACATACTCTTCCAGAAAACGGGAATATGTGGCCTGGCGTGGGAGGTGCGCGGCCTGCGGCACCTGCACCTGTTACACAACGACCTGCACATGGTGGCAGGAGACCTGGTGGAGGGCGTGTCCAGCCTGCACGCACTAGACCTCAGCATCACCCTGATCATCACCACCTGATCAAAACCACCTGCACAAGGTGGTGCCTGTCGACCTGGACCTCACCGTGAACTACCTGCAGGCGATGTACCCACGCCTGCTGGAGGGGGCGATGGCGGTGGAGCGCCTCAACGTGAGCCATAACTATACCTAACCGACCTCGGGGGGCGCGCCCTAAGAGCGGCCTCCAGCCTACGTGTTCTCGACCTCACCAACAACTCCCTGGCGGAGGTCCGGGCTGTATATTCCCCAACTCTATGGGAGTATGTGGTTTCCAAGTGAAGACGCTTGACTGTAACTCCGAAACAAACCATAGGATTTTCTCAAAAATACCCTCATTGTGATTCCCACACAAAGTTACCACCATGAGACCAGGACATCTAACCTTACACAACCGTTATCTAACGTAATCTAACCTGACGTGTTCAAGAGTAAACGCGACATACTGTTCCAGAAAACGGGAATATGCGTCCGGGACTCTCTGCGGGACCTGCGGGACCTCCAGAACCTGTACCTGAGCGACATAATACCTGAGGGAGCTCACCAACACCAGCGTGGCGGCCTGCCCTTGGTGACGGGGGCGCGCCCACCGTCGGCTGGCCATTTCAAGCATTGTGCCTCATCCTGCTCAATCCTCGGGCGGCTCGTCGCAGTCGTTGCTCAACAGCGTATACCCTACCATCCAGGGTTGACACCCGGTATATGGGCTCCACCAAGAACGCAGTTGCACCCGCCACCGCTGTGCCCACTCCCGCCATGGAGCGCTTACAGTACCGCCTTGATGCCTTCCACACGCATCGCTGTCTGGCGCGTGAAGTGTTTCGCTAGTACTTGTGTTCCTGTGGGCGCTCCCTGCTCGTGTGTTTCCCTCTGTGCACAGCATCTCCCGCAGCCATGGCCGCCGCAACACCATCACTTGGCCGCCGCTCACACCAAATGGCAACGTGGTCGGTCTGTGTCACGTCGGCGTCGGTATGTTCTACGTCGGCGTCGGTATGTTCCACGTCGGCGTCGGTATGTTCCACGTCGGCGTCGGTATGTTCCACGTCGGCGTCGGTATGTTCCACGTCGGCGTCGGTATGTTCCACGTCGGCGTCTGTATGTTCCACGTCGGCGTCGGTATGTTCCACGTCGGCGTCGGTATGTTCCACCTCGGCGTCGGTATGTGCCACATCGGCGTCGGTATGTGCCACGTCGGCGTCGGTATGTTCCACGTCGGCGTCGGTATGTTCCACGTCGGCGTCGGTATGTTCCATGTCGGTGTCGGTATGTTCCACGTCGGCGTCGGTATGTTCCACGTCGGCGTCGGTATGTTCCACGTCAGCGTCGGTATGTTCCACTTTGGCGTCGGTATGTTCCACGTCGGCGTCGGTATGTGCCACGTCAGCGTCGGTGTGTTCCACGTCGGCGTCGGTATGTTCCAAGTCGGCGTCGTTATGTTCCAAGTCGGCGTCCGTATGTTCATCGTCGGCGTCGGTATGTTCCCCGTCGGCGTCGGTATATGCCACGTCGGCGTCGGTCTGTGCCACGTCGGTGTCAGTATGTTCCAAGTCGGCGTCGGTATGTTCCAAATCGGCGTCGGTATGTTCCACGTCGGCGTCGGTATATTTCACGTCGGCGTCGGTATATTTCACGTCGGTGTCGGTATATTTCACGTCGGCGTCGGTATTTTCCACGTCGGTGTCGGTATATTCCACGTCGGCGTCGGTATGTGCCACGTCGGCGTCAGTATGTTCCACGTCGGCGTCGGTATGTTCCACGTCGGCGTCGGTATGTTCCATGTCGGCGTCGGAATGTTCCATGTCGGCGTCGGTATATTTCATGTCGGTGTCGGTATGTTCCACGTTGGCGTCGGTATGTTTCACCTCGGCGTAGGTATGTTCCACTTCGGCGTCGGTATGTTCCATGTCGGCGTCGGTATGTTCCATGTCGGCGTCGGTATGTTCTACCTCGGCGTAGGTATGTTCCACGTCGGCGTCGGTATGTTCCATGTCGGCGTCGGTATGTTCGATGTCGGCGTCGGTATGTTCCATGTCGGCGTCGGTATGGTCCACGTCGGCGTTGGTCTGTGCCACGTCGGCGTCGGTATGTTCCACGTCGGCGTCGGTATGTTCCACGTCGGCGTCGGTATGTTCCACGTCGGCGTCGGTATGTTCCACGTCGGCGTCGGTATGTTCCACGTCGGCATGTTCCACTTTGGTGTCGGTATGTTCCACTCTGGTGTCGGTATGTTCCCCTTTGGTGTCGGTATGTTCCACTCTGGTGTCGGTATGTTCCACGTCGGCGTCGGTATGTTCCACGTCGGCGTCGGTATGTTCCACGTCGGCGTCGGTATGTTCCACGTCGGTGTCGGTATGTTCCACTTTGGTGTCGGTATGTTCCACGTCGGCGTCGGTATGTTCCACTTTGGTGTCGGTATGTTCCACGTCGGCGTCGGTATGTTCCACGTCGGCGTCGGTATGTTCCACGTCGGCGTCGGTATGTTCCACTTTGGTGTCGGTATGTTCCACGTCGGTATGTTCCACTTTGGTGTCGGTATGTTCCACTCTGGTGTCAGTATGTTCCACGTCGGCGTCGGTATGTTCCACGTCGGCGTCGGTATGTTCCACTTTGGTGTCGGTATGTTCCACGTCGGCGTCGGTATGTTCCACTTGGTGTCGGTAGTCCGTCGGGTCGTATGTTCCACGTCGGCGTCGGTATGTTCCACGTCGGCGTCGGTATGTTCCACGTCGGCGTCGGTATGTTCCACGTCGGCGTCGGTATGTTCCACGTCGGCGTCGGTATGTGCCACGTCGGCGTCGGTATGTTCCACGTCGGCGTCGGTATGTTCCACGTCGGCGTCGGTATGTTCCACGTCGGCGTCGGTATGTTCCACTTTGGCGTCGGTATGTTCCACTTTGGCGTCGGTATGTTCCACTTTGGCGTCGGTATGTTCCACTTCGGCGTCGGTATGTTCCACTTTGGCGTCGGTATGTTCCACTTTGGCGTCGGTATGTTCCACTTTGGCGTTGGTAAGTTCCACTTTGGCGTCGGTATGTACCACTTTGGCGTCGGTATGTTCCACTTTGGCGTCGGTATGTTCCACTTTGGCGTCGGTATGTTCCACTTTGGCGTCGGTATGTTCCACTTTGGCGTCGGTATGTTTCACGTCGCCGTCGGTATGTTCCGACAGGATGGCCATATCCTGTATAATGCTCTAATACCCACCACTGATCTGATTTTAGAATATGCCCTTATACCCTTCTTATACCCTCCATCAGACTGGCCCCTGAGCTCCGTCTGCCTATAGTGCCCCCCATACTCAGCTGTGCCCCCAAGGTTCCCCCCATTGATAGATACCTAGCTACGCCACTGCTCGCCGTGACGCCTTGTTACAGGTACACTACGGGATAATTACTCGTTAATTAAGCGTCAGAATTCTTGTTACGAACGCGAATGTTTGGTGGTTGCAGTTATACGCCACATCTCAAATCCTTAACTTTAATTTTGCGATATGTAACACCGCTTCATATCTTAATTTACTATTTACTGAGCCACTTTCATAGGCTGGGTTACGAGGGGGTTAAACCGCCTAAATATCTCAAATTGCAAGTAACAGACGCCGTCATCGTGGATGGAAGGGGAGAGATGGGAGGAGGGGGAGGATTGGGGGGGTTAAGCTCCCTTCACACATTCCATAATCGAAACATGATAGTGCCACATATTTAATTATTGGCGCTATCGTGAAATTTAACAACGTTAAACGCCGACCACGATAGCCCCACAACAATGTCACGCTGCCTGTATGTATGTGTCATGACGGTCGTAAGATGGTTACGGTGGTGTCATGATAGCTGTCAGACTAAGTCAGGAATGGAGAATAACGGTAATTTTGTCGTCACGATAAACTCACGGTAACCACGATAGTGCCATGAGTGCCTATGGCGGTGCTATGCACGTATCACGATAGCGTCAAGAGCTATAGCAACAGAGTTCACGCGGGGGTGGATGGCCACGTGGTGGATGGCCACGTGGTGGTGATTGAGAAAGAGGGAGGAGGCAGGAGGGGGTGCACAAAGGGGAGTACGGATGAAGGTGAGCGTAACGGTTATATAGCGTCACGATAGACATACGACGATCACGATAGCGTCACGAACCTGCTACATAGATAACGATAGCGTCACGATAGACTTACGATAGCTCTGCGTTGGGGACAAAAATCGGGTAAAATGGGTAAAAAAAAAAAAGATTTTTTAGTGCATGCACTAACTCTTCGCGGCCTTGGCCGAGGTAGTCACGAGCGGTCACGATAGACCCATAATCAGGATCATGACGGCGCTGCGCATTGCTGTGTTAGCGCTATCGTGGTTCCATTATGGAATGTGTGAAGGGAGTTTTAAGTCTCAAGAATCAAGAGAGAGGAGGGAGGGGGAATGGGGGGGTTATGGCATAAAAAAAAGTCACTCACTCAGTAACCTCATAGCCTTCATCATATCGTGGCTCTCCATACACCGTACAAAGTGCCATGAAAAAACATAGATAACCTCACTCAGTCCTACACACACGATGAATGAAAGAAATATCACAAGGAAAACATGACGACACACAAGATGGCTGGCTACTCACGGCAACAATCAGCTCAATGGGCCTCCTGCGCCTCACCTCCGGCCTGCTTCCTGCCTTCACCCGGCCTGCCCGAAGCTTGCAGGCAGCCATGGTACCTTAACACACTACAACACAAACGATAACACTATGGCTGGATACGCGAACCATATAAATGCGTTACAGAACAAACAAACAAAGATAAACGGCCGACTAGTCGTCCTGCGCACCGGCGCCGCCGCCACCGCCACCACTGCCAAGCCGCTCCTGCCTCCAGCTGAAGTTCACGAGGCAAGTACCAAACGACTCGCAAAGCCTCGACCCTTAAGTTTCATTTCACAGTTTTCTCCTTGATTCTTGTACTATGACTTGTTTAACTTGTGTCTATCGTGAGCTTTAAGGTTATATTTGATAACAGTAAACGTGCCAGATATATGTATACCTTGATTGTTGGAAGAATTACGATCACAATCACTTCAGTAATTAACTTTGCTTCAATTGTTACGAAATGTCTCTGAGATTTATGAAAAGAGAGAGAGAGAGAGAGAGAGAGAGAGAGAGAGAGAGAGAGAGAGAGAGAGAGAGAGAGAGAGAGAGAGAGAGAGAGAGAGAGAGAGAGAGAGAGAGAGAGAGAGAGAGAGAGAGAGAGAAAACCATGTTCAGTTTATGTCACTGTTCTAATACCCACCACATATCTGATCTTAAAATATGACCTTATACCCTTGTATGTGGGCATCATAATGTTCCTGCGCTCCGCTTGCCTGGTGCCCCCCCATACTCAGCTGTACCCCCCAGGTGCCCCCCCATTGATAGATGGGGGGGCTACGGTATTACGCCACAGAACAACACACCATCTTTTGACCGCTTTTCACACTATCACTTTTAACTCAGCATGGTTGCGTGTGAGATGTTTAGGCCATAGCCCAGTCTCGTGCTGTACCGCTACCTGACAACTTCCTCGGGAAATATTGATACTCCTCTCTAATGGGTTTTTGTCTTAATGCTACCTTCGCACCTCGAAATAGGCTTAATTCACGACCTTATCTTAATATTTACTTCACTGGTATCTGTCACGCCGGCTGAAAGAAAGGTGAAAGATAGGCTCCTAGGGGCTTTCATTTGAATATTCACCTCACGCCAGCAGCCTGTCCTCCCCCTGTCGGCCTGTCTATCCGTGTGTCAGTAGCGTGCGAGGGGGGGAGGGTGTGTTTAGTAAGCTGTCTGTTTGTCTACATTGGTGGATAAGAAACATACATGGTAGTGAGGTGTGCATAGGTGGCAAAAGGGAAACTGCACTCCCTCAAGACTTATTGTTGTGCTTGCTTCCTCTTTTCTTAGTCAATTAAATGATCAGTGTGTGTGGGAGGGACGGGGGGTTATCTAATTTGGCTGATTTATTTTAGTTATTTGTTATATCTGTTTTAATTGATATGTCTATATTCTGATGTTCCTTGTATCATCAATTACTGGCTGTTTATGTTTATCTACAGCTAGAGTAAATATATAAGGCAATGCTCATCAAATAGTAATAATAATAGTAATAATAATAATAGTAATAATAATAATAATAATAATAATAATAATAATAATAAAAAAAAGAAGAAGAAGAAGAAGAAGAAGATATTCCATAAACGTGCATCGTCACCTACGTAATAATGCAACGCGCAGATGCACCTAACCCGCCATAAGATTATCGGAGGGACGAGGCAGCATTTGTGTTGGGTGACTTGTAGTGTTTGTACCACAAGGGAGTGTGGAGATGCCGTGAGAACAGTCGCTCCACCTGCCCATCACTGCACTTCAAAGTCGAGCTGAACAGACACGATCAATCCAGACACTCCAGCCATTAAAAGATGATAGCTCTGCGTGCCCTTTGCCCACGCACATAAGGCTTATATTACAGGTCCGTGGGGATGCCAATGTTAGCCTTCCTTTTTTTATTGTGCGATTAACTCATGAGGAAGATGAATTATTGATATTATGATGAATGCATTTTATTGTTATGGGATGTCCTGAGTTCATCAAGAGGTGTTGGGAAAAGGGAAGCATTGAGCGGGACAAAGGAATTCTACCATTCACAAAGGTATACCAAGTCGTTGTCCGTGCAGTGTTGTTTTAATCTACCACATGCTATTTGATTATAAGGCCAACACGTGCTTCGCTAAAATACGCAGTCACAGTGTTTCTCAAGGTCCATTGAACACATTTATCTTTATTGTGTTGTTAATGATATATGATTATGGAGAACACGTGACCAAAGTCTACATTTCATCCCCAATCCAGTTAACCTTTGTCTGTAGTGACTTGTTTAATCGTAGACCTATGTTGCTAACGTTACCACAAGCTTAACTAATCGGACCCATTTATGTCAAGGTTAATCACACTTAGCTGTAGATTCTTAACTCGTCCTAGACTCCTTTACAGCCAATAACGTAACAGCAGACACAGAGTTAGCAAGAATTCATATTAGCTAGTTTCTAATCTATAATCTTATACAGCATATATAAACACAGACATATTAATGATCATATCTAATATATCTATATATATATATTATATATATATATATATATATATCATATATATATATATATATATATATATAATATTATATATATATATATATATATTATATATATTATATATATATATATATATATATATATATATATATATATATATATATATATATATGTGCATGTCCATATTTATCTTTATATACAGTATATCGATCTATATTACTCTTTGGTTTATAATAATGAAAATAAGGTACAGGAGGTCAAATGAATGTCTTGAACGGAGACATTACCTTCTAATATTTCCTTGTAGTTCAATGCCTTGAACTTGACATTACGACTCGAGACAGCAGGCGGCCGCACGATGCATCGCCCAGATGAGCAGCGAGGAGCCCTGTGAACGCCCAGCTGCTGCAGGTAAAAGTGACCGCAATTAACAATGAGTGGCCGCCTGGTTCTTTACCCAGACAGTTATATCCTCTGCTTCAGATCCTGGGACATAAATGTTGCCTTGGCCCCGCGGGGATACCAGACACCACCACCACCATACTTCGGGGTTGTCTCTCCATTAACAGTTAAGGGAATGCGTCTCTTCTTTATACTCGGCCGCTGATCGACAACAAGCGACTCTTTTTATGCGCCAACATCGAACCCTTCAAGCTTATCAAACAAAGGACCTCCAACATCCAAACAACCCCCACATTGGCTCTTTGTGCGGGGAGAACAATCTTCCCTTCATAAATATACTTACTGACCCTTCGCCGGAATATTTCAGCATGATTATAGAAAATAAAAAGCTGATTACCATATTACCTTCACCGACACGACGCTAATTTAACACGCATCATTACTAACTCGCTATCGGTTTCATCAGGACTTTCAAAATATCTTAACTCTCACGAATTGTCATACAGATGCATTTGCTTCATATTAGCATTTTCTTCATATTATCCTTTGTCTGGTCAATTCACCTGCCACTTCTTTCATGTCCAGAATCACTAAAAAGACAGTCGCTTCAATGATAGTTCTGTCATTGTCCGTTACAATGTCAAATGTCTTGATATATCCACACATTCCTTATTGCTTGAGATCACTGAGCTGTGGCTGCTCCTGTGTGCCAAGCTTCTGTTTCCTGATGTCAACAGTAATATAAAGTGTTCTGATTGGCAGGAATTTTAACACTTCTCACACTGGAAACCTCTTCTTGCGGTGTGGTGATGACCCTCTATTGTCTGCGAGTGCTTCCTTGATCTCCAAAGACAAAGCTAATAATGTGACCGAGATCTTCCCCCGAGATCCCTTGTCCTTGCCGGGTATGTTTATATTTCAATGACAGGAAGAGAGAAGTAAGGAAAATATTCTACCTCAGCATCAATTAAAGGGATAAGATCTTTTGTAATATGTAATAACTTCCAGTATCATTTTATATGCAGTAAAACATACACAAACCTTATTTATTTCCTTTATTACCTTAAATTAAAAAAAACGAAAAAATGGAGAGAAACCCCACAAACCTGACACTTAACATTTAATGCGAAAGAGATATGACATGCGATATGGCATTATAGGCTATAATTCCCGTTCATTCAGACCCTCAAAGCGGGAGGAATAGTGAAGATAGTGCAGTGTATCCCCCTTCCCTTCTTAGCCTTCCAAGACATGGCCTGCGAGGAACTGGTGCAATAATACTGTGCGGAAACGTTCCTTCGCCTCATTTCCTTCATTCTGCTAATGTCAGATGATCTTGGCTTGCTTCGCGACACCAAGTTAACTGTTAAGCGGCTCAACAAACACAAACTTGTTTAAGAACACGCGGTAGGATCGTGTTATTAGAATCTCTCTCTCTCTCTCTCTCTCTCTCTCTCTCTCTCTCTCTCTCTCTCTCTCTCTCTCTCTCTCTCTCTCTCTCTCTCTCTCTCTCTCTCTCTCTCTCTCTCTCTCTCTCTCTCTCTCTCTCTCTCTCTCTCCGCCTGTTAGTCGTGTGTGGTTGAGATTACTCCCACCATGGCCACTGCGAAGAGGCGCCGCGAGGACCCTGACGACAACGGCTTCACCCTCGTCCAGAGGGAGCGCTTCAGGGTGAAGAGGCCTCCCTCTCCACAGCAGAGTGGTGCCACAGCTTCGGAGTAAACTATCCCGGTATGGAGGATCGTCCGGCATGACGACTTTCCCGGCCCCTATCAGCTTGTTCGGTGGTTAGAGAGCGAGATCCGACTCGCCCTCAAGGTGGATGTCTCCGCCTCCGGGGAGTTCCTTCTCCGGGGGGTGTCTAGGGACGCCGCCGCCACCCTCCAGGAAGTAGCTGATGGCCAACCACGGGGCATTGTGTTGGCACGGAGGGAAACCAGCAGGAGAGGTGTCCTCGTTGGATACCCCACTGGCCTCCCCCTGGACCCTGTATTGGAGCACCCGCTCGTCGAGACGGCGGTGCGGTGCTCATACAACGCGGGCCTTAAGCGGCACCTCCCGACCCGGCAGGCTCAGCTGACGCTGCGGGGGCACGTCCCCGCCGCCCTGGACCTTGGCTGCTTCGGGACTTTCGCGGTGCGCAGGTTCATCCAGGAACCTGTCCGTTGTTACCGCTGCCAGGCGTTTGGGCACTACCAGCGCCAGTGTCAGCGGCGGCAGGAGCTGTGTGGTGTGTGCAGTGGGGAGCACGCTTCACGGGACTGTGTCCGCCGCCTACGGGAGGGTGGGGAGCGGCCCGTGGCTCGGTGCCCCAACTGCGGTGCCAGGCATCACGCCTGGAATCCGCGCTGCCCTGCCCGGCTCCGGCAGATTCCTGGGTCCACGGTACCTCGCCAGCTGCAGTGGAAGGAGGCTCCTTTGCTTCCGGCCTGTTGCACATGGGCCTGAACTTGCCCTGAAGTCGGAGGGCCGCTCGGATTCATATATATATATATATATATATATATAGATTATATATATATTTTATATATATATATATATAATTTTATATATAATATATAGATTATTATATATATAAAATATATATTAATTATTATATATATATATGTCTATAATATTATCAAATACGCAATCATAAGACGGTTATCAGAATATGATTACGAATCTTGAAGATAATTTTCTATAACTATTATCAAAACAAGCAGTTTAAAAACGCAAGAGACATGCCATTACCGAGACTGAAGAAAAACTTTTCATAAATAGCTTTTATCATCAAGGGTAATTCCGATAGAAGGCATTTTATCATTTATTCCTATATTTTGTTTGCTGATAATTGATTTACTCAGAAAACGTAAATATATAATAAATAAAATCATCAATCGGGTAATTTTCCCGATTGATGAGGTTATTTATTTAGTTAACGCTAATTTATACCTGGTGCTAATTCATTTATCAGAAAACGAAATATATAAGTATATAAATAACATCATCAATCGGGAAAATTACCCGATTGATGATTTTATTTATTTATTTAACGCTAATTTATGCATGGTTTTAATTATTTTATCAGATAACGAAATATAGCAATGGAAAGCTAATGACATTGCGCTTCTATTGACACCCTTCATGATAAAAGTTGACTCGCAAAGTTTTAAATGGCGAAGAGTTAAGTGAATATTAAGTTCATGCATATTTCTTCATAGTCTCGTAATGGCATTTCTTTAGCGTGTTTTACTGTTTTTTATTTGATAATATTAGAGAACAAACATTTACGAAGATTACAGTATATCATATATACTGATAAACCAGTCTATATAATAGTCCATAGACCACTATATCTCTTTGTCGGGCGCCCCGCAGGCCCCTATGCAGCCCCGCAATTCAAAACATTGTCGCGTGTGCAGTCCAGGTATACAGTGGTCTATGGTCACTGACATACCATCTACACTATCACTATCACCGATGCATCTAAGGATAAGGAAAGTAGTGTTAATTGACATCGTATACAGGTTAGCGATACACATGAGCAATACAGTATTGTATGAGACCTCCTCCTCCTCTACCGTGCTATTTTTTCTTCCTTCATGTCACTAGCGGTTTCCCTCTAAATATCCACAGTGGTTTTCCTCCTCCTCCTCCTCCTCCTCCTCCTCCTCCTCCTCCTCCTCCTCCTCCTCCTCCTCCTCCTCTTTTCCTTCCTTCTTCTCCTCCTCCTCCTCCTCCTCCTCGTCAGTAGTTTCAGCAGATACGCTCGTCATGGACCAATAGGTCTCCTGGTGTCTGTTATTCCTATGTAATCCTATGTAATCCTCATCATCATCATTTCACTTATAAACACTACTGGTGTGAGGTCGTGAACTCCGCTCCCGCACATCCAACCACATTTTACTACTTCATCACGTCGTTATTTGTCACGCTAAGTTTTTCTTTAGATATTTTTCCCGTCGTACATAACACACTTTACATCTCAATTAAATATTGCGATATATAGGAAACAACTTACACACACACATACCCACAGTGATACACATTGATAGATAATTAATTAACAGTCTCTCAGCTGCTTATCAAATAACCAAACAACTTACTTATAACTTGCACGTCCTCTGTACAAATTTGTAATTTATTTGTGCCTGCTGTAGTAGTAAAGTAACATGTTTTAAGTGTATTATATTCGATGCATCTATTTTCCCAAAAGGTACGTACATGGTGTGGGCCATTTTTTTAGTTAAGTTTATTTACATCTCCTACAGAAAACAACAACTTATTGTAACCCCAATCTTCTTCCCCCTATTACTCCCTTTCCACCCTTCCATTTTTCACTATACCCGCGGGGAAATTTAAGGTTTAAGGGTTTTTAAATTTGACCAAATTCGAAAATCCATTAACTTTTACAAAACAATACAAATGGTTGGGGTCTTCCCCCCCCTTTTAACCCATTTTTTTTCCTTCTTTCACGCGGTTTTCCCCAAAATTTTTCCCAAGTTTTTTCCCCCCTTCCTCCCC
This sequence comes from Chionoecetes opilio, assembly GCA_016584305.1. Lineage (NCBI taxonomy): Eukaryota > Metazoa > Arthropoda > Malacostraca > Decapoda > Majidae > Chionoecetes > Chionoecetes opilio. The sequence goes on from JACEEZ010025471.1 coordinate 145,575, forward strand.
TTTCATCCCCCTTTTCCCTTTCCTTTCCCCTCCCTTCCCCTTTTGTTTTTCCCGTTTTCTCCTTTTCCCCCCCTTATTTATAATTCATCCTCCTTTAAAAATTTTTAAAAATTTTTATTGGGTGTGAGGTGTAAACTTTTTTGGTTTTAACCTTTTTACTATTTTCCCAAAAAGGTCTTTAATTTGGGGCCCAAGGAAAATTTTTTCTTTAAAAAAAAATATTTTTTTTAAAAAACATAAACACAATTTACATTTTCCAATTTTAAATATCATTTAAAAGGAAACAAGGTCACACACTTTTTACCACAGGGTCAAAATTGGGTGAAAATTTTAAACATCCCCCAGGGTTACCAACCAAAAACCAAAAAAACTTTTTATTTTAAACCCTGGCACCCCCGGGGAAAAGGGGGGGGGAAAGGGGGGGCCCCGGTGGTATTTTTAAAGAAAAAAACCTTTTTTGGCAATACGTGCCATCTAAATTTTCCCCCGGGTCTTTTTCCAGGTTGGGCCACCCTACACGGGCCTTTGAAAAAGGTTTTCCCCAAGGGAAGACCTTTTAACCGCGAAACCCCCTTTTAAACAAACCTTCTTTTCGCGCCCCTCACCCCCTCCTTGGGGAAAAAACACCCCAAAAGACCCCTTTCCGGGCCCAAGTAACACCCCCCTTAAACCTTTGCCCCTACCCAAATTTTTATTCAAAATTTTTTTGGGTTTAACTTTCCTCCCCAAACTTTTATCAGAATGCCCGCACAAATTATAAATGCCTTAAGTGGGGAGGGTAAGTTTGGGTTAAGAAAGACTTTTTAAAATTTCCCTTTATACTTGTGGGGTTTTGGTTCCCCGGATAACAAAAAGGAGTTTTTGTACGAAAAACAAAGGGATTCACGCGGGGAGAGAGAGTTTCTTAGAGATTTCAAAATTTGTGGGACTAAAGCTAGCTGGGAGGTGTTAAAAAAAAATTTTGAATTTTCCAAAAGTGGGGGGTACCCACCTCCGGGGTACCCCCCTTTCCTAAACCCTCCCCAGTTTTCCTCCCTTTTCCCCTCCCCCCTTCTTTTCCCTTTCCGCCCCCTTTTCCCTATAAAAACCCTTCTTCTTCCCTAAACCCCCCCCTTGTCCCTTTTCCCTTATTTTCCCGTTTTGCCTCCCTAAACCACCACTAAAACTGCCCAAACCGGGTAAAAAACCAAAATTTCCAAGGGCATTTGCTTTTCCCCAAAAGGTCCTCCTCCCCCTTTCCTCCTTCCCTTCCCTTCCTCTCCTTTCCTCTTCCCCCTTTCCCCCTTCCTTCCTTCTCCTCCCCTTCCTTTTCCCCCTTCCCTTTCCCTCCCCCCCCCCCCCCCCCCCTTTTCCCCTCCGCCCCCTCCTCCTCCCCCTTTCCTTTTCCTTCCTCCCCCCTCTTTCCTCCCCCCCCTTTCCTCCTCCCTTCCTCCCCTCCTCCCTTTCCCTTTCCCCTTTCCGAAATCCCCTTCAAAATTTCACCCCAAAACCCCCAACCTCCTCCCCCTTTACCTCCCCCTTTCCTTCCCCCCCCTTTCCACCCCCCCCTCCTCCCCCCCCTCCTCCTTCCTTCCTCCCCCCTCCCCCTCCAAACTCTCCTCCCCAAAACCTCCTCCCTTTCCTCCCCTCCTCCTTTTTTTTCCCCCCTTTCCTCCTAATTCCCCCTTCCCCAACTCCTTTTAACCCCAGCTCCCTCCCCCTCCCCCGAGTCCCCCGCCCTTCTTTTTCCCCTGCCCCCTTTTGTTCCCGAAAGGGCGAGGATCAGGGGAGCCAACAGCATTTCAAGGGCCCCTAACAAATTCAAAAACCTACAAAAAAATTTCAGGTTCTTGGCGAAAAAAAGGGAAAAGACTTTACACGAGACCAGATTGATCGGGGGACCCCAATTCTCCGGGGGACAACGGGTTTGGAGTTTTGTGGGTAGGGTCACGAGTAAAAAAGGGGAAAAGGGCGCTTCTTTTTTCCCAAAGGGGAGAAAGACTGGGACGAAAATCACTGAAGCTGCGATGACGTCCAAAAGAACACAAACCCGAAAACACTCTCTATGTCATCCATGCGGGAAACCCCAAACGACGTGTAAAAGTAGCGGATCTGAAAAAAAAATTCTGGACAAGTACAGGGAAGTTGACCCGGAAAAATTCAAGACTAAATCAAATCAAAATTATTTTTTCAGGAATTCTCCCCAAAAATAGGAGTAGGCCAAGGGTTTTTACGAAAAGGCGTTCACCCACAAAAAAACCAAACTGGGGGTCTTTTTGGGCACGGGAGGAATTTTGGGGGATTCGAAAAAATTCGGGGGATAATTTTCCCGGAGGTTTCCAAAAGGGGTTGAGGATTCCATCCTTTTTTGGGGAGGGAAGGGGACCTCCCCCTTTCACCCCCGGGTCGGCCATGCACGATTGGGGACGTCTCCCTAAAGGACAAAGTTTTTCTAAAGATAAAAAAAACGACGGCGGGACGGGGGTTTAGCCTATCCCCTTAAACCCCCTTTTTTTACCCCACAAGAAAAGGGTTTTGGGTCACGCCCCTTTTCCCAAAAAAAATACAAAACCCAAAGGGAAAACTTAATCAAGGGGGCCCTGAAAACAGTGGCCCCTTTGGGCCCGCCCACCCCGGGTAAACCCCCTCACCCCAAAGGGTTCCCCAAAAATTTCCCAAGGAACTTAAATTACTCAAACAAAAAATGCCAAAAGGGAAAATTTATTTTAAAAGCGTAACGAATTTTAGCTTTTACTTTGTTGGGGAACAAAGGGCCGATTTTCGTCAGTACCCCACTGAGATTTTGGGTCAACACAAAAGAAAAAACTTTTTTATTAGTTTGAAAAAGCCTTTCCCAAAGGTAAAAGGCTTTTCCTAAATTGCCCGCCCCCGCTTTAAAAGGGCCAGGGGGAAAGGTTTAAATTCTTTACTTTAAAAAGAAAATTTGAAGCAATCAAAAACGATAAATAAAAAAAAGGGATCTTTTATAAACCTCTTTTTCTCCCCAAAAGTTAAGCAAAAACGGTAAAATTCACAAATTTTGGGCAAATTTACCCGTCCTCCCAAAAAAAATTTGCGGAAGGGGAACCTCCTGCAGGGACGAGAAAAAAGTCATTTTTTGGAACAATAATAACGTTTAAAAATTATTTGTGGAGTTTTTAAAAAACCTACCTCGTATAAAAACTGGAATAAAAAATTTCTGCTGATAGAAAAAGGTAGGGCGTTTGTTGATAGGGTTTGAAACGAAAATTTATATTTAAATTTCAGGGGTCCCGTTGGGGCCTTTAAAAGGGGGATAAAAAGTACCCTTTAGATTTGGGGTTTTCATAGGGGCCCTTTGACTGATTGATTACTGGTATATTGGGAACTTTTGGAAAAAAGTGATCACAGGCTAATCGGGATGCGGCATAAATTCCCAAGGGAGATATCACAAAAAAACCGGTACTAGCCCAAATTTATATAAAGAAAATTTCACAAAGGGTTTCAGCAGGGTACTAAGCAAGTTGAATGGATTGCCCTACTAAATGGTAAAAGCCGAAAACATGTGTAATGTTTTTTCCCCCCAAAAAAACTCCAATCAGTGGGGGAAAAAAACATTTTTTCCATGGTAAAAAACTTTTGGGAAAAATTAAAACGGGGCCCAAGGTTGGATGAAAAAATTTGAGATCCAACAATCTTTGACAAAAAAGCCCCCGCCGAGCGTAAAAAAGTTTAAAAAAACAAACCCAAATGCGGGACTACGTTTTCCAAGGGGAAAAAACAAGGGACGTAAAAAACGTCGCTGCAAAGGATTTAATTAAGTCTAAAAAGCGCGAGGTATGAAAAAAAAATTTTGAAAAAGGAACCAAATCAAACCCGAAAAGGTTTTTAAAATACTTTTCGAAGTAAAAAAAAACGTCAAAAAAGTTTTGGGCCCAAATGAAAGATAAAAATAATATCTTGGAAAAAATGATAAAAAAAGAGTATGTGTTCGTACTAAATGAATACTTTAATGCGGGTATTTATAAAAGAAGCAAAAAAACTCCTTTTACCAGAACCAGAAAACCCATGTTTTTGGGGGGGACTCAAAAAGGGTTTAAAAAGGTTAATAGGAGAGAAAAACCAGTAAGACGGAAAATATAAAAGTTTTGTTTTGAAAATTTGACCAGAAAAACCGGGGGGGTGGGACGAAATCTCCCCCGGGGGACTTTTGGGCCGAATGTCACAGTCAACTTTCGCCCCCCCAATTAAAAGGGTTTTTTTCAATAAACCCCGCTAAGTGAAAAAAAAGTTCTAGTATGTGGAAATTAAACTAATGGTTTTCAAACCCAATTTTTTTCAAAAAAAGGGGTAAAAAGCCTCGCAAGTAATTATCGCCCCCAAAATTTGGTCTAACGTCCGTGATTGTTTAAAAATTAAATTTTAGAAAAAAATTTGGGGGGAAAAATAGTGTCTTTTCTCGATTTTAAAAAAAACCCCAATTACTAAAAATCCCCCGCATGGGTTTTTGAAATAAAAAGATCCGCTTTAAAAAAAACCCACGGGGTTTTTTAAAGTCATTTATTCAAAATGGGACGCTAAAAATTTTTTCCCGGGTTAAATATACCTTTATTTTCAGGAAAAAAGCCTTCGGTTTAAAGTTCCCCAAAAGCGACTTTTGGGCCCCAAACTAAGGGGGACATGGGTTTTTGGAGAGCAATTATGGGTTTATGGATTGGCCCATTGGTTTTTAAAAACGTAAAAAAACGGGTAGTAATAAATTGGGGGAGGGATTTGATTTGGTTTGAGTTACTGTGGGGGCCTCAGGGGTCGGTCTTGGTCCTTTCTCTTTTTCTGATAAATATCAAAAAGAAACTGGACTGCGGGGCTTGGGATCCCAAAAAAATCGAAAATTTTCAGATGACACCAAAAAAATTTTGGGGGGAAAGCAATTTTACCTTTGAGAAAACTGCGAAAATCAAAAACAAAAGGGGTCTCGACAAAACTATCAGATTGGAAATGATAAAATTGGGTATTTAAAAATTTAATTCCGATGGATGTAAAAATAAAAGCCTATAAGGGAAAAGAAAACCCCCAAATAAAACTAAAAAGGCCCAAAAAAAAACGTTAAATGAAGTACCCGCAGGGAAAAAAATTTAGGGTCATCATCAGTAAATGATCTGAAAAAACCCGTCCCCCATTGCCCCCGCTGCCAGTAAAAAGGCAAATATGATTTTTGGGCTTTATTAAAAAGTAATTTTTAACATAAAACTCCGAAAAAAAGGGGCAAAAATTTTAAACGTTCCCTTTGGGTTTGGGCCCAAATTGGAAAATGCCGGGCAATTCTGGTCGCCTTCGTTTTTAAAAGATTAACGCCCAAAAAAGGGGAAACCGGCAAAGAAGAGCAAACCAAACCCAAAATTTCCAAACTCTGCGGAAATTCATTTATGAAGAGAGGGGCTGGGGGAAATTAAAAATGTTTTTTTCCCCTTAAAAAAGGGTCGTAGGAAACCGTGGGGACTTGATTTGAAAAACCTTTTAAAATTCCAAAAAGGGTTTTTTGTTAAATAAACAAGAGAAACCCTTTTGAGCTTTTAAAAATCCCAAATGACAACAAGAAAAAAAAGGTTTTTTTAAAAATAAGGGGGGTTTAAAGTTTTCCTCAAACCCAAACTCCGTTTAAAAAAATTTTTTCAAAAGTTAGAGGGCGTTGGGAAAGAAAGGAACAAGTTACCACAAAAAAGTTGTCGGGCCAGACAAAAAACTACATTTAAAAAACCCGGAAGACGCGCACTTTTAAAAATAAAAAGGGTTTTTTTGATAGTGCGAATTCCTATCTAGTCCCCCGTATGATTTGGGGCGAGTGGTTTTGGTAGTTGTAGTTAGTATTTTTTCATATTTCCCAAACCCTTCTGCATATGAAACTTCCCTGGGTTTTTTCCCATTCTCTTTTGGGACATGGTATCCAAATTTTTCCCCCCTTTTTTTTTACAAGTAGTTGAAAGGGTTTGTAGTATGTGTTGCAGGAAAATACCCCGGAAAGGGGCCAAAAAGGGCTCCTGGTTTGTTATTCCTTTTGGAATCCTATTTTATGTAACCCCTCCTTTCCCCTCCCTTTCCCCCTTTCCCCCTCCTTTTCCCCCTCCTCCTCCTCCTCCCCCGCTCCTCCTTCCTCCCTCTCCTCCTCCCCCAGTATTTTATGAGAAACAAACATTATAAACAATATATATAAAAAATGAATGGACATATGGAGCAAAAAAAGTGTTTACCCAAATTGGGGCCAAAAATGAACAATACTAAAATTGGGAATTATCTGGTTTCCCCCGATTAACGGGGAAAAATTTTAAAATAAAAAATAAGTTTTATGAATGTATTATTTTTAAAGTAAGTAAAGGGTTTCACTAGGGGGGGGGGTTACATTGGTAACAATTAGTAATGAAAAATCATAATTAAGTCCAATTGTTTGGGCGCTTAGAGGGGGGGGTAAAAGAACCCCCCATGATTTTTATTGTTCAAATGACCAGTATGTTGTATATTTTGAATTTTTTTGGGCATTTATGTTGAAAAATTGTTTGGCCCAAAAAAGAAGTAATTTTTTCCCCCTTTTTTTAGGTTTTTTTCCCGTTCCATGGGGGGGGAAAAAAATACCTTGTACCCAATTTCTGCATTAATTGTTTTTTTATTGCAATAGGCCCTGGTTTTTCTTGTCACGGGGGGCACCAAAAAAAAAATTTGTTTAAATACAAATTTTTTTGATTTTTTGGGGGGATTTTGGGAATTTCGAAAAAAAGTAAAAAATTTTTCCCAATCGGGCGAGGGCCCCCCATTTCGAAAACCCCCTGGGGGGGATTAGTTTGGGCCGGGGGTTAACATTGAAATTTTTTTTTTCTAGACCCTTTTTTGTGCATCTAAAAAATTTTGGGTTTTATTAGATTTGGGCCAGGGGGGGCACGTGGGGTCCACCTGGACTTTCAGACTAAAAATGTTGGGGGTGGAAAAAATTTTAAATGTGGTTGTAAAAGGAACCAAAAAATCACCTTTAAGTTTCAGTTTTCGAAATTTTATTTCCAGTTCCCAAAGTAGACCAAAATTTTTCCCCTTTAGTGGTATATTTTTTGGGAATCGGGGTTTCCGCATGGGGAACCCCGGGCAATTTATTTTTTTTTCCCTTTGGAAATTTGACTATACTCAAAGAAGGGAGACCCAGCACGTTATCAACCTGGGCTATCGCCCCGGGTGTCCCTTTACGTGGGGCAAATGGATAGGCGTTTTGCCTCCCTTCTTTTGGTTAGGGAAGGTTCCAAAACCTCGGGGTCGCTTTAAGGGGGATTTTTTTACTGGGCATTTTCGGGACGGTTTCTAGCCCCCCTTTAACCCAAGGGGAAAGGGGTGTGTTAAGTTTTGAGGTCCCAGCATCCCCCTCCCTTGTCAAGGGGGGGGGTAAAACCGGGCCCCAAAAATTTTCCAAAAATTTTTTTTTCATCAAGTTTTTTACTATGATTTTCATTTTTTTCAAGGGAAATTTTTATTATTAAATTTTTATGTTAATTTGTAATTTTGTTATAATTTATTTAAAACTTTTTTACTTAAATTCCTTCTAATACTAAAAAAAAGCCAAAATAAAAAAAAAAAGAAAGAGAAAAAAAAAATGATGAAAACAGAAAGGGTAATATATAATAAAAAAATGAAACCCAAAAAAAAAAAGAAAGACAAGAAGCTATGGAAAAAAAAATTAAGAAAAAAAAGAAAGAAGGAAAACAAGGGAAAACGAGGGGGAGGGAAAAGGGAAAAGGGTTCCCAAAAAGGGAAAAATTAAAAACATGGGGCGCCCTATAGTTTGTGAGGTCATTTTTGGGCCCAAATGGAGGGTAGGGGGTTTCGAAGATAAAACTTTCAAAGGCCTAAACAAAGGGCACTTTAAATTTCCCTTTTTACTTTTTCCCCCAAGTGGGGTTCCCTTAAAAGTATTTCTGCTCTGACGAGGCCACTTGGGCGAAACTAGTAAGGAATACAGTACTCGATCGTTAGGCCGAGTATTTATCTCCACCTACCTGCAATATTGATTATTCAGTAATTTCATCTGTTCACCTCTAAGTTAGCTTATAGTGAGTTGAGTCTGGATATTTACTTGAGTCTTCATGACGGTTTGCGATGAAGCGGCGACTGTCGGTCGACTTTTTATAGTGTCGCAGCTCCGCCCTTGATTAAACGGTGAGCTGCTGCACCAACAAACCGAGGACTCGCGTTGCTTTCCCTACAGTGCATAGAAAATATACCTAGAAAAGACAGACTTTGTAAGATATTTACATAAAGGGCCGTGCATGAGTGTTTACGAGGTAATGACGACAACAAGTGCGAGTTAAAGGGTGAGAGGGATGGCTTGGTGACATAATAACGATGGCGTACTTATCGTTTTGAAAAAAAAAATGTATATACTGTAACTTATTTAATGCTTGTATGAATGAATATCCCTGCACATGGAAAAAGACGCCAAAGGGTTATTACAGCGTAAATAGACGTGAATTCACTTTCCATGGCACAGACGCCAACACATGTAACTCCTGAAACACCTTCCATCCATCAATCTTAATGAAAATACAAGCGAAAAATAACATTAAAATAAAATAAAAAACATATTTAAAATATGGAATACAATTTAGCCAGCCATTATCAATTCCTTACTAAATAATACAAACCCAATGAGGAGGAATCCAGGACGGTAGTAAATTTAGAAATGAGGGAGAAAACCCGATGTTCCAGCGATGCCTTCAGGTAGTCAGGTCAAGAGTCAGGTAGTCAGGTCACGAGTCAGGTAGTCAGGTCACGTCAAGGGAAACAGACACAAAAAGGGCCATCTGTTGCACAGTCACCACACGTTCGTTGCATTCATCAGCACCACAATACTGTCTTGCTGACCCTCCAAGGTGTACTACTGACACAGATCAATAAAGCCTCGCCCCATGCAGGCACCACAAGGACGATTAACCTCCCGCCGTGGCAGCAAGAGACGGGCAAGTCACTGTGCCGGACGGACGTGTGCGCGTGTCCCGCCTGGACCAAGACAACAGGTGAGGGATTTTGTCCCTACAAATGAAAACAGTCACACAGACCAACGATACAAGGCGAGGAGGAAAATCCCATAACAGGCCACTCTACAACTGAGACATAAGAACATAAGAACATACGGAAGCTACAATAGGCCGTGAGACCTACACGTGGTAGTTCCTGTTACTTAACAGTACCCTACATACATGAACTTTTCATTCCCATCCATGAAATTTTCTAGCCTCATCATAAAACTCCCTATTGACCCCGCACTAACGACAAGATGACTGAATCCATTCCAATCATNCATTATTTCACTCTCCTATGCGATCAACTCGCTCCCGCGCATCCAACCACATTTACTACTTCATCACGTCGTTATTTGTCACGCTAAGTTTTTCTTTAGATATTTTTCCCGTCGTACATAACACACTTTACATCTCAATTAAATATTGCGATATATAGGAAACAACTTACACACACTCATACCCACAGTGATACACATTGATAGATAATTAACAGTCTCTCAGCTGCTTATCAAATAACCAAACAACTTACTTATAACTTGCACGTCCTCTGTACAAATTTGTAATTTATTTGTGCCTGCTGTAGTAGTAAAGTAATAACATGTTTTAAGTGCATTATATTCGAGGCATCTATTTTCCCAAAAGGTACGTACATGGTGTGGGCCAGCTACACAGCCTTGAGAAAGTATTCCCAAGGGAATGACCTTTTGACCGCGTAAATCCCCTTTAACTACTTCATTCGCGTCCCTCATCCCCTCCTTGGTATAAACACGCAGAGACACCCATACCTGCACGTACACACACCCTTACCTGCACGTACACACATATATTCATATTTATTTTGGTAAACTTTCCTACAAACTTTTATCAGAATGCCTGCACAACTTACTAAATGCCTTAAGTGTGAGGGTAGATTTGCTAAGCAGTACTTTGTAAATTCCTATACTTGTAGGCTCTGTACGATAACAGAGGAGCTTTGTACGCTAACTAAGGATTCACGCGCGAGAGAGAGTTTCTTAGAGAGTCAAAATGTAGATCTAAAGCGTAGCTACGAGGTGTTAAAAGAATTTGTAATTTCCAATGTCGGGGTACCCACCTGCCAGGTACCTCCCTCTCTCACCCCTCCCACTTTTTCCTCCCTCTTCCCCTCCTCCTCCTTCTCTCCCTCCGCCTCCTCCTCTATCAAACCTTCTTCTCCCCCATCCCCCCCTGTCCCATCCTTAGTACCGTCTGCCTCCCTCACCACCACTCACTGTCCACCGGTCAAAACACACTCCTATGCATTGCGTTCAAAGTCCTCCTCCTCCTCCTCCTCTCCTCCTCTCCTCTTCCTCTTCCTCTTCCTCCTCCTCCTCCTCCTCCTCCTCCGTCTCCTCCTCCTCCTCCTCCTCCTCCTCCTCCTCCTCCTCCTCCTCCTCTCCTCCTCTTACCTCCTCCTCACTCCTCTATCCTCCCCCTCCTCCTCCTCCCTTTCCTCCTCCTCCTCCTCCTCATCCCCTCTTTTATCCACCTCCTCCACCTCCTCCCCTCCTCCTCCTCTCCTCCTCCTCCCTCCCTCCTCCTCCTCCTCCTCCCTCCTCCACCTCCTCCTCCTCCCCTCCTCCTCCTCCTCCTCCCCCTCCTCCCCCTCCTCCTCCCCTCCTCCTCCTCACCTCCCCTCCTCCCTCCTCCCTCCTCCTCCTCCTCCTCCCCCCTTCTCACTCCTTTACGCCATCCTCCCCTCCCCCCCGCTCCTCGTCTTCTCCTTCCCCTGCTCACTTTTGTTCCCGTAAGGCTAGGAGCAGCGACGACCAACACAGTCAAGGCGCCCTAACGATCAAACCTACAATAATTTCAGGTTTTGGCGAAATGAAGGAAGACGTACACGGCCAATTGATCGGGGACTCAATCTCCGAGGACAACTGGTGGAGTTTGTGGTAGGTCACGAGTGATAAAATGAAGCGCTTCTTGTTTCACAGAGCAAGACTAGAACGACTCACTGGGGGCAGCTGCTATGACGTCACAAAGAACCTAAACGATAACACTCTCTATGTAATCCATGTCATATGCAGGACAAACGACGTGTACAGTAGGCGATCTGAAGAAATTCTGGACAAGTACAGAAGTTGATCCGGAATCAGACTAAAACTAATCTATCATTATTTCTGGAATTCTCCCCAAGACTTGTGTGTGCCGACGCTTTTACGACAAATGCGTTTCAGCGCAAATAACGCGTCTAAAGTGTCTCTTTGTGCACAGGAGAATGTAGCCTTACTTCGCAACTTCTGGGATAATTTCTACGAGGATCCCATCCTGGTTGAGGATTCCATCCTGTTTGGGGATGACGGACTCCACCTCAGCCCCGTCGGCCACGCACGTTATTACGTCTGCTAAATGACAAAAGTTCTTCTTACCGATCAAAAAATAAAACGACGAGCGACGGCTGTAGCAGCATCCACCCTTAACCCCTTTCTTACCCACAGCAACGCTGGGTCACGTCCCGTTTCCGAAAAATACTAATCCAAAGTAACTTTATCAAGCGCCCTGTAACAGTGGACCTAGACGCCCAGCCGGTAAACCCTCACGCAAGGTTCCAAAACTATCCAGGACACTCAAATTACTCTACACAATGCCCGAAGCATTATTTTTAAAAGCGTAACGAATTATTAGCATACGTTGTGTTGCCGAAACGCCGATATCGTCATTATCACTGAGAGTTGGTACACAAAGATAACATTATAGCCGAAATACCATTCAGGCTATAGACTTCTAAATTGTCGCACCATAAAGCAGTTGGAAGGTGTCATTCTTACATTTAAAGAAAATTTGCAAGCATCCGAATCGATAAAGTAAACAAAGATCATTATGACTCAGTCCTACGCAAACGATTAAGCTAAACGGTAAAATTGTTAACTATTGGACAATATAAAAAAAAAAAAAAAATCGTCCTCCCCAATCTAATGGCGGAGTAATTGCCTCCTGTATGATGAGCTAAAGTCATTTGTGAACAATGAATAACGATTACAATTTTTTGTGGAGATTTTTAACCTACCTCGTAATAAACTGAATAATAATTCTGCTGTTAGAGAAGGTATGCGTTTGCTGATATGGTGAAACGAATTATATTTAAATCAAGTGTCGTGGCTACAAGGGATAATAGTATCCTAGATGTAGTTTTCACTACCGACATTGATCTGATTGATTCCTGCGATATGTGAACATTTTGGCAAAAACCGTAGATCGACAGGCTTAATCAGATGCGGCATAAATTTGCAATGTAGATATCACAGAAAATCGTTACTAATCCCAAATTATAATAAAGCAGATTTCCCGAAGATCAGCGGGTACTAAGCGAAGTTGAATGGATTGAACTACTAAATGGTAATAACGCCGACACATGTGTAAATGGTATTCACAATAACTCCATCATGGTGGAAAAACAGTTCCCTGGTAAGAAAACGTTTGAATAACATAAACAATCAAGTTGATGAATAAGAGATCCAACAAATCCTTGACAGAAAGCGCCGAGCGTATAAAGTTTTTATACACACGTCACATGCAGACTGTGATTTCTAGATAATACAATCGACGTAAAACGTCGCTGCAAAGGACTAATTAAGTCTAAAAGCGCGAGTATGAAACAAAATTGCAAAGTAATCCAAATCAAACCGCCGCAAGGTCTTTCAATACGTTTAGAATAAGAAATCGTCAAAACAAGTATTGGGCCACTGAAAGATATATAATTAGTTGGTAAATTGATAATAAGAGTATGGCGTTCGTACTCAATGATACTTTAATGCGGTATTTATTAAGAAACGAAACTCCATTACAGAACCAGTAAACGTATGAGGACTCGAAAGGGATCGACTGGTAATCGGCGAGATTAACAGTATAACGAATTATCAAGGTATGTGCTGAAACTTGACCCAGCAAAATCGTGGGGGTGGCGAAATCTCGCCGCGACTAACTTCGCGAATGTCGAAAGTCAACTTTCGCTCCCTTAAAAGATTATTTTCAATAATCGCTATGGACAAAAGATTGTTCCTATATGGTGGAAAATTAGCTAATGTTCCACCAGATATTCAAGAAAGGGAGTAGGAGCCTCGCAAGTACATTATCGCCCATTGTCTAAATACGTCCGTGATTTGTTAACCTATTTGAGAAAATATTGCGGATAAAATAGGTCTTTTCTCGTGAAATAACTCAATACTAAACTCCCAGCATGGCTTTCCGAAATAGAGATCTGCTTAACAACTACTGATTTTTTTTATGTCATTTATTCAACTAGGACGCTAAAATTCCCCTCGGATTAATATACTTGATTTTCAGAAAGCCTCCGATACAGTTCACCCATAAAGCGCCTTTTTGACCAAACTAAGGGCACATGGCTTAGGAGAGAATTATGTTCATGGATTGGCGATTGCTTTCAAACGTAACAACGGGTAGTAATAAATTGCGAGGCATCCTGTTGTTAGATGTTACTGAGTGGGTTGCCTCATGGCTTTTTCGGTCTTGGTCCTACTCTTTTTCTGATATAATGATCAACGATCTGGACTGCGGAACTTTGTATCTACAATATCGATATTTGCATATGACACCAAATTAGGCGTAAAGCATATACAAAAAAACGCGAACTCATACAACGTGATCTCGACAAACTATCAGATTTGAGTGCTAAATGGCTATTTTAAAATTCAAATTTCCGATAAATGTAAAGTATCATATAGGCAACGATAACCTCAATATAACTATCAATGCAAAATAAATCGTTTAACTGAAGTACAGCTGAAAAGGATTTCAGGTGTCATCATCAGTAATGATTCTGAAAACATCCCGCATTGCCTAGCTGCCAGTAAAAAGGCAAATATGATGTTGGGCTTTATTAAACGTAACTTTGAACTAAAACTCCGAAGTAATGACACAATTATACACTCCCCTTGGTTTAGGCCCCACTTGGAATATGCCGTCAATTCTGGTCGCCCTGTTTCGTAAAGATCATCAATTGTAATCAGTGCAACAGAAGAGCAACCAAACAAATTCCCTCTCTCTGGCGAAATTCATCTTATGAAGCGAGACTGCAGGAAACTTAATATGTTTTCCTTAAAGGATCGTAGAATCGTGGGGCCTTGATAGAAACCTTTAAGATTCTAAAAGGTTTTGTGTCGCCTAATCCAGAGAACCTATTCGGAGCTTTAACAACTCAAGTGACAACAAGAAATAATTGTTTAAAACTAAAACGGTCAAACGTTGCATCACCGATCTCCGTAAAAATTAATTTCAATGTTCGAGTCGTTCGACGATGAACAGCTACCAGCAATGTTGTCCGGAGCCAGCACAATTAACTACATTCAAAACAGACTTGACCGCACTGTAAAGTAATGGGTATTGTGATAGTGCGAATTCCGTATCTAATCCCCCGTATCGTTCGTTTGTAGTGGTAGTGGTAGTTGTATTTAGTATTTTTCATATCCTATCATTCTGCCACTATGAAACTTCCATGTTCCTATTCTCTTTAGGGACATGTATCATTGTCCACTGTTTTTCTTGACAAGTATTTGATATTTAGTAGTATTAGTGCAGCAGATACCCTCGCTAGGCCAATAGGTCTCCTGGTGGCTGTTATTCCTATGTAAAATCATATTAATCCTCCCCCTTTCCCCCTCTTCCCCTTCCTCCTCGCGCTTCCTCCTGCCCCCGTCCTCTTCCTCCACCCCTACCCTCCTCCTCTCCCTCCTCCTCCTCCCCCTCCAACTCCTCCTCCTCCTCGGAATTTAAGTTACCTAGAGGGGGCACTGCTGTCAGGAGGGCATTGAAGTGTACGAACATGTAAGTAACATGGCAAGTACACAATCCGCAGTGGATGAACGGAGCTGGGCTGATTGACTGCTGCCTCCCAAGAAGCGCCAGCAGCTGCCGCACCACCCCTTGAACCTCCACACTGTGTTTCACACCATTACAAAAACACACATACATGACTTCTATCAAGCCACTAAAAACCTACCCCCACAAACTCGTAGTAGTTGCCATAGATTACGCTTTCACTTTCCTCACAAATTCCATGCAGTTTTTCTATATTGCATGGTTCACTTCTTTTCCGGCCAGCTTCGGCTAGAGGGATGGTGGGTGGGGAGGAGCTTCTCTTCTATCCTTTCTCTCTTATTTATCTAGTTAGTTATTGTAGTTAAAAGCAAACAGTC
>JACEEZ010025471.1:165758-175758 GCA_016584305.1 Chionoecetes opilio
TGAATATGTATACTCCTAATACGAGTCAGAGAGTAAAGGTTATTAAATAAAGGCTAGATTTAAACTATGGAACACTCAGCGTTTTGGGTGAGGTGTCGGGTTGAGGTTGCAAGGCTGGTGGAGCGGAGGTGAGGGCACGTCTGTACAGGACACACACACAGTGGTGAGTGAAGGAGGAGGAGGAGGAGGAGGAGGAGGAGGAGGAGGAAGAGAGCGAAAGAGAGACATAAAATCTTTCCTCTTCCGCCAACTCCCTCTACTACCCTAACTCCACCTAGCCTCTGAGGGGAAAACTATGAGGATTAGAGGAGAAAAAAAAGGGAGGGAGGGAGTGGTGGGGGTGTGTGAGGGGAGGGAGACGTGCTCATTATGACGAGGGAGAGTAATGGAGGGAGGGAACGGGGCAGGAGGGAGGGGAAGGGAGAGAGGGAGAGAAGGTGAAGGCAATGTGTCAATTCTACGAGATAAAAACTTGGCCTGGGAACTTTCTATAAAAAAAAGGTTCGTTGATTAAGGAGGAAAATTTATGAGAGCTGCCATAAGAACTACCTTTTTTTATATTATTATCATTTTTTTTACTATTGACATTAAAATAACAAAGAGCGAAATACAAATTAGCATTAAGTTAAAATAGTAAAAACAAACATTAATAATTCCAAGATTGCTCTACCATTAAGGGTATTAAAGGTCCCACCGGTGGTTACCTGCGCCACGCTCTGGGCGACTGCAAAGGATTCTGTTGTTTTGAGGTTTTTTTTTTTTCTTCTTTACAATTCAACAGAGAGATCCAGGTATTTTCACATTAATTTATATAAGTATTTCTTAGGAGATTATTAGAGTTATCGTATATATAACCCTATTGGGTATTATATATATATTATTATATATATATATATTAATATATATATATATATACTTATATATATATATATATACTATATATATAATATATATAATATATATTATATTTATATCCCTTTTATTATATATATTCTTAATAGGGATTATTAAATTAGTTATTAGTTTTTTATCTGAAAAGAACAACGTTTTTCCTTAAATGAACTCAAAAAACTGTGATAGCTACGTAAAACATGTATAAAGAATATAGGGTAGGTCAGGCCTGTCATTTGTGCTATAGTAAAAGGAATCGGGTTATAATTAACTGATAAAATGACATTTATCATCAGCGTTGGCGAAAAAAAAGGAAAATCAAGAAGACCTATAAAACAAACACTGATCGATAGATAAAGAAAAAGCGTCAGGGAAAGACAGCCATTAAGGGGAAAAAATAGTTGCCACAAGATTCCCATTAACCATTATTTTTCCCCTCCTGTCAGCAAGCCTTTCGTTTCTTCTAGTTATCTTCTTCTTTTTTCTTCTCCCTTTATCTTCTGCCAACTTTATCTCTCTTCTCTCTCTCTCTCTCTCCTCTCTACTCTCTCTCTCTCTCTCCTCTCTCTCTTCTCTCTCTCTCTCTCTCTCTCTCTCTCTCTCTCTCTCTCTCTCTCTCTCTCTCTCTCTCTCTCTCTCTCTCTCTCTCTCTCTCTCTCTCTCTTTATTGCATCCTTCAATCATTTTCTTTTTTTCTTCTTTTCAAGTCTCAATCTTTTCCTCCTCGTTTTCTTTTCTTTTCTTTTCTGGACCTTCCTTAATAAATGCCATAAATTTTTACCTTCCTTATCGAAATATTCTTTACTGACGTTATCAATTTTCCCCTTATATCTCTCTTCCTTCCTCCTTTCTCACTCGTTTTCTGTGTTAAAAATATTCTCCCTACGCTTAAGATCCACAACTTTCTTACCTATCCTCAAGGAAATAATCCTTCTTATCACATATCATCGCCCTCCATTATTACATGTTCTCTAAGATATTCCTACATTCCCTTCCTCCATTTCTCTAACGAATTCCTCCCTTATTCTCTCCCTCCCTCTCTTCCTTCCTCGATATTACACCTCCAAGTTCCTGTCTCATATCTCCCTACCACAAATAACCCTAATCAAAATTCCTCTCCCTTTACTCCCTCTCCTTAATGTCTTCCATCCTTAAAACTCCTTCCTACTCTCCCTTAGTATTACCTTGATAAACACATCTCCTCCTGAATCCCTGCTGCCGTCCTAATTTCCTCCTGCCCTTTCTTTCTTGCCTTCCTCCTGCCCTTCCTTCTCCTGCGTTCCTCTCCCCCTCCTTCCTCCTGCGTTCCTGGACTCATCTTCCCTCTCTCTCGCCCAGCATCCCTCCTAGCCTTCCTCCCAGCATGTATGAGAGCATTAAGTAACCACGTCCCTGCATTGGGAAGGGTCGTGTCCTGTCTTGCTTACGTGCTTAGGACAAGTTCAATATTCCTTTGCCTTTAAGTGGAAACTGTATCTCAAGTTGCCCAGGACCTTGATGGCACATACCAACCCGCCTGCTTGCCTTGCCCGACCTCAACCTTTGACTACCTTTAATATCCTGAATGGTCTGCTTAACTTAACTCCTTCCTTTCCTACCTGCCTGCTTGCCTGCCTACTATGACTACCTGCCTCGCCTGCCTTCTGCCTATGACCTACCTATACCGAAATCAACTTACATATCTGCCTATCTATTGACCTACATCTGCATGCTTAACTATAACTACCTTCCCTTACTACCTGCTTGATGCCTGCTCGTTCTACATACTGTCACTCTCTAATGAGGAATGGTTAATAGGACACCTGCTGGAATTTCAATCGGTTCGGTCTCTTTAATATTTATCATCTCGGTTGGTTCATTTCTGGTACGGTGAAGAGAGAGTGCTAGATTTTTTATCCTCGAGGGCTCTGTCTAAATGCCTCCGCGTTAGTCACGTTTGATACACGTACTGTTCTGGTTTTTGTTTTGTTTTAAAGTATTTCTCCACCTTTAAGATATAGTGCAGATATTTGTTTCGCTACGTGGTGTAAAGTAAGACAGTGAGGTAGTTTTAATTCTTGCTTAAAATATATTAGTGTAAGATTTCATATATTAAAGTTGGAGAGAGAGAGAGAGAGAGAGAGAGAGAGAGAGAGAGAGAGAGAGAGAGAGAGAGAGAGAGAGAGAGAGAGAGAGAGAGAGAGAGAGAGAGAGAGAGAGAGAGAGCGAGAGAGAGAGAGAGACCGAGAGCGAGCGAAGAGAGAGATGAGAAGAGAGAGACGAGGAGAGAGAAGGGAGAGGACGAGAGAGAGAGGAGAGAGAGAGAGAAGAGTGAGAGACAGAGTAGAGAGAGAGAGAGAGAGAGAGAGACGAGAGAGAGAGAGAGAGGAGGTGAGAGAGAGCGAGGAGATGAGAGAGAGAGAGAGGGAGAGAGAGGAGAGGAGAGATTCTGCTGCCTGGTCTCAATCTTTATAATTGAAGGCTCGTCTATATCAGGTCAACATTGAAGACAACTATATGTTTTCCTTCCAAGCTTTAACAAGGAAACTCAATCCAACCTCCAACAAAGAACCCGAAAGGAAGGGATGGTTGCCTATGATGGTGAAGTGAAGTGAAGTGAAGTGAAGTGAAGTGAAGTGAAGTGAAGTGAGGTGAAGTGAGGTGAAGTGAAGTTAGCTGAAAAATGAAGAGAGGTGAAGTGAAAGTGAGGTGAAGGTAAGTGAAAAGTGAGTTGAAGTGAAGTGAAGTGAAGTGAGCTGAAGTGAAGTGAAGTTAGGTAAGGTGAAGTGAAATTAAGTGAGTTGAAGTGAAGTGAAGCGAAAATGAGGTAAAGTGAAGTGAGGTGAAGTGATTATCTCTACCCTTCCCTCATCACTCACTAATTTACACACGCACTCACTCACTAAAGCACTCAATCACTCAGTCACTCAAGCACTCACGCACACACACACACACACACGCACTCAATCACTCACGCATTCAAACACTTAAGCACTCACGCACTCACTCACTCACTCACGCACTCAATCACTCACTCACTCACTCACACACCACGCATTCAATTACTCACGCACATACACTCACTCAACTCACTCACTCACTCACTCACTCACTCACGCACGCACTCAGAGCACTCAAGCACAACACACACAACACACACACACCACACACACACACACACACGGCACGCACTTTCCCAGCCACACATAGATAGAGGAGAGGAGATAATCACGTATTCAACAAACCATCCTGCTTGCCTGCTCTCCAAAGGATGCGGAGGAAGTGGGAGGCTGGACAAAAAAGGATCTCTAAGCCGTCAGCTGTAACGACTTGACGAGCGGAATAAGGAGGAAGAAGAGGAGGAGGAGGAGGAGGAAGAGGAGTCAGAGGAGGAAGAGGAGGAAGAGGAGGAAGAGGAGGCAGAGGAGGGTAAGGAAAACGAAAAGAATGAGGGAAGTCTGAAAACACGAAAAAATGCTGATGGAAAGGGAAAAAGGAAGAAAGAAAGAAAGAAAGTGAAGGAAAGGAAAGAATAGGTGAAGGAAAGAAGAAAGAAAGAGTGTCAAGAAGAAGAGAATGACCTCAATAGAAAGAACACAAGAAAACGAAGAAGAAAAGGAGAGCATAAGTGAAAGAAGGAAAGAAGGAAGGAAGATTGCAAAGGAGAGAAGGGTCTAAATAGAAAGAAAACAAGATAATGAGGAAGAAAAAGAACGCATAGCTGAAAGAAGGAAGAAAGAAAGGGTATAAGGAAAGACGAGAGAATGACCTAACTAGAAAAAAACCTGAGAACAAGGAAGAAAAGGAGAAAAATAATCCCTAATTGCCGAAACAAAGACAATGAATGAAAAAAAAGGATGTGTGAAGGAGTACGTCAAAATAAATAACTCAAAAAGAAATATATTAAAGAAGAGACAATAGGATAAAGAGGAAGAAGAGAAAGGGGGATAAAGTACACACGCCAATAGAAACACTAGGAGCTGGAAATAGAATGTTGGAAGTAGAGAGAAATGGATGATAAAAGGGGAAGGGGAGAGGACGGCTAACGCAGCAACCACAGAAAAACACACACACAAAAACCTCTTTGTTTAATGGAACTACAAAAAACTATGGAGAGAGAGAGAGAGAGAGAGAGAGAGGAGGAGAGGAGAGGAGAGAAGGAGAGAGATGACGAGAGATGAGAGAGAACGGAGAGGAGAGAGAGGAAAAAAATAATACGAGAGATTATAGATTAAAAACAAGGAAAACTGGGTGAAAACAGAACAGCACAATTACATGAACTGGACAAAAATAATCCCAAAATAAACTAAAAACGAAGGACTTTAAAAACAATCCATTCAAAAACTAGCAAAACACGTCTAAAAAGACACCTTATAAGCAGACACTCAAAACTTTACTCACCAAACACTAAACACAACAGCAAACTCACACCACAAAATAAAGCAAACACACCACAATTCGCATAACAAACAACAACAACACCAACACACAACAAAACAATAACAACACAACTAAACAAGAACAACCTACAAAACTCAAGGCACAATCAATCCTCCTCTCAGGTGATACAAGCTACTGACAAAACTACATTAGGTAGAGTCAGAAGCCCCCTTCCCCGTCCCCACTTCCCCCACTTCCCCACGTGGTGGCTTGGTGGGGGTGGTGGTGGGGGCGCAGGGTGTTGGTGGTTGTTTGGTGGTGGGTTGGTGGTGTTGGTGGTAGGTGGTGGTGTTGGTGGTTGGTTGGGTGGTGGTGGTGGGGGTGGTGGGGTGGAGGTGGTGGGCCTTCTGTGGGGGTGGTGGTGGTTGGTGGTGGTGGAGGTGCTCGGGTGCTGGTGGTGGTGGTGGGGCGTGGGGGTGGGGGTGGTGGTGGTGGGGGTGTTGGTTGGTGGTGGGGGTGGTGGGTGGGGGTGGTGGTGGGGGTGGTGGTGGGGGTGGTGGTGGTGGTGGTGGTGGTGGGGGTGTGGTGGTGGGGGTGGTGGTGAGGCTCAGGTGGTTGGGCTAATGAGATCCCGAGTGTCAGGTAAAAAGGTACTTGACTCGGGTAGTAATGCTCTTTTTTCACTCCCTCTCCCTATCTAACTATCATTGTGTCCCCTTCTCTCTCTCTCTCTCTCTCTCTCTCTTCTCTCTCTCTCTCTCTCCTCTCTCTCTCTCTCCTCTCTCTCTCCTCTGTCTCTCCTCTTCTCTCTCTCTTCTCTCTCTTCTCTACCCCTCTCTGTCACCCTCTCCTCTCCCATCAGCTCTCACCACAACCTCATTCTCCTCTCCTCACAACCCTAAACCCCCCACCCCCCCCCCCATAACTTCGCTACATCTTTCCACTTCACACACTCATCAAAAACGCTCGTAAGGACTTCACACCTCATTTCCTAAAACACTCATCTTCCCCCCTTCCTTCCCTTCCCCTCACACACTCCCCTTCCTTCCCTTCCCTTCCCCTCACACCCCCCTCCCTTCCTTCCCTTCCCCTCACACACTCCCCTTCCCTTCCCTTCCCTTCCCCATCACACACTTTCCCCTTCCTTCCCTTCCCTTCCCCTCCACCACACTCCTCCTGCTTCCCTCTCCCCTCACACACTCCCCTTCCTTCCCTCCCTTATTCCCCTCACACACTCCTGCCTTCCCTTCCATTTCCCATCACACACTCCCCTTCCTTCCCCTTCCCTCACACACTCCCCTTCCTTCCCTTCCCCTCACACACTCCCCTTAACTCTCCTTGCTCCACCTTTTCCGCTTCCAATCATCCAATCCTACGCCTCTGCAGCCTCTTTTTTCTCCTCTCTTTACCTCTGCTTTTATTTTGTTTTCTCTCTCTCACGCCCTCGCTGGCCATGGCTCCTTAACCCCCATTGGACAAGAAATCGTAGGAATTCTCTTCATTCCTGCACGGCCACTTCAAAGACATGAAAATTCCTGGAACACACGAGTCCAGCCTTCTCATTCCTTCCATCTTATGATTTAATCCCTGCTTTTCATCTTCCACATCTGTAACTTTCTTTTAATCTCTCTCTCTGTATTTTTCTTATTTCTTTTCTCCCTCCTGCCTTAACCACTCTCCTCTTTCTTCTCTTTCCCTCCCCTTTCCACCACCTTTATCTCCTCTTCCACCTTCTTCCACTAAATAAAGAAAGTGGAAGATGGGATGGTTGGGCGCGTCAGGAATGTGGCCAAATAGAAATAAGAGAGAGGAAAAAGATGAAAACGAGGTCGCACTTTAAGACACCTTATAAAAAGTTCTTCATCTCGGGGCTCAAGTGAGAGACGGGCAAGAGGGAGTAAATAACATGGAGGAATGACACAGAGAGGGGGGATGAGGGGGAAAGAGGGGAAATAAAGGGGTGGCTGTGAGGGGAAAGGCAATGGAGGGGAAATGAATGACCTAAAAAGATGAATTCAGGTTAAAGAGGAGACTTTTTGGGTTCTGGCGAGCGATTCTGAAGTCTAACGGACTGGCAGTTCCCCAAAAAATATATTATAAATGTAGGAACGAACATGGACAAAAAAGAATATATGTATGCATAAATGTAGCGAAAACGGTAAATGAAAAGGATTTTAGTCTTAACGAATAAGCCAAAAAACTGGGAGAACAAAATATATATAAAAAAAAGCATTCACACTAGACTAGATAGAAAACGGGAAACCAAGGGAAGAATAAAAACTCGAAATATGAGAAAAACAACAACATATGAACTCACTTCTATCTATTGTCCCGTATAGAAGGAACTCGAACTTAGCAAAAAAAAGTAATAAAAAAACCATTCACGCTAGATAGAAAACAACAAAACATCGACTTCGATATGTTTGTTGTCCCGTAAAGAAGTAACACAAACAAAAAACAAACAAAAACAAACAAAAACAAACAAAAACAAACATTCAGGCCAAATAAAAAACTGGAAACCAAGAGAAATCAAACTTGAATTAAGAGGAAAGCAACAAAATATTGACTTCTATATGTTTGTTGTCCCGTAAAAAAGCAACAAAATATTGACTTCTATATGTTTGTTGTCCCGTAAAAAAGCAACAAAACATTGACTTCTATATGTTTGTTGTCGCGTAAAAAAGCAACAAAACATTAACTTTTATATGTTTGTTGTCCCGTAAAAAAGCAACAAAACATTGACTTCTATATGTTTGTTGTCCCGTAAAAAAGTAACAAAACATTGACTTCTATATGTTTGTTGTCCCGTAAAAAAGTAACAAAACATTGACTTCTATATGTTTGTTGTCCCGTAAAAAAGCAACAAAATATTGACTTCTATATGTTTGTTGTCGCGTAAAAAAGCAACAAAACATTGACTTCTATATGTTTGTTGTCGCGTAAAAAAGCAACAAAACATTAACTTTTATATGTTTGTTGTCCCGTAAAAAAAGCAAAAACAAAACATTGACTTCTATATGTTTGTTGCGCGTACAAAAGCAACAAAAAACATTGACTTCTATATGTTGTTGTCCGTAAAAAAGCAACAAAACATTGACTTCTATATGTTTGTTGGCGCGTAAAAAAAGTAACAAAACATTGACTTCTATAGTTGTTGTCGTGTAAAAAGCCAACAAAACTTCGAATCTATTATGTTTTCCAAACAATCAATTGCATTGGGGGCATATCGCCGGGGGCGCGTCGCCTCGCCACCTACTACGCCAATCCCGGGGGTCACCACGCGCTAGTTCCCCGCAGGCTCCTTTCCCCATACAAGCAGCTCTCGACAAGAAACATCAATTTCCCCAGCCACGAAGGCCTTGTGGGCGCCCCCCTTGGCCTCCTCACGCCGGATTGTCACTTAACAGATACAACCCGATGGGAAGGATGCGGTTCAGGGTAGCGTGCAACAGCCATATAGCCAAGTTGGCGCTGACGGACTATGCAGGTAATAGGACGCGATTCAGTCTCACTTGTGCAATCCGCTGATTTGAACCGTAATCATCCCAGCGATACCACATGATTCTGCGAAAACACTTAATTACCAAAGGCATGATTCGTCTCTTCAAGTCACTATTTAGTGTCATGTCTCACAACCATAGAGTAGACAGGATCACAGCGACTTGAAGATCGGATCTTGGTCCTCCTGACACAGGTACCGACAACGCCAAATACTCCCGGCTGAGAGATCCATAACACCGTGGGCTATGCCAATTCGTCGTAAGACTTCGTTGACGTGACCAGCCTGCATTATGAGACTGCCCCCCCCGCTACCAAAGGTATGTAAAACTTTCAAGATCTCAATGTCCTTCGCACACGCGATGAACAGACTGTACTGCTTCATCTAGTAATGTATCCAAATACCTGGGACCTTGGTCTTGAGCCAGGAGACCTCAAGTCCCAAAGGCTTTGCCTCTCGTGCAGCGCCTCGGAGCCATCAACCAGGACCTCAGCGCATCAGCAAAGATTACTGCATCATCGGCAAAAACAAGATCAGGGATCTTGGTGTTGCGACGGATGCTCCCACAATCACTTTGATCTACACACTTGTCCAATACCAGTCCATACAAGCGTTGAAAAGTGATGGGGCAAGGACGCACTTGCCTCACTCCTGTATTCACAGGAAAGAAGGCTGGTACACCTGCCCCCACACTTCACAGCACTCTCCAGTCCCAGAATACAGACCAGTTATCAAACAAATAGTCCTTGCAGGAATCCCTCGAAGTCGCAGAAGATCCAAGTTGACTCACGATGCACTGAGTCGAACGCCTTCTTGAGATCAACATAGGCTGCAAGATCCCCTGTCGAAACTCACGTTCCCCCCCCTTGCTTCCACCAGGACACGAAGCGCTAGGATAGCGTCTATATGTTGTGTTCCGTAAAAAAAAGCAAACAAAACATTGACTCTATATGTTTGTTGTCGCGTTAAAAATAGGCAACAAACACATTGACTTCTATATGTTTGTTGTCCGTAAAAAAAGTAACAAACTTTGACTTCTATATGTTTGTTGTCCCGTAAAAAAGCAACAAAACATTGACTTCTATATGTTTGTTGTCGCGTTAAAAAAGTAACCCCCAAAACATGACTTCTATAGGTTGTTGTCGCGTAAAAAAAAGTCAACAAAACTAGATCCTAGCACTCAGGACTCAAGATAGACAACCAAATAAAAAAACTCTCTTCTATGATTGTTCACGTAAAGACGAAACACAA
>JACEEZ010025471.1:183258-220758 GCA_016584305.1 Chionoecetes opilio
ACCCTCGAGTGGCCTAGAAACACCCAAGGCCCCGTCCATCAATCTTACTTCGATTTGCGAGTGCATCGGAGGACCAGTGGGGGGCGGCATGAGCCTCAATCACAGCGTCACTTAAGAATCTGACTGCGCCACAACGGGCGAGGACCAACATCAGAGCCCCAAGTGAAACCTCCAGAGCCTACCATCCGAGGCCCTTGGGTCACCACTGCCTAACAGGCGCTATAGGTACATATGCTAAAAAATAAAACAAAAAAAAAAAAAAAAACAACAAACAACAACAACAAAAACAACAACAACAACAACAACAACAACAACAACATACACACACATACACACACATACACACATATACACACAAACATACACTCACACACACACACACGCACACACAAACCATACTATTACTATCCACTCAGGTGTATTCAATAGTTATATTAACGACATTAATAGCACTTTAATTACTACCTATTCTATCACAACGATAATTCGATCACACGGCCAGCCCACCAGCTGTTCATCCTTTCTTGCGGAATGGTTAAAATGGGTTACCAGGGAAACATGGGGAACGGTAACTGTGGTAACCCGCATGTCACAACTAGCCTGTGTCCCGGGGACACGGTTTCCATCCACCACTAGCAAGCTCAACGCGCTATGCGACGGAGATAGCACCGAGACACGCCACCGAAAAGCAGTATTCCCCCATCTTTACCCCATC
This sequence comes from Chionoecetes opilio, assembly GCA_016584305.1. Taxonomy (NCBI): domain Eukaryota; kingdom Metazoa; phylum Arthropoda; class Malacostraca; order Decapoda; family Majidae; genus Chionoecetes; species Chionoecetes opilio. The sequence goes on from JACEEZ010025471.1 coordinate 183,974, forward strand.
TCTACCATCCCCATTTCCTCATGATGTATATTATGTTGCGTGTTTCTTCTTTTTTCTGTTATGGCCTACGGGTGAAAATAAATGTATTACTACTATTATTATTATTATTATTTTATCTCTATCTCAAGAGTCACTCAAGGTATCCATCATGTCTATAAATACTCTTCAGGTCTTTGATTACCCTGTAGCGATCTTGCTGGAGGTACAAGTGGAGGCTTTAGGGACTATTATCCGTAGACTTATACTGATGGGGTCCACGGAGGCAAGATTAATGGCTTTATTATGTGGCATCTTCTTAAGCATTCCTAATCTTTTCCAATCTCTTTGAACCACGTCCCTAGCGACCTTTGTGACATGCTTCGCCCTTCTCATTACCCTAAGGGCCCCACCACTGTGAAAAGGGAAGCCAGTCGACCTCTTCTAAGCCTTCGCCAAGTCTTCTCCTGTTTGCTACGCCTCAAATATTTCATTTTGTCAGCAGGAAGGGGTGGGAGTCAGGGCGTCATAAGAAAGGCAGCAACTCAACAACTTCCTTCCACAACGCGATGGTATTATGTGGAAGAAGTCAACGGGGTGACGTCAGATTTTTTCTATTTTAATTCCGTAGTTTTGGGTGACCGAGAAGGGAAAAATAGTAAGAATGGAGGGTAATGAGAATATGTTTTTGATGCTAGGTGTGTGTGTGTGTGTGTGTGTTGTGGTGTGTGTTGTGTGTGTGTGTGTGTGTGTGTTGTGGTGTGTGTGTGTGTGTGTGTATGTGTGTCTGTGTCTTGTGACTGTGTGTGTGTGTGTGTGTGTGTGTGTGTGTGTGTGTGTGTGTGTGTGTGTGTGTGGTGGTGTGGTGTGACGGGGTGTGTGTGTGTGTGTGTGTGTGTGTGTGGGTGTGTGTGTGTGGTGTGTGTGTGTGTGGGTGTGTGTGTGGGTGTGTATGTGTGTGTGGTTGTGGTGTGTGTGTGTGTGTGGTGTGTGTGTAGTGTGTGTGGTGTGTGTGTGATGTGTGTGCGTGTGTGTGTGTGTGTGTGTGTGTGTGTGGTGTGTGTGTGTGTGTGTGTGTGTAGCGCTATAGATAACTGCTGCAAATAACGACTACCAGGATATTTCACGCTTGTATATGACGCGTGTGGGTCATAATGCTACACTACAATCTTTCGTTATCGTTTCTTAGCCTTTCGTGTCCGTCCAACAAGTACAAAGAGAAAGCTTACTCGAATATTCATGTCTTATCATGTTGGCCTTCGATACACGCTTAGAGAAAGTAGGGAGAGAAAGAGAAATAGAGAGATAGAAAGAGAGAAAAATAGTAGGAGAAAGAGAAATACACACTTAGATAAATTCCACGCAAGCCAACACACAACATAAACTCAGATAACACCGATAGGAAACCAGGTAAACTATTCTAACCAGGTAACCCCATTGTCTAGACATGTAACCTCACCATACTAGGCAACCTCACTGAACTAGACAACCTAATAGAGCTAGAAAACCTCATCAAGTAATTAAGTAAGCTATATCACCTCAACAAGGAAGAAGAAGGAAGAGGAGGAACATGAAGGAGATGGAGAAGATGAAGAAGGAAGAGAGGGAGGAAGAGGCAGAGGTGGAAGATAAAGAAGAAGATGAAGAAGAAGGAAGAGGAGGGATGAAGAGGCAGAGGTGGAAGATAAAGAAGAAGATGAAAAATAAGGAAGAGAGGGAGGAAGAGGAGAAGGTAGAGGAGGAGAACATATGGTAATTTTTTAGCTAGATACATAAATACCACTGATTTTTCAATGATACTCAACCCCTCTTACTCTCCTGGCGTTCAGTTCCTCTCAACTCAACAGACAAAATAAAACAGATTTCCCCTCGAATCACAAATAAACACTACACACTGACTGTTCTTCCTCTTCCCCTCCCACCTGCCTCCCCAATCACCCTACACCTGATCCCCAACACCGCCCCAACACACCACGCACCCCATCCTAGCTACAGTCGGCGCAAAAAGACTTAGGACGCCAAAAAACTTGGGGCGGGAATAACGTCCTTAGCTGTTTTGACAATTTCGGTGGGAGCGATTGAATATTTTTACGTTTTTTGTATATCTGGCAGTGTATTAGGGTTTCTGCTGTAGATTCCTTGCTGCTGCCCGCTCTGTATCTTCCAAGTCATCATAGGAAGAGGTTGTTTTGTTTGGTTCTCCAACCTTCCTACAACCTCTTTTGCCCCTCCATCTTCTACCGCCTTCTCCAGGTCTAATACAGCATTATGCCGGACAAATCTTTATGCATTGTGAAGAAGACACATATAGTAACCTTGTATCGCAGTGGGAAAACAATTGGCCAGATAGCGAGGGAGATGTGTGTTTCCAAACATACCGTCTCAGTCTGGTGCAGGCGGGCACAAGGTGGTGAGTTAGAGACTGTTTTGGCGTGGAAGAAAGGGTCAGGGCGGCCAAGAAAAACTTCAAAGAAGACTGATCAACTGCTCAAAAGGTTTGTTGATGTCAATAATCATAGGGTAATATAGGGTAAAACGTGGGTAATAAAGGGTAAAATAAGGGTAAAATAAGGGAAAAACAAGGGTAAAATAGGGAAAAATAAGGGTACAAATCACTATCTCTCCTGGAAACACTGGTGAGGTTGAAATTGTGACCAAAAATGTACAAGAAGCATATGTGTTAGGGGTGAAATAAGGGTAAAATAAGGGTAAAATATCGATAAAATAGGGGATAAAATAGAGTAAAATAGATAAAATAGTGTAAATGTATATAAAATAGGGTAAAATGTGGGTAATAAAGGGTAAATAGGGTAAAATGTAGATAAAATAGGGTAAAATGTAGATAAAATAGGGTAAAATGTAGATAAAATAGGGTAAAATGTGGGTAATAACGGGTAAATAGGGTAAAATGTAGATAAAATAGGGTAAAATGTAGATAAAATAGGGTAAAATGTAGATAAAATAGGGTAAAATAGGTGAAAAAATAAAATATAATAGGTCACGTGTCTTAGTTCTCATGTCCTTCATAATTACCTGTTGTTATCCGGTACACAAATCATGCATAACCAATCCAATTAATAGAAGAGAATAGTGATAGAGAGGAGGGAGGGGCGTGGGCCAATCTGTTATTAGTAGGCCCTGAAAAACACATCCATCACTCACTTTATAATGACAACTCAGTGTGTGTGTGATGAATAATGTAAAAAAGATGATTACTAAATAGCACATCATACCACGTTATTCGTACTGTAGAAAATATCTTCAAATTCTCGAAAATAAAATTTGTTGATATGAATTAGGTGTCAATGGTGATGAATTTTGTGATAAGAACATAATAAAATACGTAGGCTACAAGAGGCCGTGAGACCTACACGTGGTAGTTCCTGTTACTGAAAACTATATACCTACATCCACCTTTCATCCCCATCCATGAAATTGTCAAGCCTCCATTTAAAACTCCCTATTGACTCCGCACTAACTACCTGATGACTGACTCCATTCCAATCATCTACTATGTACCCTATTACATGTTGTGCACCAGTTTGTCTGCGTGGGAGAGACGGAATAACAACCTCTTTTTGCGGGCTTTATGTTACCTCATTTTTTTGCCCTTGACCAGTTTTCTATGATGCAAAAAAAAAAAACAGAAAAAAAAAGTCACTAAGTCATATTGTCAAGATAACCAGACGATAATTTGGTTAAAAAAGTGATGCATAATACTCCATCCACATCCAATCCTATCTCCCCCTCCTAACCCATCACCTAACCCCCCTTTCAAACCCCCACCCCTAACCCCATATCTACCTCTCACGCCCCCCTCACACTCACCATGCCCCCCTAAGCCCCCCTTCCCCCCTTCCTCACAATGGCGTTACTGTCTGTCAATCCATTCATATTTTTGTTCCATATTCACCACGCATTGTCACACACACACACACACACACACACACACACACACACACACACACACACACACACACACACACACACACACACACACACACACACACACACACACACACACACACACACACCACACACACACACACAAAACACCACACACACACACCACACACACCACCGCACACACACACACACACACCACACACACACACACACACACACACACACACACACACACACACACACACACACACACACACACACACACACACACACACACACACACAGGATAAGAGTGATGTTGTCGTGTGTGAAAGAAGGGCATTGATGATAAAGGGCGTGATGATGAGGTGGAAGTGAGAGATATGGAAGGGGTGATGAAGCGATGGCAGGAAGTGTGAAAGAACTGAGAAAATCGAAAAATAAATGAACAAGAAAAAGCGATAAGAAAAATACACATTCAAAGTCGAAAAAAGTAGTAAAGTTGCAAGGTCGAGTATGGCCTAAAAAATAAAAAATAAAAAAATAATAATAATAATAATAAATAAATAAATAAATAGATCACGAAAAAAAGTCAGAAGAACAAGATTAACTTAAGAAGGGGAAAAATTAAGAAGAAAAATACATTGAAAAAGGCAAAAATGAACCAAGAAATGAGTAGTGTCATGAGAAAATGATTTGTTTAAAGAAGGAAAAGCAGCCTTAGGAGGAGAAGGATCAGACCAGCTTAGTATTGAGGACAGTGTGCTGGGGGGAGGAGGGAGTACTGGGGGAGGCGGATTACTGGGGGAAAAGGGGGGTACTGAGGGGAAAGGTGGGGTACAGAGGGAGGGGGGGTATTGTGGAGGGTGGGTATGTGGGAGGGGGGGTTGGTCTGTGGGAGGAGGGTAATTGAGAGCTAGAATAACGTAAACGGGTGTGACGCTGAGTTAATGTCTCCTCTCATCCTGCCGGTCAGCTCCTTAACCCCCATGGGACAAGAAATCGTAGGAATTCTCTTCATTCCTGCACGGCCACTTCAAAGACATGAAAATTCCTGGACACCATTTCCACCTTTTTCATTCCTTTCCATCAAAAATGATTCAATCCCTCCTTTTCATCTTCCTCAATTGTAACTTTCTTTTAATCTCTCTCTGTCTTTCTCTTATTTCTTTTCTCCCTCCTGCCTTAACCTTAACCACTCTCCTCTTTCTTCTCTTTCCCTCCCCCTTCCACCACCTTTATCTCCTCTTCCACCTTCTTCCAGTAAATAAAGAAAGTGGAAGATGGGATGGTTGGGCGCGTCAGGAATGTGGCCAAATAGAAATAAGAGAGAGGAAAAAGATGAAAACGAGGTCGCACTTTAAGACACCTTATAAAAAGTTCTTCATCACGGAGCTCCAAGTTGAGAGACGGGCAAGAGGGAGTAAATAACATGGAGGAATGACACAGAGAGGGGGGATGAGGGGGGAAGAGGGGAAATAAAGGGGTGGATGTGAGGGGAAAAGCAATGGAGGGGAAATGCATGACCTAAAAAGATGAATTCAGGTTAAAGAGGGGAGTTTTTTGTGTTTTGGGGGTTTTGGGCGACGATTCTGAAGTCTGACGGATTGGAGTAAGAGGGGAAATAAAGGGGTGGATGTGAGGGGAAAGACAATGGAGGGGAAATGCATGACCTAAAAAGATGAATTCAGGTTAAAGAGGGGGGTTTTTTTTTGGTTTTTTGGTTTTTGGCGAACGATTCTGAAGTCTAACGGATTGGCAGTTCCCCTTAAAATATATTATAAATGTAGGAACGAATATGGACAAAAAAGAATATATGTATGCAGAAATGTAGCGAAAAAGGTAAATGGAAAGGATTTTAGAGTCTTAACGAATAAGCCAGAAAACTGTGAGAACAAAATATATTAATAAAAAAACCATTCACACTAGACTAGATAGAAAACGGGAAACCAAGGGAAGAATCAAAACTCGAAATATGAGAAAAACAACAAACTAGGAACTCACTTCTAACTATTGTCCCGTATAGAAGGAACTCAAACTTAGCGAAAAGAAGTGACAAAAAAAAAACATTCACGCTAGATAGAAAACAAGAAATCAAGAGGAATCGAACTCGAAAAATGATGAAAACAACAAAACATCGACTTCTTTATGTTTGTTGTCCCGTAAAGAAGTAACACTAACATAAAACAAACGAAAACAAACATTCACGCCAAATAAAAAACTGGAAACCAAGATAAATCAAACTCGAATTAAGAGGAAAGCAACAAAACTTTGACTTCTATATGTTTGTTGTCGCGTAAAAAAGTAACAAACAACCTAGCACATCAGACTCACCTATAGACAACAAAATATAAATACTCTTCTATAGATTGTCACGTAAAGACGAAACACAACAACTCAGCAAATCAAGCTCACCTTTAAAAAGAAAAAAAATCTCTTCTATATCTATCACGTAGATTTAGAAGATAGAAGATATAGAAGATATAGACTTCTCTTCTATCACGTAAAGAGGAAACACAACAAACCAGCATCAAACTCACCTTTAATGAAGTCGACGGCCTGCTCGAGTCCGTACGTATCCTTATCGCAGTCGTCAAGGATATGCGCGCCGAGTCTCACGCCGGGAATAAAGTCCACCTGGTCATTGATAAAGTCCAGGGTATACAGCATCGCCTCCAGGGCCTGCACACCCCCCTGAGGCATGATGGGGCCACACACCACGTCATTATGTCGCTCGTGCACCATCATAAGCCCGCCAAGGATCAAATCACCATCTATCGTCACCACTTTCCTGTCCGGCCATGTTATGTTCAGCCCCGCCACCGCCTGACTCCTCTTGTGTGTCACTCGTTTCGTCCTCCATAAGTTACGTGTTGCTTCCAAGGGCAGGGTGTTAGGGTGAGGGTCTAGGGTGTTGGCGGGAGTGGCTGAGGTGATGAGGTGGAGGAGGATAGCGATGAGGAACAGGTGGGTGTGGAGGATGTGGATGGAAGGCATGATTTTTATTTTTGTTGACGTTGAAGCCTATAGCGCCCGTAGGCTATTATGTGTTTCCTTGAGGGCTCAGGTGGTTGGCCCTGCACATTCTGGAGGGTCGTGATGGTTGGCCCTCGCCCGTTGGTGGCGCAGGCTGGATTTTGATAGTGACACCTGTGATCTATAGGTGAAGGTCCGTTTTCTGAGATGGTGTGTAGAGGGTCATGATTTAAATTGTTAGTGGTGATTAACGCCTTTCATGTTTCCTTCACATGTCCCTTTTTCCTTTTTTCAGTAATGATGGGATGTTGGGGTGCCCTCTATCGTTAGCTTTCCGTCCTTTTTCTAGTTCTCGTCTGCGTCTCCTGACTTGTCTCTTCATGATTGTTGTGCATGTGCTTCAATTACTCCCTCTTCTTGTCTCGTCACTCCTCTTTTCCTCTGTTCTTTTCCCCAGAAGATGCATGTATTGGGTGCCCTCAAGTGAAGCTCCGCTTTAGATCTCTTGCCATCCTCTCTCTCTACGTCACTTTCTCTCTCTTTCCGTCATCCCTCTCTCTCTCTCTGTCCTCTCCCTCCTCTTCGTCTTTTCTCCTTTTCCAGTCTCCTCTCCATCTTTCTCTCTGTCTCTCTTCTCTCTCTTTTCCGTCTCGTCACTTTCTCTCTCTTTTGTTTTTTTCTTTTTTCTTTTCTTCTTTCTTTCTCTTAATCTTATACTCGGTTTGATGTCTAATCCCCTCTGGACTCCTAGGACTTCCCCTCTTTTTATTTTTTTAATATTTTTATTATAAAAGTACGCAACTCTACTATACATATGAAACACGATGGATTAAATGTCTAAACCTATACGCCATACACATAATTTAAAGAAGTATAAAATAATTTTATTATGACAATAATGTATACTATCTTATAATACAAATTTACAAGTTACAGCAAGTTCTCTCTTAAACCTATCTGATCACTGATTAGAATCTATCTAACACTTCGCTCATACACTAATAAAAGATATCTTTTCTTGATCACTTCTATATAAGTATCTATTCTTACTTTCTCTTCTTTTCTGTCTCCTTTAGCTCCTTCTCTCTAGTCTCTTCTCTCTCTTCTCTTTCTCGTCTCTCTCCTCTCTTCTCGTCGTCTCTCTCTCTCTCTCTCTCTCTCTCCTCTCTCTTCTCTCCTTTCTCTCCCCTCTCTCTCTCTCTCTTTTTCTCTCCTCTCTCTCTCTCTCTCTCTCTCCTCTCTCTCGTCCTCTCCGTCTCTCCTCTCTTCTCTCTCTCTTTTGCATTAAATCTCTCTCTTCTCTCTCTTCTCTCTCTCTCTTCTCTCTCTCTCTCTCTCTTTTCTCGTCTCTCTCTCTCTCATGTCTAGCTCTCTCTCTTCTCGCTCTAGTCTCTCTCTCTCCTCTCTCTCTCTCCTCTCTCTCTCTCTCTCTCTCTCTAGTCTGGCACTTTTCCTTTTAGCATTAAATCCTCGTCTCTCTCTTCTCTCTCTCCTCTCTCTCTCTCTCTCTCTCTCCTCTCCTCTCTCTCTCTCGTCTCTCTTCTCTCCCCTCTCCTCTCTCCCCCACAGACCACACACACACACAACACAACACCACACACACACACACACACCACACACAATACACATACACACACACACACACACACACACACACACACACACACATACACACATAAATAAAAAAAATAAAAACGGGAAATGAAGGTATGTCGCTTCAAGGCACGTACAAAAAAACATGCAAACGGACATATTACTTTTCCATGGCAGAAAAAAATATACGCAAACACTAAACGCAAGAGAGAAAAAAACATATGCCTTCTAAAAAACACGAGCACTAACTTTTCACCATTATTGGACCTGCTTGTGACCTGTAATATGACCTCGTGTGACCTCGTGTGACCTGATGATGTGACCTCGTGTGGCCTGATGCTGTGACCTGATGATGTGACCTCGTGTGGACTTGATGATGTGACCTCGTGTGACCTGATGATGTGACCTCGTGTGACCTGATGTCACCTTGTGTGACCTGATGTTGTGACCTCGTGTGACCTGATGATGTGACCTCGTGTGACCTGATGGTGTGACCTCGTGTGACCTGATGATATGACCTCGTGTGACATGTTATATGCCCTCGTGTGACCTGATGTTGTGACCTCTTGTGACCTGATGTGACCCGATTATGTGACCTCGTGTAACCTGATGGTGTGACTTCGTGTGAACTAATGATGTGACCTTGTGTGACGTGATGTTGTGACCTCGTGTGACCTCGTGTGACCTTGAATAACCTGATGCAATATGGTGGTGGTGCTGCATGGTAAAAATATATCAAAACAGAAACAAATAACAGCAATAAATAACAAACGAAAGAAATACGGTCCATGACGTGACCTAATAAGGGTGGTGGTGTCAAAAGGTCAAGGTCATGCCAGGGTCGCACGGATCACTGCAATGGTCTTAAAAAAAGGTCTAAAATTCTCATGCACTTTCACTCGATGACATCCAATTTCCCGCGTCGTGCCTCTGAACGATCACCCATCACGGCCATGACGGGTGAGGGCGGAGGCTGAATAACGGTCGCGATCCATAACACAACAAGACTTATAAAACTACCCTCAACCTTCCACACAACACGCCAAAACACGCCATACCACGCCTAAACAACCTTACCATTACACGCGACAACACCAAAACCCCAACACGCCACAACACCCCTACATCGCCACAAGACGCGACAACACACCACAACACCCCATAAGACGCCACAACAGCCCACAACACGCCACAACGCCACAACACGCCACAACACGCCACAACACGCCACAACACGCCACAACACACCACAACACGCCACAACATCCCACAACACGCCACAGCACGCCACAACACGCCACAACACGCCACAACACGCCACAACACCCCACAACACGCCACAACACGCCACAACACGCCACAACACACCACAACACACCACAACACGCCACAACACGCCACAACACGCCACAACACACCACAACACGCCACAACACACCACAACACTCACACCTACAACACGCCACAACACATCCACAACACCCACAACACGCCACAACACTCCACAACACGCCACAACATCCCACAAACACGCACAGACACCACACCCCACAACACGCCACAACACGCCACAACACGCCACAGCACGCCACAACACGCCACAACACACCACAGCACACCACAACACCACAACACGCCACAACACGCCACAACACACCACAACACGCCACAACACGCCACAACACACCACAACACACCACAACACGCCACAACACGCTACACATACCATCCACACATGCCTATACACCACGACAGTAACTATTCTCGCCACCTCGAAACCGCAATCACCATTTGAACACCCGTATTAGCCATTCCCAGTACCTCCCACGCCTCCCACGCCACACACACCCCACACACACCCCATACACACGCCACACACACGCCAGGCCGCGCCCTTACTATCATCTACACTCTACAGCACTCGGTAAGGGAACGTTTAGCCTCACACACGCTTCGTTGGACCGCTGCAACGGGGTGGAAATGGGAAGGGGGAAAAGGTGCCTCCTGTTAAACTTTAATTAATACAGGACGGGGAGAGGGTGGTCGGGATAGTGAAAGGGTTACGGTGTTTCCCAAGGCCAGCCACTGTCGAGCTGAAAAGGTGTTTGTTACGAAATGGCCAGTTGGAAAGATATATTTACTTGATCTATTGCATGGCGTTGGAGTTATTATGTTTATCTTCAACCCTTTGATCGTAATTGCCTGTATGCGCTGCGTCTGTTTGTTGTTCTGGTCTGTCACTCACTTCTTCTGATTCTTCGCTCTGAGAACGGCAGATGGTCTGCGATTGCACTGTTGTGTGTCGTCTGCTCGTTGTCCGCCTGCTGTCGCCTGTCCGCCTTCTGTCTGTCTGCTGTCGCCTGTCCGCCTGCTGTCTGCCTGTCGCCTCTGTCTGTCTGTCCTGTCTGTCCTGTCTGCTGTCTGTCTGTCTGTCTGCTGCTGTCTGCCTGTCTGCTGTCTGCCTGTCTGCTGTCTGCCTGCCTGTCTGCCTGTCTGTCCTGTCTGTCTGTCTGTCTGTCGCTGTTGCGTGTCTTCTGCCTGTCGTCCTGTCTGCTTCATCACTGTTGTCTGTCGTGGAAATGTCCACAACACGCGCACTTCACACGGCTTCACACAATTACAAACGAACAACACACAACACACACACACACCACACACACACACACACACACACACACACACACACACACACACACAACTCGTTTGAACATAACACGACATTACTCATTTCGATTCCTTTGTTCTTCTTGAGAGGAATGTAAAAGCGTATCGACTTACTAACATTCACACACACACACACACACACACACACACACACACACACACACACACACACACACACACACACACACACACACACACACACACACACAGGTGTTTTCAGTAGCTCAAGAGTCTCCAGGGATCTAGTCAATGCATAAACCCTGATGGTCGTCCCTAAATACACCCTGACGACCCTCAATCAAGCGCAACATTACGGTTCAACGAGAAGAGTGAAGCAGCTCTTTAAGTATTGCCAGGGAGGAAAGGGTAGGTAGGAAATGGGTAGGTAAGGGTGGAGGAGGGATGGGGAGGGATGGGTAGGTAAGGATGGGGGGTTAGGTAAGGGTAGGGATGGGTAGGAGGAGAGGAGAGAGGGTAGGTAAGGAGGGGAGGGTGTGTGGGTAGGTAAGGGTGGAGGGGAATGGGTACTGGGAAGGGATGGATAGGTAAGGGTGGGAATGGGTAGGCAAGGGTAGGAGGGGTAGGTAAGGTTAGGGATGGGTAGGAAAGGGTAGGGATGGGCAGTTAAGATTTGGAGGGTGGGTAGGTAAGGGGTGGGAGGGATGGGTAGGTAAGGGTGATGGGGATAGGTAAGGGTGTGGGGATAGGTAAGGGTGGGATGGGTAAGGGTAGAGATGGTTAGCTAAGGGAGGAGGGTGTAGAAGGGGACAACCTGTAACTCTTTCACTCTTTCTCACTGTCAGATTTGCGTCCTGATTCGCGTTTGCAATTGATGGCGACTCGCTACCCATGGCAAACTTCATTCACTATTTCCCCTCTTCCCTCTTTTTCCCTCCTCCTCTTTCCCCTTCCCTCCTCTTTCCCCTCATCCTCTTTCCCTTCCTCCTCATTCCTCTTCCTCCTCTTTCCCCTCTTTCTCCTCCTAAAACTAAAGAGGCAGTGAGGGGAGAGGCAAACCAGTACACTTAAAACTCATATCACAATCGTCAACGTGTGTTTCATGAGGTAAAAAATCTGTGTAGAGTTACCAGGTGGGTGTTGATGAGGTTCTTATAGCTAAAGGTAAAGGATAATAACATGATTGGAACGTTTAAGCTTTTGAGTGGCACATGTATAGCCTTTGATGTGCCTCTCAGGGTATGTGACGGTGCACGGAAAGGCCCCAAAGAAGGTAGGTATGTGACGATAAGTATAATTGGATAGGGAAGAGAATCGTAACATCAATACCAAACGATACATTTCAGCCGACATAAGAACATAAAAGAAAATAAGGAATCTACAAGAGGCCGAGAGACTTATACGTTGTAGTTCCTGTGAATGATTACCTAATGCTTCCTTCTTCTATTCAATTGACGACTCGACGGCTTAAAGAAATATGGTATCTGAGGCATAAAAACTAAATTGTGAGGTGAAGGTTTTTTTGAGTGTTTGCGTTAGTAGTGTGAGGGTCGGCGTGTGAGGGATTAGAGGGGATCTGAGGGTAATGGGGACGCGGACTACAGAGGGGAATTGATATGAAAAAGATTAACGCCAAACAAATATACCTGAAAGTGTGATATCTGATCGTACGTCAATTGTTGTATCCTGTAACATTTTAATTATTTTTATATTTTGCAATACAGACGCAATTGCACTCACATACACACATACATACACGCACACACACACACACACACACACACACACACACACACACAACACAACACACACACACACACACATACACACGCACACACATACACACACACACACATACACCCACACCCATACACACACACATACACACACATACACACATATACACACAAACATACACACACACACACACACACACACACATACACACACACACACACACACACAATACACACACTCACACACACACACGCACACACACACCATACTATTACAATCCACTCAGGTGTCTTCAATAGTTATATTACGACATTAATAGCACCTTTAAGTACTACCTATTCTATCACAAGATATTCGATCACACGGCCAGCCCACCCAGCTGTTCATCCTTCCTTGCGGGAATGGTTGATAAATGGGTACCTGGGAAACCTGGGGAAGGTAACTGTGGTAACCCGGATGTCACACTAGCCCTGTGTCCCGGGGTAACGGTTTCCCATCCACCACAGCAAGCTCAAGGGCTAATGCGACGGAGATTAGCACCGAGGCCACGCGAAGCAGTATTCCCCCATCTTTACCCTCATCCATACCATCCCCATTTCCTCATGTATGTATATTATGTTGTTGTTTTCTTCTTTTTCCTGTATGCCTACGGGTGAAAATAAATGTATTACTACTATTATTATTATTATTTTATCTCTATCTCAAGAGTCACTCAAGGTATCCATCATGTCTATAAATACTCTTCAGGTCTTTGATTACCCTGTAGCGATCTTGCTGTGAGGTAAGTGAGCTTTAGGGACGATTATCCGTAGACTTATACTGATGGGGTCCACGGAGGCAAGATTAATGGCTTTATTGTGTGGCATCTTCTTAAGCATTCCTAATCTTTCCCAATCTCTTTGAACCACGTCCCTAGCGACCTTTGTGACATGCTTCGCCCTTCTCATTACCCTAAGGGCCCCACCACTGTGAAAAGGGAAGCCAGTCGACCTCTTCTAAGCCTTCGCCAAGTCTTCTCCTGTTTGCTACGCCTCAAGTATTTCATTTTGTGGGAGGAAGGGGTGGGAGTCAGGGCGTCATAAGAAAGGCAGCAACTCAACAACTTCCTTCACACGCGAGGCTTGTAGTGTAAGGATTTAAGGGTGTGGACCTTCAGTTTTTGTCTATTTTAGTTCCTTGTTTGGGTGACGAAAGGAATAATGTGTAAGGTAATGGAGGTAATAATAATATGTTTTGATCCCTAGGTGTGTGTGTGTGTGTGGTGTGTGTGTGTGTGTGTGTGTGTGGTGTGTGTGTGGTGTGTGTAGTGTGTGGCGTGTGCGTGTGTTGTGTGTGTGTGTATTTGTGTGTGTGTGTTGTAGCGCTATAGATAACCTTCTACCAAATACGACTACCAGGATATTTCACGCTTGTATATGACGCGTGTGGGTCATAATGCTACACTACAATCTTTTGTTATCGTTTCTTAGCCTTTAGTGTCCGTCCAACATGTACAAAGAGAAAGCTTACTCGAATATTCATGTCTTATCATGTTGGACCTCGATACACGCTTGAGAGAAAGTAGGGAGAGAAAGAGAAATAGAGAGATAGAAAGAGAGAACAATAGTAGGAGACAGAAATACACACTTAGATAAATTCCATGCAAGGCAACACACAACATAAACTCAGATAACACCAATAGGAAACCAGATAAACTATTCTAATCAGGTAACCCCATTGTCTAGACATGTAACCTCACTGAACTAGACAACCTAATAGAACTAGAAAACCTCATCAAGTGATTAAGTAAGCTATATCACCTCAACAAGGAAGAAGAAGGAAGAGGAGGAACATGAAGGAGATGGAGAAGATGAAGAAGGAGGAGGAGGAGGAATGGCAGAGGTGGAAGATAAAGCATAAGATTGAAGAAGAGGAAGAGAGGTATGTGAGAGGATAATGAGGAGGAGGAAAAATATGGTAATTTTTTAGGGGGCTAATACATAATACCACTGATTTTTCAATGATACTCAACCCCTCTTACTCTCCTGGCGTTCAGTTCCCCTCAACTCAACAGACAAAATAAAACTTATTTCCCCTCGAATCACAAATAGACACTACACACTGACTACTCTTCCTCTTCCCCTAACATCTGCCTCCCCAACCACCCTACACCTGATCCCCAACACCTCCCCAACACACCACGCACCCCATCCTAGCTACATACTTTTTCCCTTCCTTCCTTCCTTCCTTCATACATTCATTCCCTTCTCACCCCTACCTTCCATCCATCCATCCCTTCCTTCCTTCCTTCCTTCTTTCCTTCATACATGCATTCCCTTCTCACCCCTACCCTACATCCATCCCTTCCTTCCTTCCTTTCTTCCTTCATACATGCATTCCCTTCTCACCCTACCACCCTCCATCACTTCCTTCCTTCCTTCCTACATTAATTCCCTTCTCACCCTACCACCCTCCATCCCTCCCTTCCTTCCTTCCTTCCTTCCTTCCTTCATACATTCATTCCCATCTCACCCCTACCACCCTCCCTCCAACCCTTCCTTCCTTCCTTCCTCCCAACTTTATCAACTACTTGTCTCCAGGGGATCTCTTACGCAAAAGTTCATGACCTGGAACTTTGAAAAGGTCAACGCTTGATAATCTGGCTGCTGCACATCCAAACGCCAGATAAAAAGGTCTGTCACTCTCACTTACACTTTTACACTATTCAACCTCACACTCCACGATATTGAAATGGAGAATAGATAATGATGTGACCTTTGCCCTATGACCTTTGGGATAAGTCATAAGGACGTGGTGGTGATGCAGGAGTGGTGATGAGTAGCAGAGGTGATATGCAGAGGTTAAGTAGATAGTGATGTGGATGGGAAACAAAGGAAAGTGTTGAGAGGTGAAGGAAGTGAAGTAGAGAAGTTGAATACGATTAATGTGTGAAGAGAAGCGTAAAGAAGAGATGAGGAGAGGTGGTAGTAAAAAAGGAGATGTCAGATGGTGGTAGTAAAGCGGAGATGCAGGAGTTGGTAAGTAAGGAAGGCAGTGGAAACGTAAGGAGAGTTAACGAAGAAGGTGGAAGAGGAGAAGAAGAGTTGTAAGAAGAGAGAGAGAAAGAGAGAGAGAGAACAAAGGAGACAAATAGAGAAGGCGTAAATAATAGTAAGAGAGAATTAAAATAGGACGCTGTAGCTACTCTAAAATAAGGGTGAAATAAGGTAAAATAAGGGTAAAATAGGGTATAGAGGGTAAAATGTGGGTAAAAAGGGTAACATAAGGGTAAAATAAGGGAAAAACAAGGGTAAAATAGGGAAAAATAAGGGTATAAATCACTATCTCTCCTGAAAACACTGGTGAGGTTGAAATTGTGACCAAAAATGTCCAAGAAGCATATGTGTTAAGGGTGAAATAAGGGTAAAATAAGGGTAAATTATCGATAAAATAAGGGATAAAATAGAGTAAAATAGATAAAATAGTGTAAATGTTGATAAAATAGGGTAAAATGTAGATAAAATAGGGTAAATTGTAGATAAAATAGGGTGAAATGTAGATAAAATAGGGTAAAATACGGGTAATAAAGGGTAAATAGGTTAAAAAGTAAATAAAATAGGGTAAAATAGGTGAAAAAATAAAATAAAATAGGTCACGTTTCTTAGTTCTCATGTCCTTCATAATTACTTGTTGTTATCCAGTACACAAATCATGCATAACCAATCCAATTAATAGAAGAGAATAGTGATAGAGAGGAGGGGAGGGGCGTGGGCCAATCTGTTATTAGTAGGCCCTGAAAAACACAGCCATCACTCACTTTATAATGACAACTGTGTGTGTGTGATGAATAATGTAAAAAAGATGATTACTAAATAGCATATCATACCACGTTATTCGTACTGTAGAAAATATCTTCAAATTCTCGAAAATAAACTCTGTTGATATGAATTAGGTGTCAATGGTGATGAATTTTGTGATAAGAACATAAGAAAATACGTAGGCTACAAGAGGCCGTGAGACCTACACGTGGTAGTTCCTGTTACTGAAAACTATATACCTACATCCACCTTTCATCCCCATCCATGAAATTGTCAAGCCTACATTTAAAACTCCCTATTGACTCCGCACTAACTACCT
This sequence comes from Chionoecetes opilio, assembly GCA_016584305.1. Lineage (NCBI taxonomy): Eukaryota > Metazoa > Arthropoda > Malacostraca > Decapoda > Majidae > Chionoecetes > Chionoecetes opilio. Next base: position 200,879 of record JACEEZ010025471.1, read on the forward strand.
GATGACTGACTCCATTCCAATCATCTACTATGTACCCTATTACATGTTGTGCACCAGTTTGTCTGCGTGGGGATGACGGAATAACAACATCTTTTTGCGGGCTTTATGTTACCTCATTTTTTTGCCCTTGACCAGTTTTCTATGATGCAAAAAAAAAAACTGAAAAAAAAGTCACTAAGTCATATTGTCAAGATAACCAGACGATAATTTGGTTAAAAAAGTGATGCATAATACTCCATCCATCCACTCGCTGCTCCCCTCCTACCCATCACCTAACCCCCTTTCAAACCCCCCACCTACCCCCCATATCTACCGCGCACGCAACGCCGCCCCTCACACTCACCATGCCCCCCTAAACCCCCCTTTCCCCCTTCCTCACAATGGCGTTACTGTCTGTCAATCCATTCATTTTTTTGTTCCATATTCACCACGCATTGTCACACACACACAATAACACCACACAGCACACGACACACACGTCACACACAACACACCACACCACACACACACCACACACAGTATAAGAGTGATGTTGTCGTGTTGAAAAAGAAAGGGCATTTGCTTGGGTAAAGGGCGTTGATGATGAGGTGGGAAGTGAAAGATATGGAAGGGTGAGTGAAGCGATGGCTTAAGTGTGAAAGAACTGAGAAAATCGAAAAATAAATGAACAAGAAAAAGCGATAAGCAAAATACACATTCAAAGTCGAAAAAAGTAGTAAAGTTGCAAGGTCGAGTATGGCCTAAAAAATAAAATAAAAATAATAATAATAATAATAATAAATAAATAAATAAATAGATCACGAAAAAAAGTCAGAAGAACAAGATTAACTTAAGAAGGGGAAAAATTAAGAAGAAAAATACATTGAAAAAGGCAAAAATGAACCAAGAAAAAGTAGTGTCATGAGAAAGAAATTTGTTTAAAGAAGGAAAAGCAGCCTTAGGAGGAGAAGGATCAGACCAGTTTAGTATTGAGGACAGTGTGCTGGGGGGAGGAGGGAGTAACTGGGGGGAGGGGAAAACTGGGGGAAAAGGGGGTACGGGGAAAGGTGGTACTGGGGGAGGAGGGGGTACTGGGGAGGGTGGGGGAGGGAAAGGTGGGGTACTGAGGGGAAAGGTGGGTACTGGGGGGAAAGGTGGGTACTGAGGGGAAAGTGGGAGAGGGGGGGTATGGTTGGGAAGTGGGATGGGTAAATTTGAGGGAAGTAAGGGAAGTGGTTGGGGAAGGGGGTACTGGGGGAAGTGGGTACCGTGGGAGGGGGGTACTTGAGTAGAATACTAATGGTGTGACGCTGAGTTTAATGGTACATAATTCTCTCTCTCTCTCTCTCTCTCTCTCTCTCTACTCTCCTCTCCTTCTCTCTCTCTCTCTCTCCTCTCTCTCTCTCTCTCTCTCTCTCTCTCTCTCTCTCTCTCTCTCTCTCTTTCTCTAATATTCCCTCCCTATCTTCCTTATCACCTAATTCATCATCACATGTATACTTCCTTCTTTCCTTCCTTCCTTCCTTCCTTCCTTCCTTCCCTTCCTCCCTTCCCTCCTTCCCTCCCTTCCCTCCCTTTCCCTCCTTCCCATTTCCCCTTTCCCCCCCTTTTCCTTCCCCCCCTTCCCCTTTCCCCCCTCCTTTTAACCCGGTTACCCCCTATCCCTTGGGAAAACCCGAGGTTTTCCCCCCCTTTAAAATTCCCTGGAAAAATTTCTCCCCCCTCTACTTCCCCTCCTCCCCCTCCTCCCCCCCCTCCCTTTTCCCCCCTTTCCCACCTTTTGCCTTCCTTTTTCCCCCCCCTCCCCCTTCCCTTTTCACCGAACCCCCCCCCTTCGAAAAACCCCTCCCGACCCTCCCTTTTAAACTCCCCCCCCCTCCCCCCCTACATTGGTTTACCCCCCCCCGGTTCCCTTTTCCCCTTTCCCCTTTCCCGCCGTTTTCCCCCCCCTGCCTTTCCCTTTTTTTCCATTTCCTTTCCCTTTCCCCCAGGGAAAGGGGGGGTGGGGGGTATCCTTCCACTTTCCACCTTTCCAAAACTCTAGGTTTGGTTGGTAATTAAAAAGACAGCCTTTTTAAAACCCCCTTTGGGCCCCCCCCCCCTTTTCCCCCCTTTTTTATTTTTTCCCCTTTTTTCCTCCTTTCCCCCTTTCCCCCTTTCCCCTTTTCCCCTTCCCCCTTCCCTTTCCCCTTTCTTCCCCTTTCCCCCCTCCTTTCCCCTTTCCCCCCTCCTCCCTCCCCCTCCTCCTCCTCCTCCTCCTCCTTCTTATTAAATTTTTCCCTTACCCTTCTTCCCCCCTACTAATTACTTTTTTTTTCACGTCATTTTTACTTTTTGAATTTTAAAGTTTTTCCCCTTCTTTCATTATTTCTCGGTTTTGGTTTAATGTTTTTACCCCCTTTTTCGATAAGTTGAATTTTTTGTTAAATTTTTTATTCCCTTTCCCCATTCCTTTTTTTCTTATTTCTTATTTTTACTATTTCTTATTCCCCCCCTATTTGTTATTCCTTATTTTTTTTTTTTTTTTTCCCATTCTTCTATTTCTTTTCTTTTTATTTCTTTAGTTTTTGTTTTTTTTTTATCATATTTTTTACATCTTTTTTTTTTCTAACAAAACCCGTATTTTAATAATTTTAAAAAAAATGCTCTTTTTTTATACATTTTTTCTGATCACCCTTTTTTTCCCTTGGGCAATTAACAAACGCGCCGAGGAAGAAACTCCAACGAAATTTTTAACGCAACACCAAATTTAAAAGCAAAAATAAACGCAACACCATTTTAAAAGCAACCCCCCTTTCAAAGCAACATCAAATTTTTAACGCCCCTTTTAACCAATTTTTCAACGCCCCCTTTAAAGTTTCCCCCCTTTCAAGCCCCCAACCCCCACCCCCTTTCCCCCCTTTTAACGCCAAAACCCTTTTTAACGCAGCATTTCCCCCCTTTTTAAAAGCAACATCTTTTTAACCAACACCCTTTCCCCTGTTTTAACGTTTCCCCCTTTCAAAAACGCCCCCAAAAATCATTTCAATGCCAAAACCATTTCAACGCAAAACGCAAATCAACACCATGCATAGCTAAACCTTTCAGCGCAAAAATCATTTCAAAGCCAAAATTAAATTTTAACGCAAACATAATTTTAAAGCAACATCATTTCAACGCAACATCGTTTCAACGCAACACCATTTCAACGCAACATCATTTCAACATAAAACTCAACGCAACACCATTTCAACATAAATCTCAACGCAACACCATTTCAACGCAACACCATTTCAACGCAACAACACTCAACGCAACACAACGCAACGCAACACAACGCAACGCAACACAACGCAACGCAACACAACGCAACGCAACACAACGCAACGCAACACAACGCAACACCATTTCAACGCAATATCATTCAACGCAACACAACGCAACACCCTTTCAACGCAACACCGCCATCGCCATCATCACCAGGCGACAGAAGCACCATTACCACCACCCAATTGGCAAAGGAAAATGTTTACACTCGCTAATGCGCAAAGTGAGACCCGCGACGACACGTTTGAAACAAGAAAAGGTAAAATATAAAAGTCGTACAGAAAGTGGGTGAAATAGAAATACATACGATATAACATACTACATACAAATATACACCACTAGAAAGGTAAAAAGAAAGGAAAGGAAAGGTATAGAAGGTTTGTAGGAAGGTGGGTGATAAACTGATAATAATAGGAAGAATAGAATGGAATAGAATAGAATAGAAGATAGAATGGAGAAATAGAATAATAGAAAGTGTTGTTATTAGTTAGGAGTGAAAAGGCCAGTGGCTAATGGAAAATGTTGTTAAGGGATATATAAAAACGTGTGATGTAATAAATTTTAGTGATGATAAAATTTGATGAAGCAATTAAGGGGATATTGAGAGATAATAAATATATATTGATGGAAATTTATCCAACCACAAGAAGAGAGGAGGAGGAGGAAGAGGAGGAAGAGGAGGAAGAGGAGGAGGAAGAGGAAGAGGAAGGTATGTTGGCTCTTGAACACATTAGTTAGATTACTTTGTGGGTCTTGAAAAGCTTGAAAATATTGCACAGCGCATGACTTTCACTCTCCTTATTTCCTCTTCCAACTCTCCTTTCCATCCTCTTGTCCTACTTTCTCCTCTTTATTCTCGTCCACGTTCACCTCATTCTCATTACTTAAGTTTATCTCGTCCTCCTCTTCCTCCTCCTTCTCCTTCTCTTCCTCCATTTCCACTTTTTCTCTCCTCCATTGCATTCCTTATTTCCCCTCTCTTCATTATCATCTTTCTCATTCTCTTATTTTCTTCGTGTTTTTGTCCACTTAATCTTGATCTTGAGAAGTGTGATTTCTCATTCCTTTGCAACAGGCTCGGTCTGCGATCTAATTTTAAAAGGATCTACGTAAGAGTTTATGAATGGCACAGATAAGAAAGTGTGTAAGACGTGTTTTAGACATGTTTTAGCTTCTTTTACCTGCCGCTGGTACGTTGGTATCACGCACCTGCTTTGATTAATTAAGAGAAACACACCTGAACTTAGATTACTCTTTAGTTCTTTATCTTACTTAACTTCCCTTGCTCTTCTTGTTTCTGTATTTATGTCTTATTTTTTTCTCTCTCTCTCTCTCTCCTCTCCCTCTCTCTCTCTCTCTCTCTCTCTCTCATCTCTCATCCTCTCTCTTCTCTCCTCTCTCTCTCTCTCTCTCTCATTCTCTCTCTCTCTCTCTCTCTCTCTCCTCTCTCTCGTCTCTCTCTCTCTCTCTCTCTCTCTCTCATTTGGCAGAAGGTGGTCCCAACGTTTGTCACATTCCTCCTCTTCCTCCTCTTTTTCCTTTGTGTCCTCCTTTTACCTCTCCTCCTCCTCCTCCTCCTCCTCCTCCTCCTTCGTGAGGAGCCTTCTACTTCCTATCCTTTCTCTCTTATTATCTAGTTAGTGTAGTGTAGTTAAAGCAAACAGTCTTGTAAGGACCTATCGGTCTGTTGCTGTTTGTGTTTCCTTTGTATTCCTTGTATTCCTCCTCCTCCTCCTCCTCCTCCTCCTCCTCAACGTCAACCTACTTTTCTTTCTTTTTTCTCTATCTGATCTTATTGTTTTTATTATTGCTCCTTCTCCTCCTCTTCACCTACTTCCAACTGCTTTGACTCCTCCTTCTCCCTTCCTCTTCCTCCTCCTTCTTGTCCTTAATTCGCTATTGCTCTTAAGGCTTTACCACCGCCCGTCCTCAGTGGCTTTCTCTCTTCAATCGTACTTTATCCTTTTCCTCTACTTTTCCTTCATCACAATCCTCTATTTCTTACCCTTTTATACTTTCCTCACATCCACTCTTAAAGCATTTCGTGTTAACCTAGACTAACACCTTTGATTTAACATTCACACAAAGCTTAAAAATCCTAGTGATGTCCCAGGATTAGTATTAAGCTAATTGATATCAAAAAACCTCCTGTCTGATGCCTACTATAGCAAATTGTCTCGGGTACTAAGCGATGTGTGGGAGGTATTTGTGTGTTTGGAAGCCTCACTCCTGAAGGTTATTTCGATACTATACTCTGGGGTATTTTACGAGGCGAAATATTCTGACCCCTTGCTGTTTACTGACTGATATTTGATGCCAGGAGAAGGGAATACTACGGTTATTCTTAATTTCAGTTGTATTTAATCATAGTTAACCATATTTTCAGGTAAACATAGGCATTACTTAATAAGAAGATTCTTAAGCATCTATCTGCTCACAATCTTGTATCTGATCGTCAGTACGGTTTCCGTAAAGGGCGATCTACTGGCGATCTTCTAGCTTTCCTAACTGAATCTTGGTCATCCTCCTTTAGGGGTTTCGGTGAAACTTTTGCTGTTGCCCTTGACATATCAAAAGATTTTGATAGAGTCTGGCACAAATCTTTAATTTCCAAACTACCCTCATTCGGTTTCTATCCTTCTCTCCGTACCTTCATTTTAAGTTTCCTTTCAACCGTTCTATTGCAGCTACTGTAGACGGAATTGTTCTTCTCCTAAATCTATCAATAGTGGTGTTCCCCAGGGTTCTGTCCTATCACCCACTCTCTTTCTATTATTTATTAATATATTCTAAGTCTAACTCAAAGCCCTATCCACTCTACGCTGAATATTCTACCCTGCATTTTTCAACGTCGTTTTTAGACTCCAACTCAACAGGAACTAAGTGATTCACGGAGAGATGCCACCGAGCGCCTAACTTCTGATCTTTCTATAATTTATGATTGGGCAAAGCAAACCTTTTTGTTCAATGCCTCAAAAACCCAATTTCTTCACCTATCTACTCGACAAAACATACCAGATAACTATCCCCTCTTCTTCAATGACACTCAACTGTTTCCTTCTTCTACAATGAACATTCTAGGACTATCCTTTACTAAAAATCTGAACTGGAAATCTCACATCTCATCTCTTGCTAAACAGCTTCTAAGAAGTTAGGTGTGCTGTGGCGTCTGCGTCCTTTTTTTTTTCTAACTCCCAATTGTTTGCTCTCTACAGGGCCTTATCCGCCCATGTATGGAGTATGTCTCACATGTTTGGGGAGGATCCCTCATACAGCTCTCCTAAACAGGGTTGAGTCAAAAGCTTTTCGTCTCATCAACTCTTCTCCTCTGACTGACTGTCTTCAATCCTTAAATCACCGCCGCAATGTGCTTCTCTTGCTCTCTTCTACCGTTATTTTCATGCTCACTGCTCTTCTGAACTTCCTAACTGCATGCCTCCCCCACATCCCGCGGCCTCGCTGCACAAGACTTTCTACTCATTCTCATCCCTATTCTGTCCATCTACCTAATGCAAGAGTTTAATCAGTATCTTTACTCTTTCCATCCCTTGCACTGGTAAACTCTGGAACTCTCTTTCCTGTTTCTATTTTTCCACTTCCTATGACTTAAATCTTTTCAAAAGAAGACAAGACACCTCCTGAACTAAATTGGCCTACCCTCTGTTTTTATTTTATTCTCTTACTGTCTTCTTTATAGGGACTGGCAACTAAGCGGGCTTTGTGCTACCCATTTTTGTTGTGCCAGTTCCTTGTGATGTAAAAAAAAAAAAATAAATTTTTTTTTTTATCATTTTAAGCATGAGACCTTAAAATAGAATGGAATTTTCGACTCGTGAAAAAAATAGACTATAGTTGTGTATCAATGACTCCTTTTATTCGATGCGGTGAATGGAGGGCATGGAGGTGATGAGGGTAGGGGGTTTGGCTGTTGCAGTGGGGTTAGGTCAAAGCCGTCTGCATGTAAGGCCTGCGCTGATTGATGACGTCACGGACGCGTCTGTACAGGCCACGAGATGACAGTTTACCTACCTATTATATGTTTACAGTATAAAGATATATTGTNATAAATTCTTATTATCATCATTATCATCATAATTTATATTATTGTTACTATTTTATCTATTAAAAATATATATGGTATAATTGATATTAATGATAATAATATTATTATTGTATATTGGTAGTATACTATAGTGATTGAAACAATAATAATTACATATAATAATAATTAAAACACTAATACTAATTATTACAATAATAACAACAGTGATAATGGTAGTCATAAAAATAATGAAAAAATTGAGTGGTATAAATAGTATTAATGATAATGAAAATAAGACCATTTCCAACTATAACAAATAATAATTATCAATATTATCTATAATAATATAAGTGAAAGTGTGTCTGTGTGTGTGTCCGCTCTGGGTTCCGTCCCCCGTTGCGGAATCCCATCATATGGCACAGTTTTGGAACCAGGTTGACCAGGGAAGGTTTTAAGCCCACCTATAGGGTGATCCGTTCACTTTTTTTTTTTTTTTTGCAGCCTATTAGCGAGAATTGTGAAAAAAGTGGGTTGCGAGAATTGAGGAAACCTTGATATAGGGTGATGGGTGATGGGTGAGTGAATGGGTTGGGGGTGATGGGTGATGGGTGAGGGAATAGGTGGGGGGTGATGAGTAATGGGTGAGTGAATGGGTGTGTGGAGATGGGTAATTGGTGAGTGAATGGGTGGGGGGTGATGGGTAATAGGTGAGTGAATGGGTGGGGGGAATACATACATTTCTACATCCATGATTTCAGGAAAGTTAGAAGGGGCTATCTGGAGAGTCTGTGTTTGGTGGGCCGAAGGCCCACCAAATTCGAATAGCCCTCCGCAGGAGCTAGCCAAAAAGTCCGCCCAGAGGGCGGCTTTGCGGCTAGTTAATAATATAATTACAGTTATCATTAATATTATTATAATTATTATTACTGATATTTTCATTATTATTATTATTGTTATCATTATTATTATTATTATTTTTATTATTAATAGTCTACTACTATTATTATGCTTATTATCATCATTATCATTATTGTTAATCTATGTTTTATAATCATAATTATTATTTTTGTATTTATCTATAATAATATAAGTGAAAGTGTGTCTGTCTGTCTGTCTGTCTGTCTGTCTGTCTGTGTGTGTGTGTGTCCGCGATAGGTGCGGCCCCCTGTCGCACAATCCCATCATATGGCACAGTTTTGGAACCAGCTCGACCAGGGGCACATTTTAAGCCTACTTAGTTGATGATCCGATCATTTTTTTTTTCTCTTTTTTTTTTAGTAGCCTATTAGCGAGAATTGTGAAAAAAAAATGTGGGTTGCGAGAATTGAGGAAACCTTGATGTAGGGTGATGGGTAATGGGTGAGTGAATGGGTGGGGTGATGGGTAATGGGTGTGGGGTGATGGGTGAGTGAATGGGTGGGGGGTGATAGGTTGGGGGTGATGGGTGAGGGAATAGGTGGGGGGTGATGGGTAATGGGTAAGTGAATGGGTGGGGGGTGATGGGTAATGGGTTGGGGTGAGTGAATGGGTGGGGGGTGATGGGTGAGGGAATAGGTGGGGGAAGATGGGCAATGGGTGAGTGAATGGGTGTGTGGTGATGGGTAATGGGTGAGTGAATGGGTGGGGGGTGATGGGTAATGGGTGACTGAATGGGTGGGGGGTGATGGGTAAGGCGTTAATACATACATTTCTACATCCATGATTTCAGGAAAGTTAGAAGGGGCTATCTGGAGAGTCTGTGTTTGGTGGGCCGAAGGCCCACCAAATTCGAATAGCCCTCCGCAGGAGCTAGCCAAAAAGTCCGCCCGGAGGGCGGCTTTGCGGCTAGTTAATAATATAATTACAGTTATCATTAATATTATTATAATTATTATTACTGATATTTTCATTATTATTATTATTGTTATCATTATTATTATTATTATTTTTATTATTAATAGTCTACTACTATTATTATGCTTATTATCATCATCATTATCATTATTGTTAATCTATGTTTTATAATCATAATTATTATTTTTGTATTTATCTATAATAATATAAGTGAAAGTGTGTCTGTCTGTCTGTCTGTCTGTCTGTCTGTCTATGTGTGTGTGTGTCCGCGATAGGTGCGGCCCCCTGTCGCACAATCCCATCATATGGCACAGTTTTGGAACCAGCTCGACCAGGGGCACATTTTAAGCCTACTTAGTTGATGAATCGATCACTTTTTTTCTCTCTTTTTTTTTTAGTAGCCTATTAGCGAGAATTGTGAAAAAAAAAATGTGGGTTGCGAGAATTGAGGAAACCTTGATGTAGGGTGATGGGTAATGGGTGAGTGAATTGGCGGGGTGATGGGTAATGGGTGTGGGGTGATGGGTGAGTGAATGGATGGGGGGTGATAGGTTGGGGGTGATGGGTGAGGGAATAGGTGGGGGGTGATGGGTAATGGGTGAGTGAATGGGTGGGGGGTGATGGGTAAGGGGTGGGGGGTGAGTGAATGGGTGGGGGGTGATGGGTGAGGGAATAGGTGGGGGAAGATGAGCAATGGGTGAGTGAATGGGTGTGTGGTGATGGGTAATGGGTGAGTGAATGGGTGGGGGGTGATGGGTAATGGGTGACTGAATGGGTGGGGGGTGATGGGTAAGGCGTTAATACATACATTTCTACATCCATGATTTCAGGAAAGTTAGAAGGGGCTATCTGGAGAGTCTGTGTTTGGTGGGCCTTCGGCCAAGGCCGTCTGTATGTAAAGGCCTGCGCCTGAGATTGATGACGTCACGGACGACGTCTGTACGAGGCCACCGAGATGACAAGTTTACCTACCTAATTATATGTTTATCAGTATAAAAGATATATTGTTATCTTCGGAAATGTTTGTTCTATAATATTATCAAATAAAAACCCGTAAAACACATTAAAGAAATGCCATTATGAGACTCTCAAGAAATATGCATGAACTTAAACTCTTCGCCATTTAATATTTTTCTCGAAAACATTTTACATGAGAATATCAATAGAAGCGGAATTTAATTCGCTTTCCATTGCTATATTTTGTTTTCTGATAAATGATTAGCAGCATGCATAAATTAGCGTTAACTAAATACATAACATCATGAAATCGGGTAATTTCGTACCTAATATATGTTTATCAGTATAAAAGATATATTGTTATCTTCGGAAATGTTTGTTCTATAATATTATCAAATAAAAAACCGTAAAACAGACTAAAGAAAGGCCATTATGAGACTCACAAGAAATATGTATGAACTTTAACTCTTCGCCCATTTAATATTTTGCTCAAAAACATTTTACATGGAGAATATCATAGAAGCGGAATTTAATTAGCTTTTCCATTGTCTATATTTCGTTTTTTGATAAATGAATTAGAACCATACATAAATTAGCGTTAACTAACAAAAAAGGTCATGAAATCGGGTAATTTTTCCCGTTTGATGATGTTATTTATTTAGTTAACGCTAATGTATGTATGGTTCTAATTCATTTATCAGAAAACAAAATATAACAATGGAAAGCTAATTAAATTCCGCTTCTATTGGTATTCACCATGTAAAATGTTTGCGAGTAAAATATTAAATGGCGAAGAGTTTAAGTTCATGCATATTTCTTGAGAGTCTCATAATGGCATTTCTTTAGTGTGTTTTACGGTTTTTTATTTGATAATATTATAGAACAAACATTTCCAAAGATAACAGTATATCTTATACCGCCGTACATCCTCACATGCTGGAAAGCTCGGCTCCTACTGACTCGCGGAGCAGCCTCAGCTCGTGACGTCACGTCCATCCCGCGCTCCCAGGCGCAGGCTTTTACATAGAGAAGGCTTTGCAAAGGCCCACCAATAGCCCTCCGCAGGAGCTAGCCAAAAAGGCCGCTCGGAGGGCGGCTTTGCGGCTAGTATAATATATAATCATTATATATTATATAAATTATATATATAATCATTATCATCGAAGACCTGATGACCCCCCATCTATTATTATAACTTATTATGATCATTAATACCATCGACATTATTATTATTATTATTATTAAGTATTGTGTTATCTTTTTATGAAAAATGTATTGCATGGTATAAAAATATTATTTACTCAAATAACTGAGCTTGAGATAAAACATAGCTTGTATGACTGCACTAAATGTTGATTGGATTTACTTTAAAACAAGACAATGTTGATGTTGTGTTCTCACAGTGAAAGGAGTAATGAGAAGTTATTGCTACTCCTGTTTTAGGGCAAAACTAATGTCGCTCAGTATATATTTGAATGGAAGTGATCGAGATAAGTACGTACTTGTCTGATGTCTGATGACTTATGAATAAAATTATGGAATTATAAGCTAGACAACCGTGCGGTATAGAAGCGGCACAAATACTTATGATATACTAGCCGCAAAGCCGCACTCCGGGCGGACTTTTTGGCTAGCTCCTGCGGAGGGCTATTGGTAGGGCCCACCACCTGTGTCCAGGTGGTGGACACCTGTGTCCAGACTCTCCAGATAGCCCCTTCTAACTTTCCTGAAATCATGGATGTAGAAATGTATGTATTAACGCCAACCCATTCACATCACCCCCAACCCATTCACTCACCCATTACCCATCACCCCCCACCCATTCACTCACCCATTACCCATCACCCCCCACTTATTCCCTCACCCATCACCCATCACCCCCACCCTATCACCCCCCACCCATTCATTCACCCATCACCCCACACCCATTACCCATCACCCCACCCATTCACTCACCCATTACCCATCACCCTACATCAAGGTTTCCTGAATTCTCGCAACCCACTTTTTTTTGACATTTCTCGCTAATAGGCTACTAAAAATAATAAATAAATAAAAAAGTGATCGGATCATCTCATAAGTGGGCTTAAAATGTGCCCCTGGTCGACCCGGTTCCAAAAATGTGCCATATGATGTGATTGGGGCACTGGGGGCGGCACATATCGCGGACACACAGACAAACAGACAGACACACACACTTTCGCTTATATTATTATAGATTATACAGTCTAGTATATATACCATATATGACATCTTGTTTTCAGTAAAGTATTACCATAATTTGAAGGGCTTGTTCCTCCTTCTCCTCCACCCTCTGACTTTATTATGCCTGTCATTAAGATCCTTCGGAATGATGTTTTCTTTGCCCTTTCTGGCCTAGATCCTCGGAAGGCTTACGGTCCTGACGGAGTCCCTCCTATTGTACTCAAAAACTGTGCTTCTGTGCTTGCACCTTGCCTGGTCAAACTTTTCCGTCTATGTCTATCTACTTCCACCTTTCCTTCTTGCTGGAAGTTTGCTCACATCCAACCTGTTCCTAAGAAGGGTGACCGTTCTAATCCTTCAAACTACCGTCCTATAGCTTTGACTTCCTGCTTTTCTAAAGTTTTTGAATCTATACTTAATAAGAAGATTCTTAAGCATCTATCTGCTCACAATCTTCTATCTGATCGTCAGTACGGTTTCCGTAAAGGGCGATCTACTGGCGATCTTCTAGCTTTCCTAACTGAATCTTGGTCATCCTCCCTTAGGGGTTTCGGTGAAACTTTTGCTGTTGCCCTTGACATATCAAAAGCTTTTGATAGAGTCTGGCCAAATCTTTAATTTCCAAACTACACTCATTCGGTTTCTATCCTTCTCTCTGTACCTTCATTTTAAGTTTCCTTTCAAACCGTTCTATTGCAGCTACTGTAGACGGACATTGTTCTTCTCCTAAATCTATCAATAGTGGTGTTCCCCAGGGTTCTGTCCTATCACCCACTCTCTTTCTATTATTCATTAATGATCTTCTGAGGCTAACACAAAGCCCTATCCACTCCTACGCTGATGATTCTACCCTGCATTTTTCAACGTTGTTTATTAGACGTCCAACTCAACAGGAACTAAGTGATTCACAGAGAGATGCCACCGAGCGCCTAACTTATGATCTTTCTATTATTTCTGATTGGGGCAAAGCAAACCTTGTTTTGTTCAATGCCTCAAAAACCCAATTTTATTCACCTATCTACTCGACAAAACCTACCAGATAACTATCCCCTCTTCTTCAATGACACTCAACTGTCTCCTTCTTCTACAATGAACATTCTAGGACTATCCTTTACTAAAAATCTGAACTGGAAATCTCACATCTCATCTCTTGCTAAAACAGCTTCTAAGAAGTTAGGTGTGCTGTGGCGTCTGCGTCCATTTTTTTCTCCCTCCCAATTGCTTGCTCTCTACAGGGGCCTTATCCGCCCATGTATGGAGTATGTCTCACATGTTTGGGGAGGATCCACTCATACAGCTCTCCTAAACAGGGTTGAGTCAAAAGCTTTTCGTCTCATCAACTCCTCTCCTCTGACTGACTGTCTTCAATCTTTAAATCACCGCCGCAATGTTGCTTCTCTTGCTCTCTTCTACCGTTATTTTCATGCTCACTGCTCTTCTGAACTTCCTAACTGCATGCCTCCCCCACTCCCGCGGCCTCGCTGCACAAGACTTTCTACTCATTCTCATCCTATTCTGTCCATCTTCCTAATGCAAGAGTTAATCAGTATCTTTACTCTTTCATCCCTTTCACTGGTAAACTCTGGAACTCTCTTCCTGTTTCTATTTTTCCACTTCCCTATGACTTAAATCTTTTCAAAAGAAGAGTAACAAGACACCTCCCGAACTAAATTGGCCTACCCCTTTGTTTTTATTTTATTCTCTTACTGTCTTCTTTATAGGGACTGGCAACTAAACGGGCTTTGTGTTACCCATTTTTGTTGTGCCCTTGGCCAGTTCCCCGTGATGTAAAAAATAAATAAAATATATATAAAAAATTTACCTTGCGTAGGTTGGCTTGGTAGCTTGGCGGCATAAGAACTGGCATCTGATGGCGGCAAAATTACTTACCTGGCACAGGAGTTGCACCCTAGCGTCAAGGTGCAACTTTGCACCGTTGAGGTTGCAAAACATGCACCTTTAGAGGTGCAACTTGGCACCCTCAAGGGTGCTAAGTTGCAACTCAAAAGGTAGATATTTTGCTCAAAATTGCCCCTCTAAAGGTGCATCTTTGCACCTTTAAAGGTAAAAAGTTGCACCCTACATAAGGTGCAAAAGCTGCACCCTAGTGTTAAGGTGCAACTTTGCACCCTTAAAGGTTCAAAATGTGTGACATCATTTTGCACCCTTAAAGGTGCAAAGTTGTACCTTTTTTTCTTAGTGTGTAGTTGCTCTCCATCACAGTGTGTATATATATATATATATATATATATATAATATATATATATATATATATATATATATATATATATATATATATATATATATATAATATTAATATATATATATATATATATATATATTATATATATATATATATATATATATATATATATATATATATATATATATATATATATATATATATATATATATATATATATATATATATATATATATATATATATATATATATAATTGTATATTGTCTTATTCGTTCCTAGCACATACATCCGTATACTTTATTTAAATCAGCAACTCTTATTTAAACCATTCGACCACTTTTATTAACTACGCCTTTCACCTTTCACTTTTAGAACACAACATCAACATTGTCTTGTTTTAAAGTAAACCCAATCAACATTTAGTGCAGTCATAGAAGTTATGTTTTATCTCAAGCTCAGTTATTTGAGTAAATACCCAAAGGGGTTCTATCAGGTTTATAAAACAAAGACAAGGGAATTAGTTGGGCCGTTAAGGTCAGGACAGGGTGAGGTCTTAAATACGGATGAGGATATGTGTAGGAGTCTAAATGATTATTTCTTAAGTGTTTTTACGGAGGAGGATACACAAACGATACCTGATAGTGAACAGATGTTCAAAGGAAGCGATGAGGAGAAACTCAAAGATATTGTGATAACTAGGGAAATGGTGGAGGAGGGTATAGAAAAAATGAAAACATTTAAATCGCCAGGACTAGATGAAGTGTATCCCAGGGTATTAAAGGAATGCAAGGAGGTTGTTAGTGAGTCGTTAGTGCACATCTTTAGGAAATCGGTTGAGATAGGCGATGTGCCATTATTGTGGAAGAAAGGAAATGTTGTTCCCATATTTAAGAAGGGAGACAGGGGACTAAAGTCAAATTATCGACCTGTAAGTTTAACATCAGTGGTGGGTAAATTATTGGAATCTATTATTGCAAAAAACATTAGAGAGCACTTAGATAAACATAGTTTGATCAATGATTCACAACATGGATACACCAAGGGTAGGTCATGTCTCACCAATTTATTGAGTTTTTATAGGAAAGTTTATGAGACGGCAGATATTGATAAGGATTATGATATAAGATATCTGGACTTTAGTAAGGCATTTGACAAAGTACCACACGAGCGACTCTTAAATAAGTTTAGGGCTCATGGTATAGATGGGAAGGTTCTTCATTGGATCAGAGCTTGGCTAAGTAATAGGCAACAAAGGGTTACAATTAATGGTTCCAAATCTGAATGGGGATTGGTGACAAGTGGAGTTCCACAAGTGTCTGTTTTGGGCCCATTACTATTTTTTATTTACATCAACGACTTGGATAGTGGGATTAGCAGTGATATCAGCAAGTTTGCTGATGATACTAAGTTAGGTAGGATTATTGGATCACAGTCTGACGTAAACATATTGCAGGGAGATTTAGATAAACTTAACGAGTGGGCAGTCAGATGGCAGATGGAATTTAATATTGATAAATGTAGCGTTATGAATGTTGGTAGAAAAAACCCTGGTAATAGATACACCATAAGCAATGCATCGCTGAAAAGATCAGAAGGTGAAAAAGATCTTGGAGTGAGGGTGAGCCCAGACCTCCGACCTAGGAAACAATGTATTGAGGCCAGAAATAGAGCTAATAGAGTATTAGGATTCATTACCAGAAGTGTTAAAAGTAGAAGTGCGGAAGTTATTCTAAAGCTTTATCTGGCTCTAGTCAGGCCTCACCTAGACTATGCAGTTCAGTTTTGGTCTCCATATTACAGGATGGATATAGTGTTGTTAGAAAAAGTGCAGAGAAGGATGACCAAAATGATACAAGGGATGCGTAACTCTAGTTATGAGAGGAGATTGAAGTTATTAAAATTACACTCACTCGAGAGACGCAGAGTAAGGGGCGATCTGCTAGAAGTTTTTAAGTGGATAAAGGGATTTAATAAAGGAGAGGTAGGAAAAGTTCTTACGGCTTTTAACCAGGGTAGAACAAGAAGTAACGAATTCAAGCTGGAAAAGCGTAGATTTAGAAAGGAAATAGGGAAAAACTGGCTCACAAATAGGGTGGTGAATGAATGGAATGGTCTCAGTAGACAGGTAGTTAGTGCTGAGTCATTGGGGAGCTTTAAAGGGGAGCTGGATAGGTTCATGGATGGGGATGAAAGGTGGATGTAGGTAGTGTTAGGTGACAGGAACTACCACGTGTAGGCCTCGCGGCCTCTTGTAGCTTCCTTATTTTCTTGAGTTCTTATGTACAATCTGAAGTGTCGTCTGGGTAGGTGTAATGGCTAGACTTATTTTTAGCCATTCAAGTGCTCGTATCCCCATGGCTGCGCGTAGCGCCAGGCTTTTGTTCCCGCTGGCGAATGCCAGTTAATGTTTTTCTGGTGGCGGGAAAGGATTCCCATCTGTGGGAAGGTGTTTAGGCTCAATTGCCTAAATAATTGAGTAGCCGGGTACGTTACCAGAAACGCCCTAAGTAAATTGCATGTGGTGACTGATAGGAAATCAGGCATGCATGATAGAAAAAAGGTATAGAAAATATGTTTAAGATGAGCCGAAGTGGCAACTCGCCACCAGCCGCCATCTTGGAGCAGCCAGGACGACCTGGTTTGCCCGATTTTGTTTTAGGAACTCGCAAAGGTAACAGCTGCTCCAGCCGCCGGACGTCTTCGGGACCTCTCGCCACCTCCTTCCAGTCCCTCGCCTGTCTGGAGCTTGTCCATGCTGTCGCATGCTGGGCGAGTCATGCGGTGAGGAGAAGGAGGTCTTGGATGAGCCCCAGGACGTAGGCTGGGGGCGTTGAGCGAGTCGAAGGAAGAGGAGGAGTGCGTGAAACGACCACGTGTGTATACCGCGACGAGAACAAGGCTAGAGGTTCCTCGGTGAAAGCGTGAGATAACCCATAACCCCTTATATCTACTCCCCAGCCAGATAACCAGAAGCGGTAGGCTATCATAGGCATATGTAGGGAAGATATTTAGGGCGTGAGTGAGTGGATGAATCTTGTGTTGGTGTGCTATTTTGCTGTGTGTAGATTTGTTGTAAATAAACTAGTTAAGGTGTTTACCATGTGTTTATTGTTACCCTGTGTACTGGACTGATAGCTTCATAGTGAGTCTCAAACAAAGAACCTGAAGGTAATTTAATTCAGGAGAGGTAAAGTGAAGTATTCTAAGCTCACAAAACTCCCATTAAAAATCTAAACCTTTTCAGTAGGGAAGTAAGCAACTTCTACCTGTAAAATAGACTTCATCGGCAATCATTCCTACAGTCTCACCGACAACTGTAAGTTTCATGGGTTCAACCATGTAACCTCCAAAAACAAGATACGAACGGAAAACAGAGGTTTCCCCTTCCTGCCTCTACCAATATCATATTCATGGAGTATCCTTCATCACCGACAAGACCCCTGCCTCTCATTCTCTCATTCATCCTCTACATGCATTCTCTAAGAAATCTTTCACACACACAACCACAAGACTATCACTCCTCCACTCGGCACACAAATCCAAAGTGCACAAGCCCACAACGCACTCCATTTGTCTTTTAACACTGCTCTCTCATCTCATTACATCTATCCACTCCTATATTTTTCTCTGTATCTTTTCTCTAGCGTGTAATATAACAAATCCTATGTTTTCTGCACTATTGTTCTTTTATATATTTTGATTATATCTTAAAATTTGTTTTTTAATATTACTTTTACTGTCTCTTATGTAAGCCGGCGTCAATAACCCTGCTATTCGGCGCCTTAAAACTATAATATCTATCTATCCTATGTTTTCTGTCTAAAGAGTGTGTTGAATGTTATGTTTCCTGTGTAATAAAAGAGTTTGTTTAATAATATGTTTAATCTCAGTTATCAGATGTACAGTGTGTTGCCGTTTAGTGAGTCGCGAGACAAGCCGCTTCTGGTCGCCTCTTGGAGCACAAACAAAGGCTTGATCCTTGCCTCACATCTCCCTCTTTTCCCCCAGAAATTTGAAAAGTATGTATCAGAACCACAATAACTCCAGTCCTTTTACTATTTCTGCATCATGTATGTTAAAGTAATCGTCCAGACCATTTCATCATTCCTGATTTAATGCAGTCAAAATATAGCCATTATCGAGTATACCATCGATATGTTGTCACTTTTTGCATCCAGTCACCCGTCTTTAAATTATCCGCAATAAAAATCTGAAAATTCCCCGAGCTCTCAAAACACAACAGGCGACCAACAGACGACAGACCATGGCTCGGTGACGTCACGTCTCCCAGCCCCGCGCTAATACAAATACACGTAAACTCAGAAATAAATATAGTACTTGAAGAATTTTGTGTGTTTCTGACATATATTTTTTGCGATATGGCATATACTTCCATCCTCTATAGGTGCAGCAAGAAAGCTGTGCCTTTCCAGAGAGCTCATCACACGTTTCCAACCAATACGGCCACGATATATGTGTGGAGACGTGTGGAGCGCCGGGCGAGAGGCGGACAATCTGCTTCACACCGCTCGCCTCTCGCCCGGCGCTCCACACTAGGGTACGCCGTAGGCCCAATGAAAAGTGAAATATAGATCATTTCTAATTTGGCAGGGTGTTTTCTTATGTAAAATTGAATTTTAAGGGTGGTTTGTCCGCTTCAACTTTTTGGTTTGAGCACTTCTTGCTATGCAAAAATGGACTTTTATATTTATATGCAAAACATAGCTTAAGTGCGATTTTGCATAGTAAGAATTACTCAAATGCAAAAATGGAATTAGATAAAATCGTCTTAGAATACCATTTGACATAGGAAATTGGCATGCCAAAGTTGAGAAAAAGAATTTTTGTTATACGGCGTATCCTAACCAGGGTACCAAAATAGTTGGATTGGGTTACGATGGGAGGAAAAAACAAGACCAGGGCGATGGTGCCGACAGCTTATGGGAAAACTGCACCCAAGGTTGATCAGGGAGAGCATGTGCCCAGGGGACAGAGGAGCCATCTGGAAGGTACCTTTGGGCACTTTGTACCAGAGGACCCGGTGCCCCCTGAAAGCCTGGTTCAAGGTGGCTCAGGCTCTCTAATGATCTGCTTGGTGACATACGACTCCACCGACTCACTGATCGTACTGAAAGGTGACTCAACTAGGGCCAACACGGGGTGGAAGGGTGGAAACTCACCCCCCATTTGGAGAAGATGCTGGGACGCAACCCTCTTCTGGAGTATATGCGTGTTGCACACAAACGATTTTCCCCTGCGCCACCTTATCACCAGCATCGACGGGCCTACCTCGTTCTGACACTGCCTTCACGGGTCCAGTGTGCAGTCTGTTGTCCAGCGTGAATGAGATGCAG